>CM076415.1:15975795-16296534 GCA_038363315.1 Mugilogobius chulae | reverse complement strand
TGGAATCTTGATCAACTAAAACTTGTATTCGTTTTTTTTATTGAGATTTAAAAAATAATAATTCTGAAAAGCAACAAAAATACTTGAATTAGCTGAAGATTTTGAACCTTATCTAATCTGTTTAGATATACGTATATATATATATATATAAAAAAAAAAAAAAAATTTCTTCCTCTTGTTTTTGCAAGACTTCTTTTGAATTTTTGAACAGTTAACTTCCTCTCATAAATCCTTTGACACACGGTTAATATCAATATGTATTAATTTTTTACAACAATTTTGGCCTAAAACTCAGCGCTGCTTTTGGCTCCTGGTTAAAACTAAAAGTCTTTATTATTCAATTCAGACAGGAACTCAGTTTTCTCATTTTTTCACAAAGTGCTGCATCTATCCTTTTCTTTTTGTGGAAAACTCAAAGTTTATTTTTTTTACAACTAAATACGGCAGCTTTAATATCCTCATCTATTCTTTTTTGGCTGCAATCATGACCTAAAATGTCATTACTTGTTCATCGAAGATTGCTTTTAGTTGCGTGTCTTTAGTTTAGTTTAGTTTAGTTCCATCTGTACTGTAGTCCCATGAAACAAGGGTAAAACAGGCTACAACACAAGAAACAAAACATGAATTGACAGACAATTAAGACATCACACATTATACAACAGCAGAAACAGTCATGATACAATACAATGATATACACTTGAGGTAGTCAAGTAAATATGACATTAGAGCTGGTGATATAGTTAAAAAGGAAGATCTCAAAAAATGTTTTGTCATTTCTTGATAGCGATATGTGGACGATATTTTATCAGTCGAACATACTGTAAATGTGTCCTCTAATTAATTCGAGGTTTAATTATCAGACGAATATGAACATTTTGCCAAATAATCACACAAGAAAAAATACATGAAATAATGCTTGAAGTAAGTAGTAAGTCGATTTTCGACTGACTTAAAATGAGACTGGCTGCCATTGGATCAAGCTTAACTAAAAATTATGGATAAAAAGGCCACTGCAAAATATAAACAAAATAAACTGTTTTATTGGCAAATTTATTGTAAGACAAGAATAACAACTCAAAATGTAGTAACCTATTGTAAGTAAATTCTTCTATACATTAAACTTGCCTTGTCTATTGAAAGTTCAGAGCATCACAGTTAGTGACCTTATTTGTAGCATTTATTTTGACTGCATGATATACTTTATATATTTGAAACTAACAATCGCGATCTTATCTAAAATTCTATTTAATGTCCAGCTCTGTATGACATATGTAATTAAACAACTGTTACTGGAATGACCACATTGCAAATATGGGACAAAATCTACATAAATGACATAGACGTCTTGTAAACTTTCATTCTGTTAAATGATTGTTTAATCTTCCAGAGAACTGTGTCAGTTGTGTTTTAATTGTGTTTGCATTTTGTCGCTTTTTGACGACGCGTGTGGAGAGATTCTGTTACAGAACTCTAATTTCTACTTGTAATTTTCAACTTTTACTTGTTAATTTCTTCAGCATTTGCAGCTTGACTATGATGAATATTTACTATAAGAACCATCACACCAAAACTAAGTCAAATTTAGAAATATGCCCAAAATACTTATATGATCATAAGGGCTTTAAAAAAACGCAATTTGAAACGTGGACTATTTGGAGAAATTAGCTATGCTGTCATTCAATTCAGATGCAATACTGTTTAAGCTGTAATTAAAAGCTAAGCTAAAGATAATGTGTTTTGAGTTTGGGTTGCAAGATTATATAAATAAGTAGGTCTAAGATTGTAAAAAAGCTTTATATAAAACAATAAAAGCACTTTCAAATCCTTCCTGGAGCTTATCTTTGAACTTCTCTTCAGACCAATAATAAAAACCTTTGTCCCGGTGTAGCAGGAACAACTTTCCATCCAGGAAGTAATGTCTAACAGTGAGTCACATAGTCCAATATATGACACTTATATATTTAACTTTAACAGCTAAATATAATGTAGCTGTTAAAGTACTTTAAAACCCATATGTTCTAATTTTGAGTTAGTATGCTGTGATAGTTCTTGTGGTAAATATATATATTGTTTTTAATTCTGAAGAAATTGACTAAATAAAAGTTGAAAATTCCAGGAAGTAATTTGATTTCTGAAACAAAATCTCCATGTGTCATCAAAAATATAAATAACTAAAATAACTACAAGTTTTGGTTGAAGCCACGTGTAGGTTTAGCAGGTAAGTTGAGGCTTCAAGTGACTAAAATGGGTAAGTTTAGGACTGGGGCTTGGGGTAGGTTAAGATCGGAGGTTAAAATCGTTAAACCCAACGAAAATGTTGCTTCATCCAAAATTTGTGGTAATTTTACACTTTTGCTCCGGAGACTGGGCTGCACAACTAACAGTTTCCTGCAGTTAAGCAATCATTTAATTAATTTAAAGTGTTGCCAGGTATTATCATTTGTCAAATCATAAATTCTGCGTCATTAATGTTGAGTTTTTGCCCTTCTTTTAAATGTTAACACTGGTAACATTTATATTACCTCTACTTACTGTATGTCGTAATTACCGGACAAAAGACAATTAAAAGCCTCATCAAAACAGCCAAATTGGTTGATAACAAGTAAAATACTTAGAACAATTTTCAAATATTTTCATGTTTTTTTGAAAAATATAGTCAACCGGTCATATGCACCTTAGCTGAATTTTCTATTATTACAAACAGACTTTCTGACTTGATTGAAGGTTTTAGAGAGACTGAAGGTGACTGCAGAAACTGTCTTTGTTTACATGATTAAAGTCGATAACTTCAGTCTTATTTGACTTTTAGCTGAGGAAAGTTTTGCATCCACACACTGATCTGTTTGGTGACAGTGAGTCCATAAGCCAAAACTGACCTGCTGTTAGTGAAAAAGATTGTCTCGAAACATAGACTACGTTACAAAATATTTTTTAATACACTGCAATAACACTGCTTTAATAAGTTAGTAGCTTACAGTTTATTTATTTAAGATAAGGTTAACAGTCATAGAACTTGTGAGTGTCACAACTACATGAATTACAAAGGCCTTTTTTGAACATTCATATTTTAGTAATTTTTTATCCTTTTTGTCAGTTACGTAGTGTCATCTGCGTAATTGTTGAAAGCACACAATATAGGTGCATATTAAATAACAGTGCAGCAGGTACAAATTGAAAAGAAGGGGTACCGAAATTGACCCCTGGGGTACACCAAAGGTCAAGATCATGTGTGCTGACTCACAAATTACAATTTCAAACAAAACACTTCTATCTTCTAGATAGAATTTAACCAAATTAGGGCAGAGTCAGAAATGTCCAACCAGTCCTCTAGTCTTATAAGAAGATGTCATGATTAGATCAAACAGGATTTATACAAATCATTTGCCAGTTACACCTAACTCACACTTGCTTGCATTGGAAGGAAGTTTTTCTTAACCGCCGAAGTACTCCAGAGCTCTTTTTGGTGAAGTTGTGAAAACACAAGCCAGCGCTAGTAAAGTACATCCAGAGGTTATCAAAATAAAATTTACACAACGTATTTGTATGGCCTCCGCGCCATACAAAGACGTAAAAATTATAGACAAATACCTGACTATATACACATTAATGTAAATAAAAGTTCTGTGTTTACTCAATAAGTGGCAAAAAATCAAACAGACTCACAAAACTCAACACAACTGCAGTTTGTTTACCAGTATCTCCTGTACTGTATGTGGTCAGTGATTGCGTGAACTCCTAAGTTGAGCCTGAACCTATGTGACAAATCCGGATCATGATCTGGATTTGTTCTGGAGGCAGTGTGAGCCCAGTTTTGTAGTGTTTATTAGATCAGTGATGAGAATAACACATGTGTATAAGAATAAATCATTGAGTTAGTTCTCCAGCTGAAACATACTGTAATAGTGCTTTGGTCATACTTACACAGATTCTTATGTCAGTGTATTGTGTCAGTGCCTCTGCAGAGTGTGGACGTCCAGGTGGATGTGAAGGACCATGTAGCTACAGTCGTGTCAACGCTGGTTTACAAAAACAAGGAGGAGAAACCCATTGAGGCAGTGTTTGTTTTTCCCATGCCCAGTGAAGCTGCCGTCTGCCATTTCAGTGCCAAAGTCGGAGAAACTCTTATAGTGGCTGAGGTGAAGGAGAAGAAACAGGTAAGTCAGCTTTGTTAATAGAGCAGACAATGGCTTTATCTGTGTGCTTTGAGTATCATACATTTTTAGCATATTTTCTAATCATTATAGTTTTAAAAGAAATTTCTTTAAGCTATTTTAATCAACTTAAATGAAACAGCAGAAGCCAATATAAATAAAGTTTTGAACTTCTACCTCACATGTTCCAGGCTCGTGAAGAGTACGATGATGCACTGAGCTCCGGTCAACAGGCTTTTCTGTTGGAGGAGAGCGACCAGAGTCCAGATATATTCTCTATGAGTGTTGGCAGTCTGCGTCCAGGAGAGAGCTCCTCCATCAGGCTGGAGTATGTCACTGAGCTGGATGTGCAGGCCGATGAAGCTCTCAGGTTTTGTCTTCCTGCTGTCCTCAACCCTCGATACCAACCTGCAGGTCAGAGTTCACTCCTCTGAGACTGGAGCCAACAACAGTCAACTTTACATTTGAAAAGAAAAAAGATGATCTGATGTGACTAACACATCAGATCATCTGTGTCAGATTATGGATAATCTTATTGCAAAGCATTTGAAGTAGTAGGAATAATCACATTCCAATTTAAGCTGTAATATAAATGGTGACATTTACCAGATTGCCGATTATACACTGAAGTCAGAAAAAATTATATCAGTTACATATTTTTACTTTGTATAAAACTTACAAACCCAATAGATTAGTCTTAAAAAAAACTTTCAAGAATATTGAAGTCAGTTTGTCCAGCTCTGCACTGACTATGACAGGAAATGTTTCTTTTCCCCACAGGAACAGAAAGCAATGTGAAAGTGACATCTGTCCCGTCTTCTCTGGTGCCCTATGATCTGACCTTCTCAGCCCGAGTCGAGTCATCACGACCAGTGTCCAAAGTGGAGTCCAGCTGCACCATGGACCCAGTCCAGTACCTCAACCAAGACCAAACTAAGGCCTCGGTAAACAGAATTTATCCATCCACTAGAAAAGACTTGGCCAATATTAGCCCTGTTTTAACTTATGAATGCTTAAAGTGCTTAATGTTTAGAACTTACAAGAAAACATTGAATGATGTGAAAACAAGTAAATTATACACAAATCAAAAATCTAAATGAAATAGTTTCTCACTACTTTTTCATTTTAAAGTGCATGAAAAAAACAGTTACTACAAAAACCACATGAACCACATTTGTTTGGCGCAGATGAAGCTGGCAGCAGGGCACAAGTTTGACCGAGACGTGGAGCTGCTCATTTATTACAAAGACAGTCACCAGCCCTCAGCCGTGGTGGAGGCAGGACAGGCCTCAGCCAAACCTGGTGAGGACACACACTATTGCTGACAAACATTATGGACAAACATTATTTACAATTTGTAAATATTTAAGTAATGTTATCTGTGTGTAGGGAACTAAGTAGTTCCCTTTCTGGTGTAGTTTAATGCAATCGTAGATTCACTAGTGCGTGAAGTGTTAAATCCAGTTTAGGAAATGCACTTACCTTGAATAAACACCGGGAATAAGTTGTGAAGTCTTGTTGTTTCATGAGACAGTTCAGTTGGGCTGATGGTGGAAGTGTGGAGTTTTTCAGAAAATGTGACCATGGGTTAGAAGATAGATGACAACAGGAGGGGCCCGAGGACAGAACCCTGGGGGACACCTGTGGAGATGAAGAGTGAAAGATTTGAGTGGAATAACTTGAGTGATGTGTGTTCAGGAGAGTGGAATAAGAGATGATGTCAATGACCAAGCTTAGATCAAGCAACAGGAGCATGGATAATAAGCCAGAGTTAGCAGAAAGGAAAAGGTCATTTGCGATTTTGGGAAATGTCTTTTCAGTACAATGGAGAGGACGCAGGACAGATTGGAAATGATCATAGGTTATTGGAACATATATGACTAGGGTGAAGTTGAGCCTAAAACAGTTCAAGGCTTTTTGAGATGAATAAAAGATTGAGGTAGAATTTTTTTTTGAGAATACAAGTGACAGCAGCAGCATTCCCGAGGTGAGTGAGGCGCAGATTATGTTGGTGATAAGAGAAGACAGATTTGTAGCTTTGACAAGGACTGTGGGAAGAGGGCTAAGTTGACATAGATTTTACCGACTGACAAAGGGTAGGGCAACTGATGACAAATGAGTGGTGAATAGTAAGTGTATTTGGTTTTGAAGATGAAGTCTTTATAGTGGAGAATGTGATTTGTTTGTGTGTCTTTGTGTTGAAGAAACTTACCAGTTAAAACAGATTCATCTTGATTTCAGGCTCTCTGATGGGAGACACAGCGCTGATGCTGAGTTTGTATCCAGAGTTTCCTAAAGACATTATGTCGTCTATATCTTCCTTTGGAGAGTTTGTGTTTCTATTGGATCGATCTGGAAGTATGGCAGGATCTCGGATTGCCAGTGCTCGGGTATGAAGTTTGTACGAAATGTCTTAGTAACTTTTTAAGCTTCATTCTCACATGTTTTTATGTTTCAGGATACTCTGCTGCTGCTGCTCAAGAGTTTACCCATGGGTTGCTATTTCAACATCTACAGTTTTGGATCCTCTTTTGAACAAATCTTTATGTAATAAACTGAGATGACACTGGAACTGCACATATTAAAATAAAACATTCCTTGACTTTGTCTTCTTTTGCAGGAAAAGTGTGGAGTACAATCAGAAGACGATGGAGGAAGCTCTGGAAAAGGTGAAGACGATGGACGCTAACCTGAGAGGAACTGAGATCCTGAGACCTCTGGAACGCATTTACAGCCAGAGCTGCATCCCCAACCAGCCCAGACAGGTACATACAGACCTCCAAATGGTTGATTTAGCTTAATAATCTTTTTTTTTTGTAAATAATGAACATGACCTGCTCCACTATAGCTCCTGACTTTTTTTTCTCCTCAGTCTTCTCCTGATTTCTTGTCTTTATGTCATTAGTTTTTTGTAATTAATAATTCCAGTGTTATGTAGCTGTATATGAGTATTTATTTAGGCTCAACTTCTCGGATGGTTTAAAATGGTCTTTGAACCCGTTAATGTCTTCTCTGTCACTGCTTCATTTTGTAAAACTATAATCTGTGCTCTGTAGCTGTTTGTCTTCACTGATGGAGAAGTGGGAAACACCAAACAAGTCATAAACCTGGTTAAGTCTAACGCAGACTCTCACAGGTACAAAACAACATCCATTTTACTTCTGTCAAAGTTAATGTGAAACAAATCAAACTTTTCATTGCAGATGTTTTTCTTTTGGAATCGGTGAAGGAGCCAGTTCAGCTCTTATCAACGGTTTGGCCAAAGAAGGACGAGGACACGCCCAGTTCATCACGAGAAATGACAAAATGCAGCCTAAAGTAATTTTTTTATGCACTTTCTATGCTTGTTATCTTTTTTTAACTGTCGTCCAATAATTAATAAAAACTATTTACATTATTCACGTTTTATTATTCATGTTTTTATTACCTTAGATAATTAAAATTCACATAGTCTTGGTGATTTGATATAATTCTGATGCAAACGCCTAACAGTAGGACGTTCAAATCCAGTTGTGGCCTGTGTTGATCTCTCCTTTGACAGTACACTTATTATTATATACTTACAGTGTTTTATTCGTATATGTGGTGTGAATTTTGGTGGTAAAACAGTTATAGCTGAAAAAAAAACTGGTGGTGATACTTCTGACAAACTGCCCCAGGGCAGCTGTGACATTAGGGAGCACAGGAACTGAATAAATAATATACCAGTATAATTGTAAAGTCGCAAAGACCTTTTGGAAACATTGTAATTCCTCATTGTTATTATTACTTTCTGCCTCCAAAACTATTTTCCTTTGTGTGTCCTCCAGGTGATTCAGTCTCTGCGCTTCGCCATGCAGCCGGTTGTGGGCGACATCTCGGTGAAATGGACCTGCCCAAAGGAGTTTCTGCCTCTGTGCTGTCTCCACCTCTCACGTCCATTTTCCAGGGACAGCGGTCTCTGCTGTACGCCCAGCTCACTGGACAGGTGCTCGCTGTGGTGTAAGAGCCAGTGCACTTATGTTTAGAGCAGCGACTAAAACTGTGTGTGTTTTAGAGCGAAGAGGGAGCAGAGGGCTGTGTGACTGTCAAGTACAGCCTGGCAGGACGTCCCACTGAGAACAAGCTCAACTTCAGCCTCAAGCCAGCAGAGGACACTGGGTAAATCTGAACACAGTTTATATTCAACTGTAAATGAACTGAAACTGTTGTCAGGGCTGGAGCTGAATGCAAAAATGTAGAAGAGTTTATTCTTCAGGACTAAGAAAGTTTCAACTATTCTACTTTTCTAGATCAATTTTTTTTTCTCTAAACTTGAAAATTGTCCAATTGATTTTTAATTTTGTAATATATGTTGTCCAAATGTAGTTTTAAAAATGGATATGTTTTGGAGATTTTCACATTCTTAAAGTACATTTTTACAAATAAATCGGTGTGCATTGCAATTGCAGACTCACAGTGCACAGGCTGGCGGCTCGCTCTCTCATTCGATCTCTGGAGCGGGACGGAACCAGAGGGCAGAAGGACGATGCTGTGAATAAGAAAATCATTGATCTGAGCGTCCAATCAGGAGTCAGCAGCTCTCTCACCGCCTTTATCGCCGTGAACAAAACCAGTGGAGAAGCCATTGAAGGCCCTCTGCTCAGAAGAGATGTCCCAACACCAAGTTAGTCCCAAAACTAAGAGACATTTTTCACAATGGAAGATATTAACATGAGAAAAATACAAAATTACATGTCTGATGAAGGGCTGAACGCCCGAAACGTTACTGGGTGTAGCAAATAAATGACTTTGGGAGCTAACTTGTTGTGCGGACCTTTTCACTTACTTAGATTTCGACCGTTTGTGTCCAGCACGCAGCCTTAGTAATTTGGATGTTCGCGTCTCTTACATTTTCTAAAAATACAGAATTACACATTTCAATTCAAATGCACATTAGAGAACATCCTTGAGCTAGAGTACTTCTCTCCAAGCCCAGCAAAACCATTTGAAGTCGGTGAAGTTGATGCCTCAGAGGCATTCAAAGATGAGTCACATCCAGAAGACAAATTTACCTACAGGAGCATCTACTTTACTTTTTACCAAGGGCAACAATTTGCCTTCAAAG
Source organism: Mugilogobius chulae (assembly GCA_038363315.1). Classification (NCBI taxonomy): domain Eukaryota; kingdom Metazoa; phylum Chordata; class Actinopteri; order Gobiiformes; family Gobiidae; genus Mugilogobius; species Mugilogobius chulae. The sequence goes on along the minus strand of CM076415.1, from coordinate 16,287,297 downwards.
AGATGCTAAGATTTCGTTAAGTTTTGTTTAAAAATACTGTCAAAAGACTAAATTACACATCTGTTTTTCCCAAAACATATTCACAAGACTTAATGAGGTTATGCGTGGTACTACTGTAAGTCAGTTTGACCCACATAGGAAAAAATGTAATAATGTTCTTTGGCCCGTTAGTAAGAAAAGTTTAAACGCAATCTGATAACAAAGCAGCAAGTAATACAATGTGAAAGGTTCAGTTTGTGCGCACTAAACTAAACTTGTTTTTGTCTCTCCCTAAGGGAACGTCGCTTCGAGACAGGTGTATAAAGCATGTGCTATTCGTGGTCTTCCCAGGATGGCAATGTCTTGTAAGTATAAAACAATATTTACACAACAGCTTACATAATGTAAACAGTATCAATGCATAGACTGTACATTAAAAATAGAACAACTAAAGATTGCCTTTATACAGTTCAAATGAAGAGTAGCACAATTTACAAGTAATGTTCTGTTTTAAAATTTGTGTGTAAGAAAAAAAAATCCCTTGGGTTCAGTCTACCAAAATTAAGCCGCAAAATGAAGAGTGTCTGTGGTCAAGACATTTTTTGAGTGTGTTTGTTTTAAATGTGTTTGTTTTAAATGTTTTGTCTGTAAGAACAGCATTTAGCATTTTTCAACAGTAAATCATGTGCAACACCACAAACACAGTCAGGCTGGCCCCACCTAGTAACTTCACTCAATTTCATTTCACTCCAGCTACTAGGTCAGGTATCACAGGACTGCAGACGGTTCCCAAAAAGTATGATCGTTGGGTTCAGTCTGACAAAATTGAGTCGCAAAGATTATAAATATGTATTTGTCAACAAAACACAAGTCCCCTCTGAATCCCATATAGACGGATATTTTCACGTCACAATCGGCTTTCCTGCTCAGTTATCTTTGCCTCCATTTGAGAATGTAGTTTTAGCATTTTGGAGAGAACTTCCTCGACATTTTGTAGCCTTTCTTCTGCCTTTTCAATCCAGTCTTCTGCCTCCTCCAGTCTAGTGTTTGTTTTCGTTATTTCTCCATTGATTTCCTCCAGTTGACACTTGTCCTGTCAAAAATCTCTTAAGTCTTTTAGTATCAGCTCCAAGTTAGCCGTAGGCTTTCTCTCGGGGCTATCATTAGCATCCCCGCTTTGAGTCCCTTGCTTTGGTGTTTTGCTTTTTTTGCCATCTCTTTTATTCCTAGCTGACATCCTTGCCCCCTCACTTAAAGTCTGTTATTCACAAACGTAAATTAATGTCTTTTAGGGCTTGTAGAAAATTCAAATACTCATGAGCTGTTCTGCTATGCTGCCATCTTGTCCGTGTCCCAACCAGAAATCACGATTTACAATTTTTTAAAAATAATAATAATAATAATAATAATAATAATAATAATAATAATAATAATTGTATTTGTAGAGCACTTTTCATGCATGTAGCAACCCAAAGTGCTTCACAACCTCAAATAGATTACAATACAACAATACAAAAGTATAAATAATTATTAAAAACAAAAATCTATTAAAATCTTATAACAGTTCAAAGTAGTTAAAGACATTTCAAATAGTTAAAAACATTTCAGTCATAAGCACGTTTCAAAAGAACTGTCTTAAGACTGTTCCAGATCTTAGCTGCATGAAGCTGAAACAGTGATTCCTCATGTTTAGTCCTGACTCTGGGCACCAGCAGGAGGCCGGTCCCTGACGTCCTCAGAGTCAGAGTTAACTGAAGAAAGTTGTTTTGCCTCCAGACACTGATCTGTTGGATGCAGTGACAGAGTGAATCCACTGCAGATGTCAAAGTCAAGGCTAGCTTACTGGCAAAATGACAGTAGGAAAAGATAAACTAGCTCTAATCAAAGCAACCTTGTCTGCAAAGTAAAATTAAAATTCATCTTGTTTTCTTGTTTAATTTTTTTTATTTATTATTGTTATTTTTTATTTTATGTTTTTCAAAACCAAATTTGAAAAGTATTTCATCTGTCCATTTTTAACACATTTCTTGTACATTTTCCAACTGACTCTGGGTGATTTTAACAGAGGGACAGGAGAAGTCAGCAGCTCGTGTCATGTTACAATCTTTGGTGGAGGGTTTGCAATCACTTTTGTTCTATAAAGATGACACTGCTTTGCCTCTAGATGAGAATATTGCACAGTGTGTTTGAGCAATAAAGACACACACAGTGAAGTAAAATATATATTCAAAGCATTATCACTATGATTCAGGAGGAAAAGTCTCTTCCAGAGAAGTTACATAATGCACCTTTAAGAAAAAGTTAAATGAAATGTGTGTGAAACTGAAGCAAATGAATGTTTTTAATGAAGTTATGTTTTTCTTACAGGTGCAGCACCATCCGGTATGAGTAAGTAATTTAGTTTATTTTCATTTTTTGCTTACTTTTTAAAAATTTAATCATTTACTATTTCACTGCTTATTTAAAAAAACAACAACAAAAAACACACTTATCTAAGCAAATATGTCGGGGGTTTATGTTCAGCAGCACATTGGTTTTCATTTATCAACTGTTTGTTCACATACTTAACAGTTAAAGACACTAAAAGAGCGGCAAAAACCTAACTCAGTTGAGATTTGTGTCTCACACAGACACTAACCTGGAATGTAAATGCAACTTGTATCAAAGTGAAAAGTCCAACGTCTGCTTGAAATTCACTTTTTGGGCTAAATACAACAATAGATTTAATTATATTGATTATTGGTTTGTCAGAGAATGTTACACGGTACGGCTTTAAATGTAACTATCTCCATGGAGACGAGTATGCGACATTAATTAATAGTCTTCCCCATTTTTGAGCTGTGCCTGCTCAATGCAATAAAACATATTTTTCAGAGTAATTTTGAGCAATAAAGACATCCATTGTGGAAAAAAATCCATCTTTATGTTTAACGCTGTACTAGGAAACATTCTAGGTAAAGCAAAAACATCATCATAGAGTCAGGCAGGGGGCGGAGTCTAGACCAGAAAAGTTACATAGTAAAGCTTAAGGTGGTGTGCATGTTGAATGTGTAATTTTGTGAAAATTTACAAATGAAATATTTGTTTGAACTCATAAAAAGATTTTAATGAAAGTATATTTTCTCTACAGATTATTATGATTGTGATGGTAAGTAATTTGGTTTATTTTTATTTTTTTTTGCCAAACTTGTTGTTATTTTACTGCTTATTAAAAATCCACTTTAATTAGGCAAATAGGTTTGAGGTTTAGGTTCAGCAGCACATTGGTCCGAATTTATCAACAGTTTGATCACAGCTAAAGACGCTAAATGAAGTTATGTTTTCCTTACAGGTCCAGCACCATCTCATAGGAGTAAGTAGTTTCTTTTCATTGTTTGCTTAATGATTAATGATTACCGCTTTGCGGTAATCATTAGCAGCAAAAACATAATGCAATTGAGAGACACTAACTTGGAAAATCTATGCTAAACAGGACATTTTTGCAACAGGTGAGAGTGCCATTGTGATCATTAAGGTCTTAGTCTCGTTTCGGACTCAAGCACATTTGGACTCAACCTTGTTTTGGACACTGAGACCACATTTCATTATCACCTGAGCAGTGTCCTGTCCCAGCCAAAGTCTGCAATAAGCAAAGCACAATACGATTATTTAGACACTGCTCATTGTATAAAATCACAAAGGTGGTCTTGATTTGGTCTTGATGGATCGTGGTCTTGGTCTTGTCTTGGTTTCAACCTATAAATGCCTTGGTCTTGTGTCGGTCTTGACTCTCAGTGGTCTTGAACTTGTCTCGGTCTCAGAACTCTTTAGTCTTGATAAGTGCGATCTTGACTACTACACTTCTGCCATTGTGTTCAGTTGATTTGTGTCATCACAGTTACCGCAGGAATATGGTGTTGCGCTGTACATGTTGTAGCAACTGAACAGAGCTTCCAACTGCGCGTCTACTAATTTAATGTCTATGGTTATTTCAATCACATGGGGCAGTGGAAATTAATATTGTTTAAATGTGGTTTATTTTTGTTATATAAATGATTAATGTGTTCACCTCAGAAATCATTGCTTTTTAAATTGGTGGAATAATCAAAAAATACGGCAAAGTAAAATGTTATTAAAGGAATAGCTTCCTCTTTCCCCCCAACCTGGACTAAAACCGATATTGTTATTGGTTACACAGTATCCAAGAAATTTGTAATATTACTTTGTTGCCATATTGTTAGGCCAATAAGAAACAGATTTAACAAAGAATGTTACACCTTAAAGCAGGGCTATTCAACTTTATTTGAACAAGGGCCAAATTTCTCAGCAAACCTTGGTTTCTGGGCTGGAGATGTTAGCTGAGCCTCCACTTTAGGTACGATTTGGGTCACATAAAAAATTATTTGATATGTTTTAGCATTGTGCAACATTCATCTGCATTGCCATTTTAAGGTGGCCCAGAGGGGCCAAAAAATACAATACAAATAAATACAAAACCAGAAAAACACTTTACAGAAAGAAATAGCCGCACGACATTACCACAACATTTGCCAAACGACATTACATCAACATTTGCCAAACGAAAACATTTGCCAAATGAAATTACAACATTTGCCAAACGAAATTACAACAACATTTGCCGAGCGAAATTACAACATTTGCCAAATGAAATTACATTAACATTTACACATTCTGCACCGGAACTGTCCACACCGGAAGTGTTCGCACCAGAAGCTACGGGGAAGCTTTTTTTCAGCGAATTGATTTGTTTTGATGGGTGGCTTCTGGCTAGTATGGTTCTGGTGACTAGTCTGCGTGTACCGCACTAAAAGTAAGTACACAGTTTATTAAACGAAGGAGGCACCGGGCGCGGTGAGAGTCAGAGGTACGAGGAGCAGGGAGAGAAGGTAAGGTACACTTTATTGTCCCCGTAGGAAAATTTGTCCTCTGCATTTGACCCATCCTTCAATGCCTCTGGGGCATTTCCTCAGGAGCAGTGATCGCCGCAGTGCAGCGCTCAGGGACCCATCTCCAGATGTTGTTGCTAGGCTTGGTCAGTAGCTGGAGGATATTACCCTAACATGCATGTTATTGGTTGGTGGGGGAAACCAGAGTGCCCGGAGGAGACCCACTCAGACACGGGGAGAAACATGCAAACTCCACACAGAAAGGCCCGGCCCGTGCGGGAATTGAACCCGCGACCTTCTTGCTGTGAGGCAAGAGCGCTAATCGCTCAGCCAACGTGCTGCGCCGTGAGAGTCAGAGGTACGAGGAGCGGGGAGAGAAGGAGGCGCCGGGCGCGGCGAGAGTCATTTGCCTGTTTGTTGTTAGACAATCTACTTCTATATGTCTAATAATGTTTCTGATTTTTTAATGCTTCTGATGGTATTGACCAATAACTGCTTCAAGGTTTTTCTGAACATTTTGTTTGCTAAATCAACAATCTGATGAAGTCCTCTGAGATAATTGTTGTGATTTTGGGCTATACAAAAAGAAAATTAATTGAACATAGGTTTGCCTGAGAATGTTACACAGTATGGTTTTAAACTGAATTATCTCCATGGAGACAAGCATGCAGCACTAATTAATAATTTGCAAAGCATGTTTTTGAGAGTATTTTTGAGCAATAAAGACATTCATTGTGGGCAAAAATCCATCTATCTGTTTAATGCTGTACTAGGGAACATTCTAGGTAAAGCAAAACATCAGCTTAGAGTCAGGCAGGGGGCGGAGTCTAGACCAGAAAAGTTACATAGTAAAGCTTAAGGTGGTGTATATGTTGAATGTGATAATTTGTGAAAATTTACAAATGAAATATTTGTTAGATTTTAATGAAGGTTTATTTTCTCTGCAGGACTAGAAGAAGAACGTCGCCGTAAGTAATTGTTTCTTTTTATTTTTTGCTTAACTTTTTGTCATTACATTTAATCTTCAGAAGAGTGGTGCAGTAACTGTGACTCTGTGTCTGTGAAAGGTGCTCTACAGATAAATATTACATACATTTACGAGTTTGGCCAATTCATTGTTTTAGCGTTGTGATAAAAATTGAATCATGAGCTTATTGTTTGTTGAAATCATCAAATTATGATTTCCTGTTTCTCTATTTAATGCGTCTGTTTGTTCAAATACAGACTATTTTTTCCAACCTGCTTCTCTTATTGGCCTCAGAGTTGCCAAGTCCGCTTCTATAGCAACTTCGGGCTTCTTTTTTCAAAGTCTCTGACTTCGTTCACACCGGACAGCTTATTTGCGTCTAAATTCGCCTAAACGCGCGTGAAAATTCGCCGGTTATTTCTGCTGTTGACGCCTCAATAGGCTTCTAAGCTGCTCTGACGCCCGTCAAGGCTTTGGTGGACAAAAAGACACTTTCAACGCCCCAATGCGCTTCGAGCTCCCGCTTGTTTACAGGCTTTGTTTTGCTCGTAGACAGACCACGGTGAGAGAGAGAAGGAGAGAGAGAGAGAGAAATAGAGGCTTGTTGAATTTATAAAACGGTTTATAAGAGTCAAATCTAAACTTTGAGACCATTTGAGGCGAGAAATGGTGGGTATTATTACCAAATCCACTGTCATTTTAACTTTTCTCTGCTAAATTTCTGGACCCTCGGCCTTCACCGGGTTCCTCCGCTGGCCGTAGCCGCTAGACGAGCGCTCTCCGCCGGCTACATGTTTAGCTTTGCCCCGGCGGCGGCGCCATTACAGCGTAAGTTAAAAGTTGTCATATTTTCGTTTATAAGAGTCAAATCTAAACTTTGAGACCATTTGATGCGAGAAATGGTGGGTATTATTACCAAATCCACTGTCATTTTAACTTTTCTCTGCTAAAGGTCTGAACCCCTAGGCTTTCACCGGGTGCCTCCGTTGGCCGTAGCCGCTAGACGAGAGTTCTCCGGCGGCTACATGTTTAGCTTTGCCCCGCGCCAGAGGCGGTGGCGCCATTACCGGGTTGCATTTATAAAACGAAGCTTACCCGATCACACAACTTTCTCCTCCTCCAGGCAGTCCCTTTGCTGTCCCGTCCTCGTCTCCACCCGTTGTACAGCAGGTTTAAACACGGCACCGGGCATTTTAATACATCCACGAGAGCGCGTTGTCAGTCCAGATCATGTCCCGTGTTTGCCGTGTCTCCAGATTTTCAAAGTCCCCAAACAAGCGACCTTTCGTTAAAAAGTTACTAAAATACTTCAGTAAACAGTCGTCCTTTACTCTTGGTGTGACAGGGGAACAACATGTGACGTGTCAGGAGTGTAGTCTCTGATTGGCTGACGCCGACTTCCAACGCGTCTGAAGATGGATTTTCCCAACTCCTGCGGCGGCCGCAGCTTTGGGCGAACTTGCGGCCGCCGCAGTTTCGAGCTTCTAATCCGCAAGACGCCGCGTTTTCAGAAGCCAAAACGCGCGTCAACTGACGCCCCAGACGTCGATACGCGCGGAAAATTCGCTTGAACGCTCAAGACGCGGGTTTACATTGACTTAACATTGAAAATGGACGCAAATACGCCAAGACGCTGTCCGGTCTGAACGCAGCATTATGAGTTGTGTTTTTTGGGCTGCACTTCCGTTTTAAAATATGTGAATTTTAGCATTTTTTCAGGTTTGATTTACGAAAATATATCCCATTTATGATTGAAACATAGATTTTTTTTTTTCAGTAAATTTTCATTATTCTTGTTAGAAATTTTCACAAACTTGTTTTGCAGAGACACTATATCTAAAAATTTATTATTTTATTAATAAAAATTATATATTTTTGAAGAGCTCATGTCACTTGTTTTGGGAGTTTTTTCAAAGGTTTGGTCACTTGTGATCACTTTCTGAACACACAGTCTACAAGAATCCTAATAAAATCAAAATTGTGATCTGACTCCAAGAAAATTAATCTTACTTTTTTGTCACATTGTCAAGCCAATATGACAATGATTTACCAGAAAATGTTACACTTTAAAGTGCAACTGTCTCCATGGAGACGAGCATGCGACACTAATTCAGAGTTAAGGGTTGTGCCTGCTCAACATAATACACCATGTATTTCAGAGTATTTCTAAAGACGTCTATTGTGAAAAAAAAAATCCATCTGTTTAATGCTGTACTAGGGAACATTCTAGGTAAAGTAAAAACATCAGCTTAGAGTCAGACAGGGGGCGGAGTCTAGACCAGAAAAGTTACATAGTAAAGCTTAAGGTGGTGTATTTGTTGAATGTGTTATTTTGTGTAAATTTATAAATAAAATATTTGTTAGATTTTAATGAAGGTTTATTTTCTCTGCAGCGGAACAACAAAGTCTACGTCGTAAGTAATTGTTTCTTTTTCTTTTTTGCTTAACTCTTTGTCATTACATTTAATCTTCAGAAGAAGGTGCAGTAACAATGGCACAGTGTCAGAGCAGAAAGTGACCAACCAATAACACTCAGATTAGGGACACTTGGTGGTGGTCGGAGGTTGAGGCACCAGATGTTTAGGCGAATCTCTTCTGCTGAGCCGCCCCAGGACTGTTTACTATCACTGTGGGGAGGGGGTCTCACTGTAAAGCGCTTTGTGACTCTGTGTCTGTGAAAGGCTCTCTACAGATAAAGATTACATTTCAATTAGACCCGTGTTTTGTGATTTGTGACCCGAGCGTTGTGTCGGGTCACAAATCAAAGTCCCTTGGGTTCAGTCCCCCAAAATTAAGACAATAAATATGTACCTGAATGAGACAAGTCAGCCTTTGTCCTGCTCTGAATTTGGGCCAGGCAATATTGTGATAAAAATTGAATCATGAACTCGCTCGTCTCTTATTGGCCTCAGAGTTGCCACGTCCACTTCTTTTTAGTGACGTTGGGCTTCTTTTTTCAAAGTCTCTCATGAATTTAAAAGGTTGTGTTTTTTGGGCTGTACTTTTTTGCATTTTTGAATTCTACCAAAATATATCCCATTTATGATTGTAACATGGATTTTTAGCCAATTTTTATGTCTAACAGTCATTATTAATGGTAAAAAATTTTTAGAAACTTGTTTTGCAGAGACATTAGATAAAAATTTAATATTTTAATAACTTTTTAAAGGGCTCGAGTCACTTGTTTTGGGATTTTTTTCAAAGGCTTGGTCACTAGTTTTTCTCTGAAATTCAGGCAACACAGGTCAGCCTTTCAAAGCTATTCTGTTCTTCTGTTCATTTTGAAAAAGCAGATAATTGTATTTACTTCAAAGGCAATAAGAAAATACACAGTTTGTAATGAAATCCAAATTCTGATCTAGCTTTGAGAAAATTGTTGTGATATATCACCAAATCCTGCTCTTAGTGAATGTTCTAGAAAAAAGCAGATCATTTTATTTACCACAAAAGCAGTCAGTACACAGGGAATATGTGATCAAATTTAAATTGTTTTCTGGCTCCAAGAAATTTGTGGAATACAATTTTTGCCCTATCGCCAAGCTGGATAGAGATGATGTTTTTTCCTTTTTTTTTATTTCCTCACTGAGAAGGACAGTCTGAGGACAGGGGATGCTCTGGGACATTTGTCCATTAATTTGAGCAATAAAGAAAGCCATTGTAAAAGTAAAAAAATCCATCTTTATGTTTAATTCTGTACTAGGGAACATTCTAGTAAAGCAAAAACATCAGCATAGAGTCAGGCAGGGGGCGGAGTTTAGACCAGAAAAGTTACATAGTAAAGCTTGAGGTGGTGTGCATGTAAAAGTAAGTAATTTGGTTTCTTTTCATTTTTTGCCTAACTTTCTGCATTTGATATTCTTTTACTATTTTACTGCTTATTAAAAACCCACTTTAATTAGGCAAATAGGTTTGAGGTTTAGGTTCAGCAGCACATTGGTCCGAATTTATCAACAGTTTGATCACAGCTAAAGACGCTAAATGAAGTTGTGTTTTCCTTACAGGTGCAGCACCATCTCAAAGGAGTAAGTAATTTAGTTTCTTTTCATTGTTTGCTTAACTTTTTGACATTACATTTACGGTGATCATTTAGCAGCAAAAACATATGCAATTAAGAGACACTAACCGGGAAAATCTATGCTAAACAGGACATTTTTGCAACAGGTGTGAGTGCCATTGTGATCATTAAGGTCTTAGTCTCGTTTCGGACTCAAGCACATTTGGACTCAACCTTGTTTTGGACACTGAGACCACATTTCATTATCACCTGAGCAGTGACCTGTCCCAGCCAAAGTCTGCAATAAGCAAAGCACAATACGATTATTTAGACACTGCTCATTGTTTAAAATGACAAAGGTGGTCTTGATTTGGTCTTGACGGATCGCGGTCTTGGTCTTGTCTTGGTTTCAACCTATAAATGCCTTGGTCTTGTCTCGGTCTCGTAACTCTTTAGTCTTGATTAGTGCGATCTTGACTACTACACTTCTGCCATTGTGTTCAGTTGATTTGTGTCATCACAGTTGGTGTCGCGCTGTTCATGTGTAGCAACTGAACAGAGCGACTGCGCGTCTACTAATTTAATGTCTATGGTTATTTCAGTCACATGGGGCAGTGGAAATTAATATTGTTTAAATGTGGTTTATTTTGTAATATAAATGATTAATGTGGCAAAGTAAAATGTTATTAAAGGAAAAGCTTCCTCTTTCCCCCAACCTGGACTAAAAACGATATGAATTCTAAAATGTGAAATCCAGCAATACATTTTTACCATATCGCCAAGGCAATAGAGACGTTATTGTTATTGGTTACACAGTGTCCAAGAAATTTGTAATACTAAACAGATTTAACAAAGAATGTTACACCTTAAAGCAGGGCTATTCAACTTTATTTTAACAAGGGCCAAATTTCTCAGCAAACCTTGGTTTCTGGGCCGGAGATGTTAGCTGAGCCTCCACTTTAGGTACGATTTGGGTCACATAAAAAATTATTTGATATGTTTTAGCACTGTGCAACATTCATCTGCATTGCCATTTTACCGGTGGCCCAGAGGGGCCAAAACGCACTTAAATACAAAACCAGAAACACACTTTACAAAAAGAAATAGCCGCACGACATTACCACAAGACCCTGGCTTCTGGCTAGTATGGCTCTGGTGACTAGTCTGCGTGTACCGCACTAAAAGTAAGTACACAGTTTATTAAACTGTGTACCTCTGAGAGTCAGAGGTACGAGGAGCGGGGAGAGAAGGAGGCGCCGGGTGCTAGCTAATGCTTCGACCTGTGTAGCATTAGCATAGCAGCGGTCACACAACAGAGATGGAGATTTCAAAGCCTCATGAATCAATGAACCACTTTGAAACTCCTGTCTCGAAGTGAAACACTGTTTCGAAGCACTAAATATAACAGAGAATAGCGCCATCTGTTAGACTGAATGCCAGATTTGCAATACATTGAGACGCATGCATTTGTAGAGGTCACATGATTTGAAACAGTGCTTCGAAACACCAGCTCCAATCCTTCCACTTCAAAAGATCGATACCTGTTTCGAGCAGCGGGCTCGAGTGTAACATCTCTAGAGCGAGGAGAGAGAAGGAGGCGCCATGAGAGTCAGAGGTACGAGGAGCGGGGAGAGAAGGAGGTGCCGGGCGCGGCGAGAGTCATTTGCCTGTTTGTTGTTGGACAATCTCCTTCTGTATGTCTAATAATGTGTCTGATTTGCTAATGCTTCTGATGCCATTGACCAATGACTGCTTCAAGGTTTTTCTGAACATTTTGTTTGCTAAATCAACAATCTGATGAAGTCCTCTGAGATAACTGTTGTTGTGTTTTTGGGCTAGACAAAAAGAAAATGAATTGAATATTGGTTTGCCAGAGAATGTTACACAGTATGGTTTTAAACTGAATTATCTCCATGGAGACAAGCATGCAGCACTAAATAATAATTTGCAACGCATGTTTTTGAGAGTATTTTTGAGCAATAAAGACATTCATTGTGGACAAAAATCCATCTATCTGTTTAATGCTGTACTAGGGAACATTCTAGGTAAAGCAAAACATCAGCTTCGAGTCAGGCAGGGGGCGGAGTCTAGACCAGAAAAGTTACATAGTAAAGCTTAAAATTATGTATTTGTTGAATTTGTGAAAATTTACAAATGAAATATTTGTTAGATTTTAATGAAGGTTTATTTTCTCTGCAGGAGAAGAACATCGCCGTAAGTAATTGTTTCTTTTTATTTTTTGCTTAACTTTTTGTCATTACATTTAATCTTCAGAAGAGTGGTGCAGTAACTGTGACTCTGTGTCTGTGAAAGGTGCTCTACAGATAAAGATTACATACAGGAGGTTGAGGCACCAGATGTTTAGGCGAATCGCTTCTGCTGAGCCACCCCAGGACTGTTTACTATCACTGTGGGGAGGGGGTCTCACTGTAAAGCGCTTTGTGACTCTGTGTTTGTGAAAGGCTCTCTACTGATAAAGATTACATACATTTTCAATTCTTAGACCCGAACGTTTTGCGATTTGTGACTGGAGCGTTGTGTGGGGTCACAAATTAACAATCCCAGAGTGGCTCCAAACATCTCCGTTTCTCTGTGGCAAATAATAAGCACACCCGCTATACAGTTTGCAGTTTCCGTGGCGCACAAACCCCTCCGAGCTGCTAGGTTCGGAGTTGTCCGGTCTTTCTTAAAAATGTCCAGCTTTTCTTGAAAAGTCCGTCTTGAAAAAGGCTTTACCAATAAATTTGCAACCAAATTGATTTCTTCTCTCCCTTTAGCCACTGTGACAAAACTGCTATCAAAACAACAATAATATTGCTTGATTGAGCGCAGCCAATCAAATGCCATAGTAATCCATGACGTTGGCGTCGCCTTCGAGAAGGCCTTGGCGTCGTCAACGTAAAATCTGATTGGTTGAAGCAACAGTTTGATAACACTTATGTTAACATACGATGCGTTCAAAACTGACTGTGAAGGCCTCGGGCAGATTTCACTGACCCTGACAACAACTGATGGCTGAAATATGATTGGTTAAAACAATAAAAGTTGAAATACACGCCTGAAAGCTGCGAAACGATGGGAAATGCTGCGAAGAAGCTGATAAATAATATTGAATAATGATTAAGCATGCACGCATGCACTAAATATGATTTTATCAGTTTGTTATTTTGATATTTTTTGGGGCCAGCAGAGAAGGCTTTGCAGGCCCTGACGGTCCGCCACTGCTTGTTTCTCTGTTGGATTTAGCAATTGGCAGTGAAGAAGGAACATTCTGAAAAAGCAGATAGTTTTATTTACTTCAAAGGCATTAAGAAAACACAATGTACGAGAATTGTAATAATACTTTGTTGCCATATTGTCAAGCCAATATTACATTGATTTATCAGAGAATGTGACACAGTAGGGCTTTAAATGTAACTATCTCCATGGAGACAAGCATGTGGCGCTAAATTATAGTCTCGCTCTCTTAAGAGTTGTGCCTGCTTATCATAATAAAGAAAGAATGTTTTTCAGAATAATTGTGAGCAAATGAAATGTCTTTGCACTAATAAAAAAATATTTATAGAGATATATTTTCTTACAGGTCGTTTTTTAATTTTTTGCTTAACTTTCTGTCTCTATTTTAATCTTCTTTAACTATTTGTCTGCTTGTTATAAATCCACTTTATCTAGGCACATAGGTCTGGGGTTTAAGTTCAGCAGCACATTGGTCTTCATTTATCAACTGTTCGTTCACATACTTATAGTTAAAGACACTAAAGAGCAGCAAAAACATAATGCAATTGAAAACACTAACCTGGAAAAATATGCTAAACAGGACACTTTTGCAACAAGTGTGTGTCATTGTGGTCTGCCCTTGAATGGCACTTAGCTCCAACTTCATTTCACTCCAGCTACTAGGTCAGGTATTGCAGGACTGCTGACGGTTCCCTAAAAGCAGGAAGTACGATTGTCTAATCAGCGAGAAGAAGTGGAGTGGTGCCAGAACCAGCTCGAGTTACAAACTTTACACAAAACTTACTGTATGTAATGTCAGCAGTGCCGCTGTAACACAAAAGCCTCCATTTTGGACAGAACTTCCTCGACATTTTGTAGCCTTTCTTCTGCCTTTTCAATCTGGTCCGTTCTGCCTCCTCCAGTCTAGTGTTTGTTTTCGTTATTTTCCTTTGATTTCCTCCAGTTGACACTTGTTCCTTGCTTTGGTGTTTTGCTTTCTTTGCAAAACTCTTTTATTCCTAGATGACATCCTTGCCCCCTCACTTAAAGTCTGTTATTTACAAACGTAATTCAATGTCTTTTAGGGCTTGTAGAAAGTTCAAATACTCATGAGCTGTTCTGCTATGCTCCCATCTTGTCCGTCTTCCAACCAGAAGTCTTGATTTACAATTTTTTTTATAATTATAATAATTGTATTTGTAGAGCACTTTTCTTACATGTAGCAACCCCAAGTGCTTCACAACAGTACAATGCAACAATACAAAAGTATAAATAATTATTAAAAACTAAAATCCAATAAAATCTTATAATAGTTCAATGTAGTTAAAGACATTTCAAATAGTTAAAAACATTTCAGTCATAAGCACGTTTCAAAAGAACTGTCTTAAGACCAGTTCCAGATCTTAGCTGCATGAAGCTGAAACACTGATTCCTCATGTTTAGTCCTGACTCTGGGCACCAGCAGGAGGCTGGTCCCTGAGGTCCTCAGAGTCAGAGTTAACTGAAGAAAGTTGTTTTGCCTCCAGACACTGATCTGTTGGATGCAGTGACAGAGTGAATCCACTGCAGATGGCTTACTGGCAAAATGACAGTAGGAAAAGATAAACTAGCTCTAATCAAAGCAACCTTGTCTGCAAAGTAAAATTAAAATTCATCTTGTTTTCTTGTTTAATTTTTTTTTATTCATTATTGTTATTTTTTATTTTATTTTTTTTTCAAAACCAAATTTGAAAAGTATTTCATCTGTCCATTTTTAACACATTTCTTATACTGACTGGGTGATTTTAACAGAGGACAGGAGAAGTCAGCAGCTCGTGTCATGTTACAATCTTTGGTGGAGGGTTTGCAATCACTTTTGTTCTATAAAGATGACACTGCTTTGCCTCTAGATGAGAATGTTGCACAGTGTGTTTGAGCAATAAAGACACACACAGTGAAGTAAAATACACAGGCAAAGCCTTATTATCACCATGATTCAGGAGGAAAAGTCTCTTCCAGAGAAGTTACATAATGCACCTTTAAGAAAAAGTAAATGAAATGTGTGTGAAACTGAAGAAATCAATGTTTTTAATGGTTATGTTTTCCTTACAGGTGGAGCACCAGCTCGTATAAGTAAGTAATTTAGATCTTTTCATTTTTTGGCTTACTTTTTAAAAATTCAATCATTTACTATTTCACTGCTTATTAAAACAAACAAACAAAAAAAAACACTTATCTAAGCAAATATGTCGGGGTTTATGTTCAGCAGCACAATGGTTTTCATTTATCAACTGTTTGTTCACATACTTAACAGTTAAAGACACTAAAAGAGCAGCAAAAACTTAACTCAGTTGAGATTTGTGTCTCACACAGACACTAACCTGGATTTAAATGCAACTTGTATCAAAGTGAAAAGTCCAACGTCTGCTTGAAAGCACTTTTTGGGCTAAATACAACAATAGATTTAATTATATTGATTATTGGTTTGTCAGGGAATGGTACACAGTATGGCTTTAAATGTAACTATCTCCATGGAGACGAGCATGCGGCGTTAATTAATAGTCTTCCCATTTTTGAGCTGGGCCTGCTCAACGCAATAAAACATGTTTTTCAGAGTAATTTGAGCAATAAAGACATCCATTGTGAAAAAATCCATCTATCTGTTTAATGCTGTACTAGGGAACATAAAGCAAACATCAACAAAGAGTCAGGCAGGGGGCGGAGTCTAGACCAGAAAAGTAAAGCTTAAGGTGGTGATATGGTGAATGTGTAATTTTGTGAAATTTGTTTGAACTCATAAAAAGATTTTAATGAAGGTATATTTTCTCTACAGGTCATGCATGTGAAAGTAAGTAATTTGGTTTCTTTTCATTTTTTGCCTAACTTTCTGCATTTAATCTTCTTTTACTATTTTACTGCTTATTAAAAATCCACTTTAACTAGGCAAATAGGTCTGAGGTTTAGGTTCAGCAGCACTTTGGTCCGAATTCATCAATAGTTTGATCACAGCTAAAGACGCTAAAAGATCAGCAGAAACATAATGCAATTGAGAGAACGCTAACCTGGAAAATCTATGCTAAACGGACATTGTTGCAACAGGTGAGAGTGAAAATAAATACAACAATAGATTGAATTGAATTGAATATTGGTTTGTCAGAGAATGTTACACTGTATGGCTTTTAAATGGAACTATCTCCATGGAGACGAGTACGCGGCGTTAATTAATAATCTGCTCTGTTATGAGCTGTGCCTGCTCAACATAATAAAGCATGTTTTTCGGAGTAATTTTGAGCAATAAAGACATCCATTGTGAAAAAATATCTATCTTTATGTTTATTGCTGTACTAGGAAACATTCTAGGTAAAGCAAAAACATCATCATAGAGTCAAGCAGGAGTCTAGACCAGAATAGTTAGTAAAGCTTAAGGTGGTGTATATATTGAATGTGTTATTTTGTGTACATTTATAAATTAAATATTTGTTAGATTTTAATGAAGGTTTATTTTCTCTACAGTGGGTAATTGTTTCTTTTTAATTATTGCCTACATTTTTGTCATTACATTTAATCTTCAGAAGAAGGTGCAGTAGCAATGGCACAGTGTCAGAGCAGAAAGTGGCCAACCAATAACACTCAGATTAGGGACACTTGGTGGTGGTCGGAGGTTGAGGCACCAGATGTTTAGGTGAATTGCTTCTGCTGAGCCGCCCCAGGACTGTTTACTATCACTGTGGGGAGGGGTCTCACTGTAAAGCGCTTTGTGACTGTGTCTGTGAAAGGCTCTCTACAGATAAAGATTACATACATTTTTAATTCTTAGACTCGAGTCTTATGTGATTTGTGACCCGAGCGTCAAAATCCCTTGGGTTCAGTCTGACAAAATTAAGCCGCCAAGACAATAAATATCTGTGAACAAGATAGAAGTTAACTTTTTTCCTGCTCTTAATTTGGGCCAGGCAATATTGTGATAAAAATTTACTCACTCGTCTCTTATTGGCCTCAGAGTTGCCACGTCCACTTCTTTTTAGTGGCTTTGGGCTTCTTTTTTCAAAGTCTCTCATGAATGTAAGGTTGTGTTTTTTTGGCTGTACTTTTTTGCATTTTGAATTCTACCAAAATATATCCCATTTATGATTGTAACATGGATTTTTAGCAAATTTTTATGTCTAACGGTCATTATTAATGTTAGACATTTTTAGAAACTTGTTTTGCAGAGACACTATATCTAAAAATTTATTATTTTAATAACTTTTTGAAGGGCTCAGGTCACTAGTTTATATCTGAAATTCAGGCAACACAGGTCAGCCTTTCATAGCTGGATTTAGCAATTCTGTTCTTCTGTTCATTTTGGAAAAGCAGATAATTGTGTTCACTTCAAAGGCAATAAGAAATACACTGTAGTGATTTCTAATAAACAACTAATTAATTAAGCACCAATTAAATTGTCTATTCTCACAGTCTCATATATAATTAATACATTGATAATTCTGGGTTCCTATGATGACATATAGGATCCAATTCCCACAAGTGTGAGTGGTTTAAAGAAGTGGTTCCTAAGAACTTGAATTATCAAAAATCTGAAGATTAAAGATCGAACAACTCAGGGACTTATTCCATTACAAAACACAAACCAGAGATTCTTTGTGCGGTTTATTAATCCAAACTGAATATCTCAATTACATCAACAATCAGAGAACTTTCACTCATTAGATGTTATGCAGATAGTTAGATGTAATGCACAGAAACAACTGGGTTTCTCCAATTCAATTTGTGATTTAGACTTCAGTAGCTACGTGACTCCTGATGTGTTTAAGACTCACTGAACTTTTAGACAATCTAGTGTTAGCCAGCCGCCTGGTGACGTGTGAGCTCTACGAAGACCTTACTTTAGGTGGAGGACGTTGGTCACAAGTCCGAGAGTAAAGCGGCCTACGTGAGTTCACCGTTGTGGGATCCTTGGCTCTCAGGTCTCAGTCACTCTAGTCAGCAGCAGGTCAAAGGGGCTCGTGTCCTTGGCTCGACTGCGGATTGTCTCAATTGAAGAAAATTGTAAATCCAAGAGCGAGTGCGGCTTGCACGTTAACTTTACGTATGTGGTTAAGAAAGTTCAAGAAACAAGAAAATAGTTGGATCCAAAAAGAGTAAAGACACCTGTGTAGTGTTTGCTCCAGCGACCAGCACCGGACAAAAGCCTTTTTCAAAACAGGCGGGCAGAGATTAGGTAAAGAGGACAAGTGAGGTGGGAGATTTCCTCTGGTTAACCCTGTGTTTCTGTGGGCTCATTGGTTTTGTTGGTCTTCCCTTCAGGGGCGGAGCATAGCATCACAACTCTTATTTGGGACCCGCCTATTCTTAAATTTTGAATTTGGAGAGACCCAGTTTAAGCATCAAACAAAATTAAAACAAGGTTAAATAACATTATTTTCTAATGTAATGTTTGCAATGTTGTTAACCTTGCTAACAGAAATCCACAAGGGTAACTTCTGTTGTACCTGTGGGGTAAGGAGTGACACAGCAGTCATATAGAAGAGAGCAACGTTATGACACTGACATGTTGAAATGATACACCTGTAAATGCATTGCACTGGCTTATACACAGATATAAACATAGTTTGACATTTATCATTCACATACAAGTCCTTATAGTTCAGCATAGAGATGATTAAGCTTTTAGCATGGACATGTGAATGCCTTGAAGTCTCCACTGCAGGCCAAATGTGTTTGCGGAGCAGAGCAGAGGTGTTGATAAATGCCTCTAAAGCCACAGGTGGTGTATGTGAAGAGTAGTTGTAATGTGTGTCTTGTTTTTCAGTCCCTTGTCTTCAAAGACCTCAAAACAATGTAGACTGTCCTCGATCTGCAAAGGTGTTATCAGAGTGTATGGTTTCACTCTGCTTGATCAAAGCTAGGTTGATAAGGTGGCTCAGCAGGGGTTTTGCCTGTCCTGATGAGGAGTGGTCCTTCAGCTGGCAAAGTGGCTGATGTTCTTCCAGTTGGTGCCAGCTTGTTATAGTCCAAATTTTTATATCTTAGCAGTTCAGGGATGCTACAACACAGTTTGTAATAAAATCCAAATTGTGATCTAACTTTGAGAAAATCTTTGTGATATAACTTTGCCATCTCACCAAACCCTGCTCTTAGTGAATGTTCTAGAAAAAAGCAGATAATTTTATTTACCACAAAAGCAGTCAGTACACAGGGAATATATGATCAAATTTAAATTGTTTTCTGGCTCCAAGAAATTTGTGGAATACAATTTTTGCCATATCGCCAAGCTGGATAGAGATGATGTTTTTTTCCTTGTTTTTTTATTTCCTCACTGAGAAGGACGGTCTGAGGACAGGGGATGCTCTGGGACATTTGTCCATTTGCCTGTTTGTTGTTGGACAATCTCCTTCTGTATGTCTAATAATGTTTCTGATTTGCTAATGCTTCTGATGCCATTGACCAATAACTGCTTCAAAGTTTTTCTGAACATTTTGTTTGCTAAATCAAGAATCTGATGAAGTCCTCTGAGATAACTGTTGTGATTTTGGGCTATACAAAAAGAAAATTAATTGAATATTGGTTTGCCAGAGAATGTTACACAGTATGGTTTTAAACTGAATTATCTCCATGGAGACAAGCATGCAGCACTAATTAATAATTTGCAAAGCATGTTTTTGAGAGTATTTTTGAGCAATAAAGACATTCATTGTGGACAAAAATCCATCTATCT
Source organism: Mugilogobius chulae (assembly GCA_038363315.1). Lineage (NCBI taxonomy): Eukaryota > Metazoa > Chordata > Actinopteri > Gobiiformes > Gobiidae > Mugilogobius > Mugilogobius chulae. The sequence continues at coordinate 16,267,561 of CM076415.1, read as the reverse complement.
GTTTAATGCTGTACTAGGGAACATTCTAGGTAAAGCAAAAACATCAGCTTAGAGTCAGGCAGGGGGCGGAGTCTAGACCAGAAAAGTTACATAGTAAAGCTTATAATTATGTATTTGTTGAATGTGTTAAATTGTGAACATTTACAAATGAAATATTTGTTTATTTTCTCTGCAGGACAATATGAAAGTCTCCGTAAGTAATTGTTTCTTTTTATTTTTTGCTTAACTTTTTGTCATTACATTTAATCTTCAGAAGAGTGGTGCAGTAACTGTGACTCTGTGTCTGTGAAAGGCGCTCTTCAGATAAAGATTACATACATTTACGAGTTTGGCCAATTAATTGTTTTAGCGTTGTGATAAAAATTGAATCATGAGCTCATCGTTTGTTGAAATAATCAAATCATGATTTCCTGTTTCTCTATTTAATGCCTCTGTTTGTTCACTTCTTTTTTGTGACTTCGAGCTTCTTTTTCCAAAGTCTCTTATAAGTTAGAAGGTTGTGTTTTTTGGGCTGCACTTCCGTTTTAAAATATGTGAATTTTAGCAATTTTCAGGTTTGATTTACGGAAATATATTCCATTTATGATTGAAACATAGATTTTTAGCAAATTTTTATGTCTTTTTTTTTAAGTAAATTTTCATTATTCTTGTTAGAAATTTTCACAAACTTGTTTTGCAGAGACACTAAAAATTTATTATTTTATTAATAAAAATTATATATTTTTGAAGAGCTCATGTCACTTGTTTTGGGAGTTTTTTCAAAGGTTTGGTCACTTGTGATCACTTTCTGAACACACAGTCTACAAGAATCCTAATAAAATCAAAATTGTGATCTGACTCCAAGAAAATTAATCTTACTTTTTTGTCACATTGTCAAGCCAATATGACAATGATTTACCAGAAAATGTTACACTTTAAAGTGCAACTGTCTCCATGGAGACGAGCATGCGACACTAATTCAGAGTTAAGGGTTGTGCCTGCTGAACATAATACACCATGTATTTCAGAGTATTTCTAAAGACGTCTATTGTGAAAAAAAAATCTATCTAGCTGTTTAATGCTGTACTAGGGAACATTTTAGGTAAAGTAAAAACATCAGCTTAGAGTCAGACAGGGGGCGGAGTCTAGACCAGAAAAGTTACATAGTAAAGCTTAAGGTGGTGTATTTGTTGAATGTGTTATTTTGTGTAAATTTATAAATAAAATATTTGTTAGATTTTAATGAAGGTTTATTTTCTCTGCAGCGGAACTACAAAGTCTACATCGTAAGTAATTGTTTCTTTTTCTTTTTTGCTTAACTCTTTGTCATTACATTTAATCTTCAGAAGAAGGTGCAGTAACAATGGCACAGTGTCAGAGCAGAAAGTGACCAACCAATAACACTCAGATTAGGGACACTTGGTGGTGGTCGGAGGTTGAGGCACCAGATGTTTAGGCGAATCTCTTCTGCTGAGCCGCCCCAGGACTGTTTACTATCACTGTGGGGAGGGGTCTCACTGTAAAGCGCTTTGTGACTCTGTGTCTGTGAAAGGCTCTCTACAGATAAATATACATTTCAATTAGACCCGTGTTTTGTGATTTGTGACCCGAGCGTTGTGTCGGGTCACAAATCAAAGTCCCTTGGGTTCAGTCCCCCAAAATTAAGACAATAAATATGTACCTGAATGAGACAAGTCAGCCTTTGTCCTGCTCTGAATTTGGGCCAGGCAATATTGTGATAAAAATTGAATCATGAACTCGCTCGTCTCTTATTGGCCTCAGAGTTGCCACGTCCACTTCTTTTTATTGACTTTGGGCTTCTTTTTTCAAAGTCTCTCATGAATTTAAAAGGTTGTGTTTTTTGGGCTGTACTTTTTTGCATTTTTGAATTCTACCAAAATATATCCCATTTATGATTGTAACATGGATTTTTAGCCAATTTTTATGTCTAACGGTCATTATTAATGGTAAAAAAAATTTAGAAACTTGTTTTGCAGACACACTAGATAAAAATTTAATATTTTAATAACTTTTTGAAGGGCTCGAGTCACTTGTTTTGGGATTTTTTTCAAAGGCTTGGTCACTAGTTTTTCTCTGAAATTCAGGCAACACAGGTCAGCCTTTCAAAGCTATTCTGTTCTTCTGTTGATTTGGAAAAAGCAGATAATTGTATTTACTTCAAAGGCAATAAGAAAATACACAGTTTGTAATGAAATCCAAATTGTGATCTAGCTTTGAGAAAATTGTTGTGATATATCACCAAATCCTGCTCTTAGTGAATGTTCTAGAAAAAAGCAGATCATTTTATTTACCACAAAAGCAGTCAGTACACAGGGAATATATGATCAAATTTAAATTGTTTTCTGGCTCCAAGAAATTTGTGGAATACAATTTTTGCCATATCGCCAAGCTGGATAGAGATGATGTTTTTTTCCTTGTTTTTTTTTATTTCCTCACTGAGAAGGACGGTCTGAGGACAGGGGATGCTCTGGGACATTTGTCCATTTGCCTGTTTGTTGTTGGACAATCTCCTTCTGTATGTCTAATAATGTTTCTGATTTGGTAATGCTTCTGATGCCATTGACCAATAACTGCTTCAAGGTTTTTCTGAACATTTTGTTTGCTAAATCAACAATCTGATGAAGTCCTCTGAGATAACTGTTGTGATTTTGGGCTATACAAAAAGAAAATGAATTGAATATTGGTTTGCCAGAGAATGTTACACAGTATGGTTTTAAACTGAATTATCTCCATGGAGACAAGCATGCAGCACTAAATAATAATTTGCAACGCATGTTTTTGAGAGTATTTTTGAGCAATAAAGACATTCATTGTGGACAAAAATCCATCTATCTGTTTAATGCTGTACTAGGGAACATTCTAGGTAAAGCAAAAACATCAGCTTAGAGTCAGGCAGGGGGCGGAGTCTAGACCAGAAAAGTTACATAGTAAAGCTTAAAATTATGTATTTGTTGAATGTGTTAAATTGTGAACATTTACAAATGAAATATTTGTTTATTTTCTCTGCAGGACAATATGAAAGTCTCCGTAAGTAATTGTTTCTTTTTATTTTTTGCTTAACTTTTTGTCATTACATTTAATCTTCAGAAGAGTGGTGCAGTAACTGTGACTCTGTGTCTGTGAAAGGCGCTCTTCAGATAAAGATTACATACATTTACGAGTTTGGCCAATTAATTGTTTTAGCGTTGTGATAAAAATTGAATCATGAGCTCATCGTTTGTTGAAATAATCAAATCATGATTTCCTGTTTCTCTATTTAATGCCTCTGTTTGTTCACTTCTTTTTTGTGACTTCGAGCTTCTTTTTCCAAAGTCTCTTATAAGTTAGAAGGTTGTGTTTTTTTGGGCCGCACTTCCGTTTTAAAATATGTGAATTTTAGCAATTTTTCAGGTTTGATTTACGGAAATATATTCCATTTATGATTGAAACATAGATTTTTAGCAAATTTTTATGTCTTTTTTTTAAAGTAAATTTTCATTATTCTTGTTAGAAATTTTCACAAACTTGTTTTGCAGAGACACTATATCTAAAAATTTATTATTTTATTAATAAAAATTATATATTTTTGAAGAGCTCATGTCACTTGTTTTGGGAGTTTTTTCAAAGGTTTGGTCACTTGTGATCACTTTCTGAACACAGTCTACAAGAATCCTAATAAAATTAAAATTGTGATCTGACTCCAAGAAAATTAATCTTACTTTTTTGTCACATTGTCAAGCCAATATGACAATGATTTACCAGAAAATGTTACACTTTAAAGTGCAACTGTCTCCATGGAGACGAGCATGCGACACTAATTCAGAGTTAAGGGTTGTGCCTGCTGAACATAATACACCATGTATTTCAGAGTATTTCTAAAGACGTCTATTGTGAAAAAAAAAATCTATCTAGCTGTTTAATGCTGTACTAGGGAACATTTTAGGTAAAGTAAAAACATCAGCTTAGAGTCAGACAGGGGGCGGAGTCTAGACCAGAAAAGTTACATAGTAAAGCTTAAGGTGGTGTATTTGTTGAATGTGTTATTTTGTGTAAATTTATAAATAAAATATTTGTTAGATTTTAATGAAGGTTTATTTTCTCTGCAGCGGAACAACAAAGTCTACGTCGTAAGTAATTGTTTCTTTTTCTTTTTTGCTTAACTCTTTGTCATTACATTTAATCTTCAGAAGAAGGTGCAGTAACAATGGCACAGTGTCAGAGCAGAAAGTGACCAACCAATAACACTCAGATTAGGGACACTTGGTGGTGGTCGGAGGTTGAGGCACCAGATGTTTAGGCGAATCTCTTCTGCTGAGCCGCCCCAGGACTGTTTACTATCACTGTGGGGAGGGGGTCTCACTGTAAAGCGCTTTGTGACTCTGTGTCTGTGAAAGGCGCTCTACAGATAAATATTACATTTCAATTAGACCCGTGTTTTGTGATTTGTGACCCGAGCGTTGTGTCGGGTCAAAAATCAAAGTCCCTTGGGTTCAGTCCCCCAAAATTAAGACAATAAATATGTATCTGTGAACAAGACACAAGTCAGCCTTTGTCCTGCTCTGAATTTGGGCCAGGCAATATTGTGATAAAAATTGAATCATGAACTCGCTCGTCTCTTATTGGCCTCAGAGTTGCCACGTCCACTTCTTTTTATTGACTTTGGGCTTCTTTTTTCAAAGTCTCTCATGAATTTAAAAGGTTGTGTTTTTGGGCTGTACTTTTTTGCATTTTTGAATTCTACCAAAATATATCCCATTTATGATTGTAACATGGATTTTTAGCCAATTTTTATGTCTAACAGTCATTATTAATGGTAAAAAAAATTTTAGAAACTTGTTTTGCAGACACACTAGATAAAAATTTAATATTTTAATAACTTTTTGAAGGGCTCGAGTCACTTGTTTTGGGATTTTTTTCAAAGGCTTGGTCACTAGTTTTTCTCTGAAATTCAGGCAACACAAGTCAGCCTTTCAAAGCTATTCTGTTCTTCTGTTCATTTTGAAAAAGCAGAGAATATTTACTTCAAAGGCAATAAGAAAATACACAGTTTGTAATGAAATCCAAATTGTGATCTAGCTTTGAGAAAATTGTTGTGATATATCACCAAACCCTGCTCTTAGTGAATGTTCTAGAAAAAAGAAGATCATTTTATTTACCACAAAAGCAGTCAGTACACAGGGAATATATGATCAAATTTAAATTGTTTTCTGGCTCCAAGAAATTTGTGGAATACAATTTTTGCCCTATCGCCAAGCTGGATAGAGATGATGTTTTTTTCCTTTTTTTTATTTCCTCACTGAGAAGGACGGTCTGAGGACAGGGGATGCTCTGGGACATTTGTCCATTAATTTGAGCAATAAAGAAAGCCATTGTAAAAGTACAAAAATCCATCTTTATGTTAATTCTGTACTAGGGAACATTCTAGGTAAAGCAAAAACATCAGCATAGAGTCAGGCAGGGGGCGGAGTCTAGACCAGAAAGTTACATAGTAAAGCTTGAGGTGGTGCATGTAAAAGTAAGTAATTTGGTTTCTTTTCATTTTTTGCCTAACTCTCTGCATTTAATATTCTTTTACTATTTTACTGCTTATTAAAAATCCACTTTAATTAGGCAAATAGGTTTGAGGTTTAGGTTCAGCAGCACATTGGTCCGAATTTATCAACAGTTTGATCACAGCTAAAGACGCTAAATGAAGTTATGTTTTCCTTACAGGTGCAGCACCATCTCATAGGAGTAAGTAATTTAGTTTCTTTTCATTGTTTGCTTAACTTTTTGACATTACATTTACGGTGATCATTTAGCAGCAAAAACATATGCAATTAAGAGACACTAACCGGGAAAATCTATGCTAAACAGGACATTGTTGCAACAGGTGAGAGTGCCATTGTGATCATTAAGGTCTTAGTCTCGTTTTGGACTCAAGCACATTTGGACTCAACCTTGTTTTGGACACTGAGACCACATTTCATTATCACCTGAGCAGTGACCTGTCCCAGCCAAAGTCTGCAATAAGCAAAGCACAATACGATTATTTAGACACTGCTCATTGTTTAAAATCACAAAGGTGGTCTTGATTTAGTCTTGACGGATCGCGGTCTTGGTCTTGTCTTGGTTTCAACCTATAAATGCCTTGATCTTGTGTCGGTCTTGCGTCTTAGTGGTCTTGATCTTGTCTCAATCTCGGAACTCTTTAGTCTTGATTAGTGCGATCTTGACTACTACACTTCTGCCATTGTGTTCAGTTGATTTGTGTCATCACAGTTGGTGTCGCGCTGTTCATGTTGTAGCAACTGAACAGAGCTGACTGCTAATTTAATGTCTATGGTTATTTCAGTCACATGGGGCAGTGGAAATTAATATTGTTTAAATGTGGTTTATTTTTGTAATATAAATGATTAATGTGGCAAAGTAAAATATTAATAAAGGAAAAGCTTCCTCTTTCCCCCAACCTGGACTAAAAACGATATGAATTCTAAAATGTGAAATCCAGCAATACATTTTTACCATATCGCCAAGGCAATAGAGACGATATTGTTATTGGTTACACAGTATCCAAGAAATTTGTAATACTTTGTTGCCATATTGTTATGCCAATAAGAAACAGATTTAACAAAGAATGTTACATCTTAAAGCAGGGCTATTCAACTTTATTTTAACAAGGGCCAAATTTCTCAGCAAACCTTGGTTTCTGGGCCGGAGATGTTAGCTGAGCCTCCACTTTAGGTACGATTTGGGTCACATAAAAAATTATTATGTTTTAGCACTGTGCAACATTCATCTGCATTGCCATTTTACGGTGGCCCAGAGGAGCCAAAATGCACTTAAATACAAAACCAGAACCACACTTTACAAAAAGAAATAGCCGCACGACATTACCACAAGATTTGCCAAATGACATTACATTAACATTTGCCAAACGAAATTACAACATTTGCCCGAATGAAATTATACCATTTGCCAAACGAAATTACAACAACATTTGCAAAATGAAATTACATTAACATTGACACATTCTGCACCGGAACTGTCCACACTGGAAGTGTTCGCACCAGAAGCTACGGGGAAGCTTCTTTTCAGCGGGATTGATTTGTTTTGATGGGTGGCTTCTGGCTAGTATGGCTCTGGTGACTAGTCTGCGTGTACCGCACTAAAACACAGTTTATTAAACTGTGTACCTCTGAGAGTCAGAGGTACGAGGAGCGGCGAGAGAAGGAGGCGCCGGGTGCTAGCTAATGCTTCGACCTGTTTAGCATTAGCATAGCAGCGGTCACACAACAGAGATGGAGATTTCAAAGCCTCATGAATCAATGAACCACTTTGAAACTCCTGTCTCGAAGTGAAACACTGTTTCGAAGCACTAAATATAACAGAGAATAGCGCCATCTGTTAGACTGAATGCCAGAATTGCAATACATTGAGACGCATGCATTTGTAGAGGTCACATGATTTGAAACAGTGCTTCGAAACACCAGCTCTAATCCTTCCACTTCAAAAGATCGATACCTGTTTCGAGCAGTGAGCTCGAGTGTAACATCTCTAGAGCGAGGAGAGAGAAGGAGGCGCCATGAGAGTCAGAGGTACGAGGAGCGGGGAGAGAAGGAGGTGCCGGGCGCGGCGAGAGTCATTTGCCTGTTTGTTGTTGGACAATCTCCTTCTGTATGTCTAATAATGTGTCTGATTTGCTAATGCTTCTGATGCCATTGACCAATAACTGCTTCAAGGTTTTTTTGAACATTTTGTTTGCTAAATCAACAATCTGGTGAAGTCCTCTGAGATAACTGTTGTGATTTTGGGCTATACAAAAAGAAAATGAATTGAATATTGGTTTGCCAGAGAATGTTACACAGTATGGTTTTAAACTGAATTATCTCCATGGAGACAAGCAGCACTAATTAATAATTTGCAAAGCATGTTTTTGAGAGTATTTTTGAGCAATAAAGACATTCATTGTGGACAAAAATCCATCTATCTGTTTAATGCTGTACTAGGGAACATTCTAGGTAAAGCAAAACATCAGCTTCGAGTCAGACAGGGGGCGGAGTCTAGACCAGAAAAGTTACATAGTAAAGCTTATAATTATGTATTTGTTGAATGTGTTAAATTGTGAAAATTTACAAATGAAATATTTGTTAGATTTTAATGAAGGTTTATTTTCTCTGCAGGAGAACATCAAACTCTACGTTGTAAGTAATTGTTTCTTTTCATTTTTTGCTTAACTTTTTGTCATTACATTTAATCTTTAGAAGAGTGGTGCAGTAACAGTTTTGCACTTTTCTTTGTGGAGTTTGCATGTTCCTCCTCGTGTCAGAGCGGTTTCCTGCGGGCACTCAGGTTTCCCCACCAACCAATAACATGCAGGTTAGGGCAGTGGTTCTCAAAGTGGGGTTCGGGGATCCTTGAGCCTTGTGTGGGGGGTTCTCCAAATCTTTTTAAAACATGAGTAATTTCTTCAACATTACAATTTCTGAAAAAATAACAATAAGAAACTAACATTTTATTCAATGTTTGAAATAAACTTGGCTTGATTTTCAGAACTATCCTGTGATGCCAATGCGAAAAACGTCAGAGGGTAAAATTTTTGAATCGATAGGGGGTCCCTGACTTTAAAAAGTTTGAGAACTCCTGGGTTAGGGAATGTTTGATGGTGGCCGGAGGTTGAGGCACCAGATGTTTAGGTGAATCTGCTGAGCCGCCCCAGGACTGTTTACTATCACTGTGGGGAGGGGGTCTCACTGTAAAGCGCTTTGTGACTCTGTGAGGTCTATTTTGCCCTTTGTCTTAGCCTTGGTCTTAAGTATTCCCCTCTGTGTCTGTGAAAAGGCGCTCACACAGATAAAGATTACATACATTTACGAGTTTGGCCAATTAATTGTTTTAGCGTTGTGATAAAAATTTAATCATGAGCTTGTCATTTGTTGAAATCATCAAATCATGATTTCCCAATTCCCATGTCTCTACTTAATGCGTCTGTTTGTTCAAATACAGACTCTTTTTTTCCAACCTGCTTCTTATATTGGCCTCAGAGTTGCCACATACACTTCTTTGTAGCGACTTTGTTTTTGTTTTTTTCAAAGTCTCATGAATTTAGAAGGTTGTGTTTTTTGGGCTGCACTTCCGTTAGCAATTTTTCAGGTTTGATTTACGAAAATATATCCCATTTATAATTTTGTGCATTTTTTCACATCTAAAAGTCGACACTAATATTTGATAATTTTATTATTTTTGCCTGTTTCTCTCTGAAAATCTGGCACCACAGGCTAGCCTTTTACAGCTGGATTTAGCAATTGACAGTGAAGAAGGAACTTTCTGAAAAAGCAGATAATTTTATTTACTTCAAAGACCAAAACAGCCTACAAGAATCGTAATAATATTGAAATTATGATCTGGCTCCAAGAAAATTGTGATATTACTTTGTTGCCATATCGTCAAGCCAATATGAGCATACAGCGCTAAATTATAGTCTGCTCTGTGAAGGGTCGTGCTTTTCAGAATAACTTTAAGCCATAAAGACATCCATTGTGAAAAATATTCAGTTTAATGCTGTACTAGGGATTCGGGAACATTCTAGGCAAAGCAAAAACATCAGGATAGAGTCAGGCAGGGGGCGGAGTCTAGACCAGAAAAGTTACATAGTAAAGCTTAATGTGGTGTACAGTATATATGTTGAATGTGTTAATTTGTGTAAATTTTATAGATGTTTTAATGTATTTTTTGCAGGTCATGCAGCAGTTTATGGTAAGTAATTTATTTTGTTGTTGTTGTTTTTGCTTAACTTTTTGTCATTGCATTTAATCTTCTTTTACTAGTTCACTGGCTTAATATAAATCTACTTCATTTAAGCAAATACTTGGGTTTTAGGTTCAGACAGCTGCACAATGGTGGTTTGTTCACATACTTAACAGTTAAAGACACTAAAAGAGCAGAAAAAACCTAATTCAATGGAGATTTGTGTCTCTCACAGACACTAACCTGGAATTTAAATGTAACTTGTATCAGAGTGAAAAGTCCAACGTCTCCTTGAAAGGCACTTTTTGGCCTATACAAAAATAAATTTAGTTGAATATTGGTTTGCCAGAGAATGTTACTTTGTATGACTTTAAATGTAACTATTTCCATGGAAACGAGCATGCAGCGTTAATTATAGTCTGCTCTGTTATGAGCCGTGCCTGCTCAACATAATAAAGAATGTTTTTCAGAGTAACTTTGAGCAATAAAGCCATTGTGAAAAACAAATCCATCTATATGTTTAATTCTGCATAGAGTCAGGCAGGGGGCAGAGTCTAAAAAAGTTACATAGTATACTGTACTGTATGTATATGCTTAAAATAAAAATTAATTGAGGTATATTTTCTCTACAGATAAATATTGTTCTATTTTTTGTTGTTGTTTTTTATTGTATTTTTTACCTTCCCTTTTGCTTTGACATCTAATCTTCATTTGCTATTTCACTGTTTGATTAAAATCCACTTTTAGGTCTAGTTTCAGAAGCACAGGGCCTCATTTATCAACCGTAAAGACACTAAAAAAGTAGCAAAAACGTGATGTTGCTATTTCCAGTAGCTCAATCAAGAATGCCAGAGTGCCTGAGACCTTTTATTTTTAATAAGTCGGATCCTTGAAGAACACCTGCCTCGCACATTCAGCTCAATGATGGACTGACCTTTCTCTTTTGTTGTCCAAAAACCTGATGTAAATGATATTTAGAGCTAAATGTAAATTACAAGTCATTTAGCTTGTGCAGCCTGATTTATTACAACTATGAGAGCTGAAACTATGATATTATTGTTTGCTACAAGTGCAGACTTAAAGGTGGGGTAGGTGATTTTTACACTGCAAACACAATTTAGGTTTTAAATCAGACAACTTCCTCCCTTAAATCCTTCGACACACGGTTAATATCGACATGTATTCATTTTAGTTGCATTTATGGCTTATGAACGTCTTTTTACAAACAACAAAGTGAAACTGGAGTGACCGCCCCTAGTTCAGCCAATCAGAGCACAGCATTCAGCTCCTGATTAAAACTAAAATACTTTATTATTCAGTTCAGACAGCACTCAGAGGTCCCATTTCACGAAGTGCTGTATTTACTATATACTTTTTAGTGGAAAGCACAAAGTTTACTAATTTACAACTAAAAAAGTTATACCTTTAATGTACAGGAGCTGTTTAGAGGGCTTTTGATTGTGACTATTAAAAGAGTCTGTAGACAAAATAATGTTTGTGTCAAAGCAGCTGTAATAGCAAATACTCTCATTACCCGTGATACTTTCACTGCCTCCCACAGATTCCATTGAGCCAGAGCGCACAGCGTCAGTCTATCGAGGTGAGCACTTACACTAATGTTCCATGTTCTTTAAAGTCCTAAAAGTGCGGGTCCAATCTGTGGAATGATCCTGAGAGAGGCAGTGTCTCTGCTTCGCTGTGATCTGTTCATCATCTCGTGCAAAAGTTCAAAACAAAATCACTTCTTGATTCATCAGCTCTGGTTATCCTGCTGTTTGACGTTTTTACTCGTCTGATCTGAATTAAAAAACAAGCCAGATCTGAAAAAACTCCTCAAGAGGATCAGTGTGTAAAATAATTTGTCTAAAGCTTTAAAGATAATATTGTGCAATTTTGAAATTATAATTACAATTACTGTTTCAATCAATATTGTTTAGGTTATAAGAATAAATGTTGGTTGATGTGAAAGTGAAATGTCTCAACTCCTCTTGTGTATTTGTTTTGAAGATGATGAATGTGAGATTTCTGAGCCCAAAGCACAGCGAGACCCTCTGCTGGAGCTGGTGTCCCTGCAGAAGGCCTCGGGCTGCTGGGAGCTGGAGCCGGCTCTGGCCAAAGCTCTGAACACAACCAGCAAGATCTGGAGAACAAACAGCCTTCAGTGGTGAGTCACAACTGAGACACAAAAGTTATGAAGATGATGTTTACTTTTCTCAGCACGTACTTGCAATGCTTTTCAGATAAAGATGAATAATATTTGTCCAGAAACATTCTTTGTAATAAATTTAAAGATTAAGAACAAGAATTTGATGAATATGTAGTTGAGTATGTAGCCACACCTGCCTATGATGCTTACACACTGAATGATTTCAATGCTTGTCCTATGTAGAGGGGCGTTGAGGCACGACACGGGCGGCGTGGCTGACTATGGGCGAACTGGCGTCTATGTGGGACCTATATTAACATGATCATGCTGCTGAGTTAAATTATTCTGTGCAAAAACTCCAGAAACACAAAAAACACGGAGCATGTGTAACTAGGACTTACCCCTTGTATTCACAAATCCAGGGATTCTTCTTGTTTGCGTGTCCTGTCCTGTTTTTACCATAAAATACAACAAATGAAGTTTATGTTTACAACAAAACAAAATTTCTGCGGGAAAAAAATAGCCTGTAGCTCAACGAGGTCCAGTCCCTTCTGCGCTTTTTGGATCATCGTAGCCATGCGCACTCTTAACAGGCCGTTGAACGTTAAACCAGAGCCTGCTGGCTTTACAGCGGTGAACACCGTGCGTGGGCACAAGGAAGAGCGCACAAAATCGTTTTGGAACAGTTCAGACCAGAGCCCTGAGCTGTGCTATGCCTGGACCATGAAGGGCGCATCGCTCACAACTGGAGACCAGACCGAAGTGGACAAAACCTCATGCTCGTCTGTCCCAGGACTGTAGACGCGGTCACGCATGAAAGACCATCCGCACTGGGTACTACAAGCCCGTGAGCCTGGCTATGGACAGTTGTCTCATTCAAAAGGGTTTTAGGACAGTTTCTTAAACTTTTCACACACACAGATCAAGATTCTCTGGTAAATCTGGCCACACTTATCGTATCATTTTATTATAACTTTAGGTCGACATAACAGAATGCTATTAAAGAGAACTTATTGTTTTTGACAAATATGTGTATTGATATAATTTAATAATGGCCAACTAAATAAATAATAAAATTACAATAGATAGCAATATTTTCCTATGAACTCCACTATCATGTTCTGCAGATGTGTCATAAGGTTCACTAAACGATCAGGCAAAACAGGATATTTGTGCCTCGTGTTGGGCGCTGCGCTCTAGAGCTCATAGTGGCCAACACACAAAACATCATTCTAGCATGAACCTTACCCAATGTAAAGTTCAGTAATCTGTATGCACAAAAATAAACTTTCTCTTTGATTTGTGTTGTTTAGGCAAAAGCAGAAGTGTGGGCCACCATTTTGGCTCTGGTCTGGCTTCATGGTCTGAAAGCTGATGCTAAAGACGAGTGGGAGCTGCTGGTCATGAAGGCTGCGACGTGGCTGCACTCACAGAACGGTAACGTCTGTATTTTATATATTTATATATTTTTTTTACCAGTATTAACACTCTGAAAACCCATTAATGTGTGTTAAAGATGTAGGATTTGATGTGACTTACTTTTAATATAAATGGTTTGCAGTTTCATGAAAAATAAGATTTAATTCTATTGACTTATTACTAAACAAAATACAGTAGTTTGAAAACGTCCTCAGAGCTAATCAGCTCTGCGGCAAGTAATGAACATAAGGTTTACAATTTTGAAATGAAAACTATATTGAAATATCAATTAACACATAACTGGTTAACTCGCTCCATGTTCTTTAAACTTTTTGAGCTGTATCCCCAAAAAGCCACACTATAAATTTGTTTATATACAGTATATGATCTCAAAAAATATTCTATTGTATCAACTTGTTGTTGTATTAAAATTATAAGATGTAGTATTTAGCTGTTCGATGGTACAAAAGCCATTTTTAATCTAAAGAAGCCAGATGACCACTGAACTGATCACTTTTGATTTTTCACTTTATGACAGCAGTGATGATCTAAGATGCTGTTTTAGGCTGCTCAGAACAAAGATAGACTATAAACGATACATTTCATAGAGCAATTCAAGCGCGCTACATATCTGAAAAGATCTTGTTCTAAAAAATTCTAGTAAAGCAACACAATGCACACAAGTCCAAGAAATGTACACAAGTTTTAAACAGAACTGTTGTTGGAGGCGTCTATAAGACAGCAGCAGTTCACAGACAGACACAGTGCTAAAAACAGCAGAGGGCAGACCTGCAGGATCAGGACCTGCAGTTTCAGAGCAGGGCAGAGCACAAAGAACTGAGGTTTCACTGGGAACCACTGACACAGGATTTTGACACAATTAATCAGTAGGCAGATTTCTTAAAGGTATTATGTTTAGACTACCTGAAGTTACCCTAAAATAACTGACTTTGCACTAATGTAAACCTGTTAAAAAGGATCTGGTAAACTAAAAACATTCCAGGCAACACTTGGTGGTGGTCGGAGGTTGAGGCTTTCTTTCAAATTGTGCTATGTAAATAAGTTCATCATATTTTGGCCTAAATCCCCTGGGGGAGGACACCCCTTTAACCAAATAATGTTCCCACTGCCATGCAACTGACTTTTTACTAAAAAAACAAAAACAAAAAAAACAGACATATACACCTACAGTCTATAATTGTGCACTATTTTCTGCATGTAAATGATAAACGATTGTATAAATTAAATGTTTATAAGATAATTGAGTTTGTCTTGGACTGTCTCTGTGTTTTCTCCAGCTGCAGGCCTGACTGAGTGTGTGGAAGCTGCCAATGCTCTGCTGGGATGCAGCGTCCACAAAGATGTCCTGGGACTCTAGGTCTAGTTTGACTTAGGTTCAGCAGAGTTAAAGTGCTTGTGTACTCCTGGTTCGATAACTCATAGGTCACAGCTACAGTATATGGCTGATAAAAACAAAACAGGTCTTCTTGAAAAATACATTTGTTTACAAAACTGTTTATGAAAAATGGAAGTGCTGAGCAAATATCTGTAACTGATTAACAATGTTATTTTTACATGTCTGTTACTTCTGTATATCCTCAAATAAAGGAAGAACAAAAGCTTTAATTGTCTCTAAAATGATGTTTAAATGTTTAATATTTCTTAGAACTACCACATTCTAGTGCATTCTGGAAGAGCACAGAACGACCACTCGCCCCATGGGCCGGTAGCATCTGGTAGATTTTTTTTTAATTTTCAATCACAGTCTGATCAGTACAGCGCAAACTAAATTGCACACAATTGTGAATTTGAAGGACAGTCATGCATTATCTATTTTTTTTTTTTTTTTTTACAAATAAAAACCTGAAAAGTAGGTGTGCAAAATTATTCAACCCCCTTTTTTTCTGAGTGCAACACATTACTTTTAGAGGCTTTAGAAGGTTCCAATGTTGACCTAACAAATAAATAGAGTCCACCTGTGTGTAATCTACTCTCAGTATAAATGTAGCTGTTCTGTTAAAACCTCAGAGGTTTGTTTGAGAGTATCAGGGAGCAGTCAGCACCATGAAGACCAAAGAACACACCACACAGGTCAGGGATAAAGTTGTGAAGAAGTAAAAAGCAGGATTAGGTTATAAAAAGATTTCCAAGGCTCTAAACATCTCACAGAGCACTGTTTACACCATCATCCATAAATGGAAGGAGTATGGCACAACTGCAAATCTACCAAGACCAGGCCGTACACTTAAGGGTCTTTCACACCAAGCCGAGGGTCGCCCGTCTAAACCAGTTTGGCAACTTTTGCCGACAGGCGGCTCACGTGTGTTTGGTGTAAATGGGTTTGTCGGGGGTCAGAGGAGCGCGGAGCACGTCGTGGAGGCGGGTTTTTGAAGACTTGCAAGTTGCAAGTCTTCAAAAACCCGCCTCCACGCAAGTAAAGTCGGTGTCGCCAGTTGCCGCAAATGCAGCTGTTTGATTGGCCCGTGGCCACAGGAGAACCAGTGAATTAGTGCGCAGGAATATAGTGCGGAAAACCGAAAAAGACGCTTACGGAAAAAACAGTATTAAGCCGAGCATGGATTGTTGTTATTTACACGGGGTCAAACGGGACGTTAAACTTACAGTCTGAACAAGGAGAGAACTGGTCAGAGATGTAGCCAAGAGGCCCATGGTGACTCTGGAGGAACTGCAAAGATCTACAGCTCAGGTTAGAGAATCTGTCAACAGTACAACTTTTAGTTGTGCACTACACAAATCTGGCCTTTATGGAAGAAAGCCTTTGCTGAAAGAAAGCCATAAGAAATCCCGTTTTCACTTTGCCAAAAGCCATGTGGGGGACACAGCAAACATGAGGAAGAAGGTGCTCTGGTCAGATGAGACCAAAATTGAACTTTTTGGCCAAAATGCAAAACGCTGTGTGTCGTAGAAACCCAACACTGCTCATGACTCTAAATACACCATCCCCACGGTTAAATACGGAGGTGGAAGCATTATGATTTGGGCATGCTTTTCTTCAGCAGGGACAGGGAATATGATCAGAGTTGATGGAAAGATGGATGGAGCCAAATACAGGGCAATATTGGAAGAAAACTTATTGGAGTCTGCATAACACTTGAGACTGGGGCAGAGGTTTATCTTTCAACAGGACAACGACCCCAAACATAAAGCCAAGGCTACATTGGAATGGTTTAAAACAAAACATATTCATGTCTTAGAATGGCCCAGACAAAGCCCAGACCTAAATCCAATTGAGAATCTGTGGCAGATCTGAAAACTGCTGTTCACAAACACACTCCATCTAATCTGACTGAGCTGGAGCTATTTTGCAAAGAAGAATGGGCAAAAATGTCAGTCTCAAGATGTGAAAAGCTGGTAGAAACATACCCAAAGAGACTTGGTGATGTAATTGCAGCAAAAGGTGGTTCCAGAAAATATTGACTCAGATGGGTTGGATAATTTTGCACGCCTACTTTTCAGCTTTTAATTTGTAAAAAAAATAAATAAATCATGTTTGACTGTCCTTCTACTTCACAACTGTGTGCAACTTAGTGTTGATCTCGTAAGTTTGAGAGAATTTACTCTGAATTATGAGATTTTTTTTATTAAGAAATGTATATTTTTTAGTAAGAGATTTTTTCCATAATCAAACCCCTCATTTGGCGATAGATGGCTTCCTTGCAACATACGGGCCTTTTTGTTGTCCAAAGTAAGGCGGGAGATACAAATTTTCAGCCCTTCTCTTCTTTTTGGCCAAATAAATTAAAAACCAGCAGCTGGATTTTCTAAGGATGTGTGACACTAACTGCCAACAGTTGAAAAAGATAAAATATCTGCAAATTACTGCTTCTCTCTGCCTCGGGTGACCGGCTCCACACACTGGCCGTCTTTAGAAGTAACTCATTTATTCGGATTAATTTAGTAACTTTATGACAAATAAATTATGTAAATATTTGACGAGGCTCTGTGTGTTTGATATTGGATATAACAATATCCATTATTGTAAGCAGTAACTAGACTAACTGTAGCTTGAGCCCACGAGCTAGTTTTGTAGACCATAAATGTCCACATTGCAGTGAAGACCTCAGACAATTAATTTAACTTAAGCTTAAAACCAATGCGCCCACGTACACTGACCTCCGAGGATGCGGATGCGAGTGCGGAAGATGCCAAGAATCCGCATTTTTCCCGGAGATCGCTATCATCTCTGATGCATGCTCAATCTTTATTCTCACTGTTGACTGTTAAACTAAAATGCTGTCAGTGAGAGACATCAGTCCAAATGCACAGTGGTTATCACTAGATCGCATGTTGGACCATGACAGAGGTGCATATGGCAAGAAAGGTCACCACCTCAGAGACATTTAAATCCTGAAGATTCAACACTCTGTGCACTGGGACAACAGACACTTGAGATTAGAAATATGAGTCCTCACTGCCAAGCTCAACCCAAAGCTTCACAATGTGAAGCCTCAAACTGCCCTCACCTGGAGAGACCAATGTATGTCAAATAATATAACATTTATTTAAATTATTTTCTTTTAAAGTGTATGTACTTTTGTTAATAGTAACACAAATATTTATATAGCATTTTCGATCACGTGACTTCCTTGCTGAACCACGGTTCATTTCTAGGCTTCACTGGACACGCCTACTTTAGCTTGGCACAGGCTTCATCAGCCTTCATCATCATTGACCAGCCGCCACTGAGCAGGTCTATGGCAGTGAGTGGAGAGAGGAGA
Organism: Mugilogobius chulae; assembly: GCA_038363315.1. Taxonomy (NCBI): domain Eukaryota; kingdom Metazoa; phylum Chordata; class Actinopteri; order Gobiiformes; family Gobiidae; genus Mugilogobius; species Mugilogobius chulae. The sequence goes on along the minus strand of CM076415.1, from coordinate 16,249,552 downwards.
TAGATGAAAGCAGAAATCTCACTCAATCTTTGGATGACCTTATAATACAACTTTACCTAAAAGTATGAAAAACTTTTTCCCATAGCACGTCAGAGGTATATTGATCTAGTTCTTAGTCAGTGTTTTTGCCTTTTACAGAAAGTTGACCACAAAATCCAACCCCCAACCAAAGTTCATGCTCCATATCTGCAAAGCCAGAGGTGTTGCACTGAACTTTGCATTTTGTCCTAAAGATAGGGCATGTGTTTGGTTGTAAATATTTTTTTTGATTGCTTTGTTTTAGACTGATCTTTTTGCATTATAGCCCTTTTGCGTTATACCAAAATCAGTCACTAACTAGACCATATTTTTGCCTGTAGATTGAAAAAAAAAACTTTGTCTATTTATTTCTTCTTGATTGTGTCATTCTCTGACCTATCTAATAAAAATTACTTTCTTTAAAGTTTGTCAAGTTTTGTAAAGCTTTAATAAAGTCATAAAACTGGTATGTCCAAAAAACGAAAACAGGTGAACACAGTCATCATCATTCAGGGTGTTTACATGGAGGCCAGGAAAACCAGATAACTAGCCCAGTCCGATTTAAACCAGTTTTCCAAAGTGCATGAAAACCCAGCACAACGTGGAACACAGTCACACAGTCCTACGTGTTTAACACAGATCTAAATCCCACTTGTCCCAGAAAGATCAGTGTGTAACTTTATAGACATTATTATAAACACTTATTAATAATAAACAATATTTAGGTCAACAACATAATCCAGTCCGAATCATGAAGTAGTGAATGTGATACAGCAGGACATGTCTCTCCAGGGTAATCGGTTTACTCTCTCTCAAGTAAACAGGAGCAAAACTGATCAACATAAAAGAGTGACAAAGCATAGACCTGTGGTTCCCTGGTCCCCATTTTATAAAAGAATAAGCTAACACTTTTATCAACCTGAGAAGCAACTGTCATGGTTATTTAATGAACTAGTTCATTAACTATGTATTTTTCATGACATTTAAAAAGCTTTACTTTACATTCATTCATTTCATGTGATGTGGCCACTTTCCAATAATAAAAACGTTCATTTAACGTCTAAGTTTTGTAAGAAAGAGGCGGTGCTTATCAGTTCTGAGGTTTTAACGGGAATGGACATGTTTGTATTTTAGACAACAAATTGTCTAACATAATTAACACAATATACACATGTCCCCTTTAAGCATTTGTGTGAGCGTGACACCTGACCGTAAACCCCAGGATAAAGGCGCATTTAAATCGTGTCCTGTTTAGTTTCACTTTCTCTTACGGTCATGAAAAACGATAAAAACATTTGCTTCTGTGGGCGTGTCACTAGACTCGCATTTAGACTGTCAGTAAAGACATTCCTCCTGCTTTGAACTCCCGGACAGAGGTAAGACCATGACGCACTATTTTTATTTTTTTTACATAGAGCCATCTAATATGTTCGTTGTATTTGTAGAGCATGTCTTTTTTTTATTTTAGTTGCTAAATGCTACTTTGTTGACATTTTTATATCACTTTTGTATGATACAGTTTTCTCTACACGAAGCAAAAAAATAAAGAGAATGGAGAGGTGTAGCTGTGGACTGATTACGCGTGAGAAGCAAGCAGGTAAGTTGTTGAGATTGATAAGTCTATTGCAGAAGACGATGCAGGGAAGAATGTTAGCTTTATTGTAGGATTTTAATAAAAGGTTGCGTTCACGTTCTTGAATGGGATGATGTCAAAAGACCAAACTGTGGACAAGAAGAGCAGGATTTTCCTGTTAATAACACACATGAAATAAAATGTTTTTAAGTGACAAGACCCAAGCAACAAAAGCAATATTTATTTTAGTTGGCTTGTAATTTTGAACATAGATTGAGTAAAAAGAACATTGTTTTAATAACAATGTTCTAATGTAACTAAGTGACCCTGCAGTGAAGTTTCGAGTGTGGCTTGTAAAAATCGTCCACAATTGGCCCCTGAAACTGAAATTGTATTTACTGTCAATGTGTTGTAAAAGTATTAGTATACAGTACAGTAGTTCCCAACCGCCTGAATAAAGGACTTTAGGCCCCCTATATTATATGATCAAAATTATAACTAACATTTGTGCTTTATTTTCTAGTTATATGTTTGGCATTTTTACTAATTAAATTACATTAATAACCAGGGCCATATGCAGGTTTTTAAAATATTGAGGTTCAGTTATTTGACAAAAAACAAGCCTTTTTTCTAATATCCATAACATTGTTTTAGCTTATTTAATTCATTATCAAGTCTTAATCTATTCATTCCTCAATTCTCAATGTATTAGAGCAAAATTAAGAAACTTCTAATGTCTTGACTTAAATCAGGAAGAACTACTGTTGAAAGTTACAAAAAAAATCTTTCAATTTAATGTAAACTGGGTCTTTTTTATTTTTTTAAATGAATCTAATCAGCTCCACATCTAGTATAATTATAAAGTTATGGATTTTATTCTGATTAATTTGTGTCAATATTTATGACTTAAGACTATTGTTTAACAACTATTCCTTGATATTATTCGTCTTAATAACTTGTTTCTGTCACAATACATGTTTCCACTGCTTAGTATACTGATGCCACTTTATGGACTATTTATTCTGTCAAATACTGATTGTGCTCAGTCATAACAACAACTAATGTCATTTTTATGTCATAGCTGGAAAAGTGTAGTGTTACAATATAAAAATGACTCTTGTCCTCAATCCGTCGTTATGACATCATCACATTCTACAAAGTGAACAATAGTTTTTTTTATTCACCTTTTTTTATAACTAACAAACATTTTCATATTGGTGCTTTAAAAGAAAAAAAAATGTTTTCAAGAATCTTTTTGAGAGATTCTTTAGGGGAGAGACAACTTTCCACCACAGTCCTTTCGTTTACTAAGAATGAAACGTTTAACCTGAAGGTACTTTGAACAGTCCTTGTTTATCATATTTTTCCTTCACTTTCTGAAAAGACAGAACTGCATTTCCCTCAACCAGGTCACCAACTGTTTTGATCCCCTTATGAGACCAGTCTGCAAGACCTGCATTGAGGCCAAGTTTATAATCAGGATTATTGTGTATAGGAGTCAGCAATGAAACTTGAGTATTAAACCAATCTAAAAAAATGACTTTACTCCAAATAGTTAGCAAACAACAGTTTCATTTTTAATAAATACTTATAGGTCAAAAACTGCACAATGTGGTAAATTCAAAGATCTATTTGAACTAGGAGTAACCTGATCATAATTGGCTGGACAATGGGAGATTAGTGCTTTGGTCATACTTACACAGATCCTAATGTCAGTGTATTGTGTCAGTGCCTCTGCAGAGTGTGGACGTCCAGGTGGATGTGAAGGACCATGTAGCTACAGTCGTCTCAACGCTGCTTTACAAAAACAAGGAGGAGAAACCCATCGAGGCAGTGTTTGTTTTTCCCATGCCCATTGAAGCTGCCGTCTGCCATTTCAGCGCCAAAGTCGGAGAAACTCTTATAGTGGCTGAGGTGAAGGAGAAGAAACAGGTAAACCCAGAGAGGATGTGTCAGCCCGTGTGACTCAATGATAATAAAAATATCACTGTTATTGTATAGATAAACCACAGTCACATTCATGTTTTTTGCAAATCTGCATGTTTTGCACTTTTTAATTATTTTTTATTTTATTTTTTAGCTTGTTAAACTATTTAAAATAATTAAGTGCAAAAACTGAGTTAGTAGTATATAAACAAACAAAATTAGAAATTGCAAGTGCATCAATGGTTTCATTCAGTTCAAATCAGGTGCATCTGAAGGACAGATAGCTGTCTAAAAACCATGAAGGTTCTTAAAAGCAGAAAAACACTAGAAGTATAGTCTCAGGCACACTGAATATCTAAATTAAAGTCCTTTATTCAAGTGCGGGATGCCTACGTGTTTCGACCAATGTGTAGGTCTTCTTCTTATTTTGATAATCAGTGTGCCTTGGACTATTCTTTTACTGTGTAAACATTATTTTAATCTTTTTACACTTGTTCCAGGCTCGTGAAGAGTACGATGATGCACTGAGCTCCGGTCAACAGGCTTTTCTGTTGGAGGAGAGCGACCAGAGTCCAGATATATTCTCTATGAGTGTTGGCAGTCTGCGTTCAGGAGAGAGCGCCTCCATCAGGCTGGAGTATGTCACTGAGCTGGATGTGCAGGCCGATGAAGCTCTCAGGTTTTGTCTTCCTGCTGTCCTCAACCCTCTATACCAACCTGCAGGTCAGAGTTCACTCCTCTGAGACTGGAGCCAACAACAGTTATCTTAACATTTAAAGAGAAGAAAACAGAAATATGAAAAACACATCAGATCATCTGTGTCAGACTATGGGATAATCTTATTGCAAAGCATTTGAAGTTTACAGTGAAGGAGTCATGTTTTAGAAAACATTGTATAAATCAGACTGAAACCTGTTGGTTTGCAGGACTAATCACATTAATTTAAGTTGTAATATAAATGGTGGCATTTACCAGATTGACAATTATGTAAACATTGAAGTTAGAAAATTATATCACTTATATATTTTGACCTTGTATAAAAGTTACAAACCCACTAGATTAGTCCTAAACAAACGTTCAACAATACTTAAGTCAATCTTTCATTTTATTCAGCTCTGCGCTGATTATGATTAATGTTTCTTTTCCCCACAGGAACAGAAAGCAGTGTGAAAGTGACATCTGTTCCGTCTTCTCTGGTGCCCTATGATCTGACCTTCTCAGCCCGAGTCGAGTCATCACGACCAGTGTCCAAAGTGGAGTCCAGCTGCACCATGGACCCAGTCCAGTACCTCAACCAAGACCAAACTAAGGCCTCGGTAAACAGGATTTATACATCCACTAGAAAAGACTTGGCCAACATTTGCCCTGTTTTAACTTATGAATGCTTAAAATGCTTGTAATGTTTAGAACTTACAAGAAAACATTGAATGATATGAAAACAAGTAAATTATACACAAATCAAAAATCTAAATGAAATAGTTTCTTACTACTTTTTCATTTTAAAGTGCATGAAAAAAACAGTTACTACAAAAACCACATGAACCACATTTGTTTGGCGCAGGTGAAGCTGGCAGCAGGGCACAAGTTTGACCGAGACGTGGAGCTGCTCATTTATTACAAAGACAGTCACCAGCCCTCAGCCGTGGTGGAGGCAGGACAGGCCTCAGCCAAACCTGGTGAGAACACACACAATTGCACACTGTTACACAAACATTATTTACAAAATGTAAATATTGAAGTACTGTTATCTGCGTGTAGGGAACTAAGTAGTTCCACATGTAATTTCTGGTGTAATTTATTACAGTTGTAGTTTCACCAGTGCGTGAACTGTGAAATCCAGTTTAGGAATTGCACTTACCTTGAATAAACACTATGAATAAGTTGTGAAGTCTTTTATCTCCTGTTACCTTCAGTGCTCATGTGTTGTTTCATGGGACAGCTCAGTTGGGCTGATGGTGGAAGTGTGGAGTTTGATTTACTGGAAGTGTAGAGCTGTGTGTCATCTGTGTAGCAGTGGAATTGGATGTGGTGTTTCCACAAAATGTGACCGAAGGTTAGAAGATAGATGACGAACAGGAGGGGCCCGAGGACAGAACCCTGGGGGACACCTGTCGAAATGGAGAGTAAAAGATTTGAGTCGAAAAAACTATAGCATAAAAGCATAGATCACTAGGGTGAAGTTGGGCTGAAAAAAGTTCAAGGCTTTTTGAGATGAATGAAAGTTTAAGGTATTTTTTTTAAATATACAGTATATAATAGGTACAAGTGGCCATACCTGCTTTTCAAAGCCTGATCCCGTCAGATCTCAGAAGCTAAGCAAGAGAGGGCCTGGCTAGTTCTTGGATGGGAGACCGCTGGAATACCAGGTGCCGCAGTGGGACGACAGGAGTAGATTGTCGTTGTGTCCTTGGGCAAGAAGACACTTAACCCACAATGCCTCAGTGTCTGCATACACTGGGTGAGTGGATGCTAGGTTGTAAAGCGCTTTGAGTGCCTTGTAAGGTGGAAAAGCGCTATATAAATAGAGACCATTTACCATAAGTGACAGCAGCAGATTTCTGAAGATATGGAAGCGTTCCAGAGGTGAGTGTGGCGCAGAAGATTATGTTGGTGATGAGAGAAAACAGATTTGTAGCTTTGGCAAGGACTGTGGGAAGAGGGCTAAGTTGACAGAGATTTCACTGACAGAGGGTAGGGTGACTGATGACAAATGAGTGGCGAATAAGTGTGTTTGGTTTTGAAGATGAAGTCTTTATAGTGGAGAATGTGATTTGTGTATGTGTCTTTGTGTTGAAGAAACTTACCAGTTAAAACAGATTCATCTTGATTTCAGGCTCTCTGATGGGAGACACAGCCCTGATGCTGAGTTTGTATCCAGAGTTTCCTAAAGACATTATGTCGTCTATATCTTCCTTTGGAGAGTTTGTGTTTCTATTGGATCGATCTGGAAGTATGGCAGGATCTCGGATTGCCAGTGCTCGGGTATGAAGTTTGTACAAAATGTCTTGGTAACTTTTTAATCTTCATTCTCACATGTTTTTATGTTTCAGGATACTCTGCTGCTGCTGCTCAAGAGCTTACCCATGGGCTGCTATTTCAACATATACAGTTTTGGATCCTCTTTTGAACAAATCTTTCAGTAAATAAACTGATGTGACACTGGAACTGCACATATTAAAATAAAACATGCCTTGACTTTGTCTTCTTTTGCAGGGAGAGTGTGGAGTACAATCAGAAGACGATGGAGGAAGCTCTGGACAAGGTGAAGACGATGAACGCTAACCTGGGAGGAACTGAGATCCTGAGACCTCTGGAACGCATTTACAGTCAGAGCTGCATCCCCAACCAGCCCAGACAGGTACGTACAGACCTCCAAATGGTTGATTTAGTGTAATACTCTTTTTTTTTTTTTGTAAATAATGAACATATAGCTCCTGATTCTTTTTTCTCCTCAGTCTACTCCTAATTTCTTGTCTTTATGTCTTCAGTTTTGTTGTATTTATTCAATCCATTGTAATGTAGCTGTAGCTGTATTTAAGTATTTATTTAGGGCCAACAAATGTCTGGAAAGGAGTTAATGGACAGTTCATTCTCGTACATATAGTACTTCTCTGATGGTTTAAAATGGTCTTCGAACCCGTTAATGTCCTCTCTGTCTCTACTTCATTTTGTAAAACTATAATCTGTGCTCTGTAGCTGTTTGTCTTCACTGATGGAGCAGTGGGAAACACCAAGCAAGTCATAAACCTGGTTAAGTCTAACGCAGACTCTCACAGGTACAAAACAACATCCATTTTACTTCTGTCTAAGTTAATGTTGAAACAAATCAAACTTTTCATTGCAGATGTTTTTCCTTTGGAATTGGTGAAGGAGCCAGTTCAGCTCTTATCAACGGTTTGGCCAAAGAAGGACGAGGACACGCCCAGTTCATCACAGGAAATGACAAAATGCAGTCCAAAGTAAGTTTTTTATGCACTTTCTGAGCTTGTTATCTTTTTTAAACTGTCGTCTTATAATGAATAAAAATACACTTTTCACATGTTTTCATCCCTTGGATAATTAAAATTTCTATGATGATTTGATGATGACTTGATAATTTTGTGTAATTGTGATGATGAACGTCAACACTTGGCAGTTCATATCCAGTTGTGGCCAGTGTTCAGAGCCGGACCTTCCTATACGCAGACTACGCAAGTTGCGTAGGGCCCCGCATCTGTGGAGGGCCCCGCCTCCTTCTGCGCGGTGACAGTTTTTTGAGTTTATGTCAGTCTAGCCATCAGGCTAGTTGCCTTCATCACGATGTGGTTTGCGCTGTACATAAACCCTGGTTGACCAATTGTTCAAGCTTAAAAGTGATGGACACTCCCCTCTTCTGTTCTGACACAGCCGTTTCCCCTGTGCTGCGTAGAAACAGGTGTTTGATCATTCTCAGTACAGAGCGCAAAATCAAAGAGTCTGGGAACAGTTTGGACAACAAATGCATGTTCCGTGCGTCATAAGCTCTCAGTCCATCTTTATTGTGTGTCAATAGGACAAGTATTGGCTGAACTACGCACACAAATAGCTGATGAAATTAAACGTCTGCAGATCACGAAAATGACCGCGGCAAACAGGGGCGGACTGGGGATAAAAAACAGCCCTGGACTATAGTCAGCCCCAGCCCAATCCATAAAATGCGGCACAAAATTCTAAATGTTACAAGTTTGTTATTTTCCTCCACATAAAATACAGAATATAGCTCAATTACTTTAATTCTCTTGTAACATATATAGTAAACTGTGGGTAGTATTGTAAAGAATTGGCATCAAGTTTGAGCATAAATTGTCTCTCTGGTCTGGGGGGTTTGGGGGCCCTCCCCCAAGAAATTTTTGAAAAAACAGGTGTAATTTCCTGTGATTTGGTGAGTTTAAGACTTGTTTTTATAGATTCAGACAACCTGAAGTGAATAGTCTTATTATTAAACTATCAGCAGGTCAGCAAGATTGCATTTGGTGCCCCCTAGTGGTTGTTTTGTAAGACAATAAATAAGAATCCCTTTACAGAATTCAAAATATGTAAATAGACTAAATAGTAGCTCTGAAGGCAGGTGGGTCTGAAAATCTGAAAACTAGACATCATTTGCTTTAACCTGGGGGAATTTTAGACCAACAAATGTGATATTTTACAAAAGTTAATTTATGTGTTATTTTGTCCCATAATGTTTACATTCCTCAGCAAGTTTCAAATTGGGTTTTTGTGCATTTTTATTTTCTATTTGGTGTATTTCTCAGTGGGGCCCCATCCCTCTGTGTCCCCCTGCTTTTCCTTCTGTGTTCCGGCCCTGCTCTCTCTCTCTCTCCTTCCAGTGCGCAGGAAACACAGACGCCTGATGAGCTGCATCCTGACACTTGTAGACTGTGACAGAAATACTAAAGTCTGAAACTTTAGTCTGAACAGATAACCTCATGCTTTGTGTGTTATAAAAAGGCACAATCCACCTTCAAAGTCTAGAGAAATGCGCCGTATTTCGCCGCGGTAAATACGTCGCGGTAAATTACGTGGTTAAGAGACGTATGAGTTCATCTGCTGTTTATGCTCGTAACTTTGTGAATATATGTCATATTGACGCGAAATAAAGACTGGCTATCTGCTTATGAGATGCAGAGCATATTTTAGGGTTACCAAAAGTACCCAGGGGGTTTGATTTCCCGCTATGTGCTGTTAATGATCAGACCCATGTGCAGACGTCTGTCACTCAGCGGCTGGGACTGGGGCTGGCGCTCCTCTCATCACCGTGCGCTCTTCACATGTCTACAACCGCTGTCTGTTGGCCGGGTTAGTGCTCCCTGACTGTCTGTCCTGCTTTCCCTCTCGTTTCACGTGCGTCCGTCTTCTCCCAGGCTGCAGCGCTGCGCAGCTGTGGGGATGTGGCCGCTGCTCCTGATCAGGCTGCGTTAAAAAAAAAAAAAGTACCAGAGGCCACCGGCCCATGGAGCGAGCGGCCGTTCTGTGCTTTTCCAGAATGCACCTATGGCCAGTCCGCCCCTGGCGGCAAAATACGGCGGATTTCTGCACATTTGTGTTGAATTCTTTCAAAAGCCACATAAACATGAGCCTGTTTGTCCCAAAAAAAGCTTCAGATTTCAATATTTCTGTCCAAAAACTCCAGCGCGATGATGCAGCTTATCAGCTGTTTCAGCGTGAGTATGAAGAGGGAACAGAGGCGGAGCTCACAGGGAGAGGGACAGGGCTGGGGCCCCATTTAGAAACACTGACACTCAAGTGACACTTGAGGAGAGGTGCAATGATATATTAATCAAACAATTCAGCATAAAATTAAAGATTAGTTGGTCTAAAATGGCTCACTCCAAATTTAGGGAAAATGCATCTGTTTTATTCAGGGGCAGGATCTACATTATCTGTTTATTGTGAGAAATATTATAATGATTATATTATTATTATAATAATTATAATGAAAAAAGTAAATTTAAACGCTGCTTTGGCTCGACTGATCTAGGTTCGTAAAAAAGACTGAAGGGCCCCCGAAGCTGATTTTTGCTTAGGGCCCCCAAAAGGTTAGATCCGGCTCTGCCTACCATCTCTCCTTTGACAGGACACTTATTATCATAGTACCTACAGTGTTTACGTATATGTGGTTTGAATTTTGGTGGTAAACTTGAGCTATGGCTGAAAAAAACTGGTGGTGATGCCTCTGACAAACTGCCCCAGGGCAGCTGTGACATTAGGGAGCACAGGAACTGAATAAATAATATACCAGTGTAATTGTAAAGTCGCCAAGACCTTTTGGAAACATTGTAATTCCTCATTGTTATTATTATTTCCTGCCTCCAAAACTGTTTTCCTTTGTGTGTCCTCCAGGTGATTCAGTCTCTGCGCTTCGCCATGCAGCCGGCCGTGGGCGACATCTCGGTGAAATGGGACCTGCCCAAAGGAGTTTCTGCCTCTGTGCTGTCTCCACCTCTCACGTCCATTTTCCAGGGACAGCGGTCTCTGCTGTACGCCCAGCTCACTGGACAGGTGCTCGCTGTGGTGTAAGAGCCAGTACACTTATGTTTAGAGCAGCGACTAAAACTGTGTGTGTTTTAGAGCGAAGAGGGAGCAGAGGGCTGTGTGACTGTCAAGTACAGCCTGGCAGGACGTCCCACTGAGAACAAGCTCAACTTCAGCCTCAAGCCAGCAGAGGACACTGGGTAAATCTGAACACAGTTTATATTCAACTGTAAATGAACTGAAACTGTTGGCAGGGCTGGAGCTGAAAGCAAAAATGTAGAGAATTGTATTCTTCAGGACTAAGAAAGTTTCAACTATTCTACCTTTCTAGATCTATTTTTTTTCTCTAAACTTGAAAATTGTCCAATTGATTTTTCATTTTGTAATATATGTTGTCCAAATGTAGTTATATATGTTTTGGAGATTTTCACATTCTTAAAGTACATTTTTACAAATAAATCGGTGTGCATTGCAATTGCAGACTCACAGTGCACAGACTGGCGGCTCGCTCTCTCATTCGATCTCTGGAGCGGGAGCAGGAGGCAACCAGAGGGCAGAAGGACGACGCTGTGAACAAGAAAATCATTGATCTGAGCATCCAATCAGGAGTCAGCAGCTCTCTCACCGCCTTTATCGCCGTGAACAAAACCAGTGGAGAAGCCATTGAAGGCCCTCTGCTCAGAAGAAATGTCCCAACACCAAGTTAGTCCCAAAACTAAGAGGCATTTTTCACAATGGAAGATATTAACGTGAGAAAAATACAAAATTCCACACTTTATTTCAAATGCACATTAGAGAACATCCTTGAGCTAGAGTACTTCTCTCCAAGCCCAGCAAAACCATTTTAAGTAGGTGAAGTTGATGCACCAGAGGCATTCAAAGATGAGTCACATCCAGGGAACAAATTTACCTACAGGAACATCTACTTTACTTTATACCAAGGGCAACAATTTGCCTTCAAAGAGTTGATAAGATTTGGTTAGGGTTAGTTTAAAAATACTGTCAAAAGACTAATCACACATCTGTTTTTCTAAAGACATATTAACAAGACTTAATGAGGTTATGCGTGGTACTACTGTAAGTCAGTTTGACTCACAGAGGAAAAAATGTAATAATGTTCTTTGGCCTGCCAAGAAAAAAAGTTTAAACACAATCTGAATACAAAGCAGCAAGTAATACGATGTGAAAGGTTCAGTTTGTGCACTAAACTAAACTTGTTTTTGTCTCTCCCTCAGTGATGATGAGCTTGCAAATGACCAAGCGAAGATGTGGACGTACTCCATTGATGGCAGTGGTTGGTAAGTATAAAACAATATTCACACAACAGCTTACGTAATGTAAACAGTATCAATGCATGGACTGTACATTAAAAATAGCACAACTAAAGATTGCCTTTATACAGTTCAAATGAAGAGTCACACAATTTACCAGTAATGTTCTGTTTTTAAATTTGTGTCAGTAAGAAAAAAAAATCCCTTGGGTTCAGTCTACCAAAATTAAGCCGCAAAACGAAGAGTGTCTGTGGTCAAGACATTTTTTTGAGTGTGTTTGTTTTAAATGTGTTTGTTTTAAATGTTTTGTCTGTAAGAACAGCATTTAGCCTTTTTCAACAGTAAATCACGTCCAACACCACAAACACAGCCAGGCTGGCGCCACCTAGTGACTCCAGTTACTAGGTCAGGTATCGCAGGACTGCAGACAGATCCCAAAAAGCAGGAAGTACAATTGTCTAATCAGTGAGAAGGAGCAGAGTTGTGCGATAGCCAGAACCAGCTCGAGTTAAGATAGCAAACTGTACAAACTTTACACAAAACTTACTGTATGTAATGTCAGCAGTGCGGCTGTAACACAAAACACATACTGTTCACAAATCAAAATTCGTTGGGTTCATTCTGCCAAAATTAAGCCGCAAAGACAATAAATATGTATCTGTGATCAAGAGACAAGTCCCCTCTGGAATCCCATATAGACGGATATTTTCAAGTACAATTTTTTGAATAATAATAATAATTTTATTTGTAGAGCACTTTTCGTACATGTAGCAACCCAAAGTGCTTCACAACATCAAATAGAGTACAGTGCAACAATAGAAAAGTATAACTGAGTATTAAAAACAAAAATCTAATAAAATCTTAAAACAGTTCAAAGTAGTTAAAGACATTTCAAATAGTTAAAAACATTTCAGTCATAGGCACGTTTATAAAGAACTGTCTTAAGCCCCGATTTAAAAAACAGTCAGAGTAGAGGGCTGTCTGACAGTCTCAGACTGAGACTGTCTTAAGACTGTTCCAGATCTTAGCTGCATGAAGCTGAAACACCGATTCCTCATGTTTAGTCCTGACTCTGGGCACCAGCAGGAGGCTGGTCCCTGAGGTCCTCAGAGTCAGAGTTAACTGAAGAAAGTTGTTTTGCCTCCAGACACTGATCTGTGGCAAAGTCAAGGCTAGCTTACTGGCAAAAAGGAGGAAAAGATGAACTAGCTCTAATCAAAGCAACCTTGTCTGCAAAGTAAAATTAAAATTCATCTTGTTTTCTTGTTTAGTTTTTTTTATTTATTTATTATTGTTATTTTTTATTTTATTTTTTTCAAAACCACATTTGAAAAGTATTTCATCTGTCCATCCTTAACACATTTCTTGTACATTTTCCAACTGACTCTGGGTGATTTTAACAGAGGGACAGGAGAAGTCAGCAGCTCGTGTCATGTTACAATCTTTGGTGGAGAGTTTGCAATCACTTTTGTTCTATAAAGATGTCACTGCTTTGGCTCTAGATGAGAATGTTGCACAGTGTGTTTGAGCAATAAAGACACCCACAGTGAAGTAAAATATATAGGCAAAGATTTATTATCACAATGATTCAGAGTCTCTTCCAGAGAAGTTACATAATGCACCTTTAAAAAAAAGTTTAAAAAGTGCAAATGAAATGTGTGTGAAACGGAAGCAAACTAAATGTTTTTAATGAAGTTATGTTTTCCTTATAGGTGCAATGCCAGCTTGTAAGAGTAAGTCATTTATTTTTTTTATTTATTTATTTATTTATTTTTTTTCATTTTTTGCTTAACTTTTTGTCATTACATTTAATTTTTGTTTTTACTGTTTCATAGCTTCATAAAAATCCACTTTATCTAAGCAAATAGGTCTGGGGTTTATTATATGTTCAGCAGCACAATGGTCTTCATTTATCACCTGTTTGTTCACATAGGCCTACTTAACAGTTAAAGACACTAAAAGAGCAGCAAAAACATAACTCAGTTGCGATTTGTGTCTTACACAGACACTAACCTGGAATGTAAATGTAACTTGTATCAAAGTGAAACGTCCAACGTCTGCTTGAAAGGAACTTTTTGGGCTAAATACAACAATAGATTGAATTGAATTGATTATTGGTTTGTCAGAGAAAGTTAGACTGTATGGCTTTAAATGTAACTGTCTCCATGGAGACGAGCATGCGCCGTTAATTAATAATCTGCTCTGTTATGAGCTGTGCCTGCTCAACATAATAAAGCATGTTTTTCAGAGTAATTTTTGAGAAATAAAGACATTCATTGTGAATTAAAAAAAAATCTATCTGTATGTTTAATGCTGTACTAGGGAACATTCTAAGCAAAGCAAAAACATCAGCTTAGAGTCAGGCAGGGGGCGGAGTCTAGACCAGAAAAGTTACATAGTAAAGCGTAAGGTGGTGTATTTGTTGAATGTGTTATTTTGTGAAAATTTATAAATGAAATATTTATTAGATTTTAATGAAGGTTTACTTTCTCTACAGGGGAACGACGTCCTGTCTGTAAGTAATTGTTTCCTTTCATTTTTTGCTTAACTTTTTGTCATTACATTTAATCTTCAGAAGAGTGGTGCAGTAACAGTTTTGCACTTTTTTATGTGGAGTTTGTATGTTCCTCCTCGTGTCAGAGCGGTTTCCTGCGGGCACTCAGGTTTCCCCACCAACAGAACAGAACAGAACAGAAAGATTTATTGTCATTGTCACAGTCTACAACGAAATTACGTTTGGAGTGAGCCCCCAGGCCGCTGCACCTTTTGCGCGCTGCCACTCGCTCTTCCGAACATGAAATGCAAAGCAAGTAAACAACTTGCTTTGCAAGTTGTATACTTGCAAAGCAAGTTGTATACTTGTAAACAAAAACACATAACAAAACACAGTACACAGTACACGTGGTCCCATGATGGGACTTTTTGTGAGGAGTGGGTTGGGAAAGAAAGGAAAGAGGCGGCAGACATCATAGACAGGGGACGGGTAGGGGAGGGGCCACGGCGAAGATGTTAACAGGACAGTCCAAGATGTTTACAGAACAGTCTTTGCCAGTGACCTTCGGGAGTGTATCTGAGAGTGTGAGTCTGAGAGTGTGTTTGGGAGCAGCAGGCAGATAGTGTCCAAGAAAAGTCAGATGGGACAAAAAACAAAACAACAAAGCAAGAAAAAACAAGAGATAGATGGGAGAAGTCAGAAAGACGTCTGCACTGTACAGAAGCAGGAAGTGGAAGCCAATAACATGCAGGTTAGAGCAGTGGTTCTCAAAGTGGAGTTCGGGGATCCTTGAGCCATGTGTAGGGGGTTGTCCAAATCTTTTTAAAATGTAATAATTTCTTCCACATTACAATTTCTTATGATATATAACTCTAAATATGTAATGTTTTGGATAGAAACAAGTACACCAGAAAATTAACGATAAGAAACTAACATTTTATTCAAAGTTTGATATAAACTTGACTTGATTTTCAGAACTATCCTGTGATGCCAATGCGAAAAACGTCAGAGGGTCCAAATTTTTAAATCGATAGGGGGTCCCTGACTTTAAAAGGTTTGAGAACTCCTGGGTTAGGGAATGTTTGGTGGTGGTCGGAGGTTGAGGCACCAGATGTTTAGGCGAATCTGCTGAGCCGCCCCAGGTCTGTTTACTATCACTGTGGGGAGGGGGTCTCACTGTCAAGCGCTTTGTGACTCTGTGTCTGTGAAAGGCTCTCTACAGATAAAGATTACATAAATGTATAAGTTTGGCTAATAAATAGTTTTAGCGTTGTGATAAAATGTTAATCATGAGCTTGTCATTTGTTGAAATCATCATATCATGATTTCCTGTTTGTTCAAATACAGACTATTTTTTCCAAACTGCTCCTCTATTTGGCCTCAGAGTTGCCATGTCCACTTTTTTATAGCGACTTTGGGCTTCTTTTTTCAAAGTCTCATGATTTTAGAAGGTTGTGTTTTTTTTGGCTACACTTCCGTTTTAAAATATGTGAATTTTAGCAATTTTTTAGGTTTGGTTTACAAAAACGTATCCCGTTTATGATTGAAGCATAGATTTTTTGCGTTTAAAATTTGTTATTAATGTTAATGTGGGGTGCACGGTAGCAGAGTGGTTAGAGCTCTGGCTTCCCAATAAGGAGGTCGTGGGTTCGACTCCCGGGTCGGACCATATCAACATCTCACGATCTCTCTGGGTGGAGTTTGCATGTTCTCCCCGTGTCACCGTGGGTTTTCTCCGGGTACTCCGGTTTCCTCCCACCTCCAAAGACATGTATGTTTAGGTTAATTGGGCATCACTGTATATTTCCCTTAGTGAGTGAATGAGAGAGTGAATGGTTGTCTGTCTAACCCTGCGACGAGTTGGCCACTGTCCAGGGTGTTCCCCGCCTAAGGCCCAAAGTCACTGGGATAGGCTCCAGTCACCCGCGACCCCTAACGGGATTAAGCAGTAGAAAATGAATGAATGAATGAATGTTAATGTTTTGCAGAGACACTATTATTTGATCATTTTTTAAAATTTTTTTTTGAAGGGCTCAGGCTACTTGTTTTAGGATTTTTTTTCAAAGGTTGGTTGCCTGTTTCTCTCTGAAAATATGGCAACACAGGTCAGCCTTTTACAGCTGGATTTAGCTATTGGCAGTGAAGAAGGAACTTTCTGAAAAACAGACAATTGTATTTACTTCAAAGGCAAACAGCCTACAAGAATCGTAGAAATATTAAAATAGTGATCTGGCTCCAAGAAAATTGTGATATTACTTTGTTGCCATATTGTCATGACAATATGAAAAAAAAATAATTTGTTTAATGCTGTACTAGGGAACATTCTAAGCAAAGCAAAAACATCAGCATAGAGTCAGGCAGGGGGCGGAGTCTAGACCAGAAAAGTTACATAGTAAAGCTTAAGGTGGTGTATATGTTGAATACGTTATTTTGTGTAAATGTTAATGAAGGTATGTTTTCCTTGCAGGTTGTTCAGCTTATGGTAAGTAATTAATTTCTTTTTCATTTTTTTCCTCCTCCTTTTTGTTACTCCTCCTCTGTTTTTATTGTATTTATCCACTTTTATAACCTCACACGTGTTTATTACAAGTCAGAAAAGACCCAGACTGTTGCACATTACATGCAACAACATTAATACATGATCCTGATGAGCTGAAAGTCACTTTTACAAAGGCAAATCTAAAGTGTGCCAACTTTATTCATTGCTCTGGTGACGTGTGAATGAGTTTGTGATGCAGGAGGGAAACAGAAATGCATTTACAAAGTTGTCGGTAGTTTTATTCAGTGTAGCACTTCAAACAAACGCCAGAGCTGTGTTTTCTCCGTGAGTCTGTGAGATCTGAGGCTGCCTCGTTGCTCTCGGGCTCAACAAGTGTCCAAGTTGAATCTCCTCCTCTTTGCCTCAGCCGCCTGCTCTCGTCTGTAATTCAGGCAGACGAGAGCAGATTTTTTGCATCTTGAACACACCTATTGACTTTATTGACCTCAGAGTTGCCTTGTCCACTTCTTTATAGCAACTTTGGGCTTCTTTTTTCAAAGTTTCTTATGTTTTTAGAAGGTTGTGTCTTTTGGGCTGCACTTCTGTTTTAAATATGTAAATGTTAGCGATTTTTCAGGCTTGATTTACATTAAAGGTTGTATGGAGGATTTTCAAAAATTGTTTGTTGTCAGTCCTGGTGAAAAACAGTTGCATAGATTTGTAACAGCCTTGTACTTACACTAAACAAAAAAAGAATTATAAAAATATATAAACTGTGGACATGATGAGGCCAGTAAAACGTTGACCAATAGATAACGAGGTACCTCGTTATCTACTGGCCTCTGAACCTGTCAAGCAAACCCTCAGTGTTCCTAAGTAACTCATTGGTCCAGTTGCAGTGAAGGGCGTGGCCCTGGGAGGAGAAACACATGTGCATCGTTTGAAAAACAACAAACAGTTGTTGGATTTGAAAAATCCTCCATACAACCTTTAACTTATCCCATTTATGATTGAAACATAAATTTTTTGTTATTAATGTTAATGTTTTGCAGAGACACTATTATTTGATAATTTTATATATTTTTTGAAGGGCTCAGGTTAAAATTTGGCAACACAAGTCAGCCTTTTACAGCTGGATTTAGCAATTGACAGTGAAGAAGGAACCTTCTGAAAAAGCAGATCATTTTATTTACTTCAAAGGCAATCACAGCCTACAAGAATCCTAATAATATTAAAATAGTGATCTGGCTCCAAGAAAACTGTAATATTACTTTGTTGCTATATCGTCAAGCCAATATGATACTGATTTACCAGAGAATGTTACACAGTATGGCTTTAGATGTAGCCATCTCCCTGGAGATGAGCATGCAAAAAATAATAATAACAATAAGTTTAATGCTGTACTAGGGAACATTCTAGGTAAAGCAAAAACATCAGCTTAGTGTCAGGCAGGGGGCGGAGTCTAGACCAGAAAAGTTACATAGTAAAGCTTAAGGTGGTGTATTTGTTGAATACGTTATTTTGTGAAAATTTACAAATGAACTGTTTTAAAAAATATGTTGTAAAGTGCCTACGACAGGTTGAACTATTCATTTCAAAGTAAAGATCATTATATTTAAGATTTTCTAAACATTTTGCACATTTCATTCCAGTTTAGTCATTTTTTTCAGATTACAACTTTACTTTTTGTTCATGGATGATGACATCACGCTGCTTAGCGACCTTGTAATAAAATTAGCCCAAACTCCTCTAATGTAACAGGTTTCCACTTCTTGAGACATAAAAATACACATCAACACACTTGTTTTATGTTTATAGGCTCATTAAAATATGTTCTTTGTGAGAAAATGTAAAATGTCTTTGTCTCCCTAGTGTGATGTCATCTACTTCCTGTTTTGCTTTTTCAAAATATTTTCAAAATTTTCTTCACCAACTTGTTTTTGATTCGTGTAAATACATCATTCATATTTACAACTAATGTTAATCTACTAAATTAAATTAAAATGGGAAAGTTGTTCTGCCGGTAAGTAATATTTTATTTTCATTTTTTGCCTTCCCTTTTGCTATAACATTTAATCTTCTTTTGCTTTTTCACTGCTTAATAAAAATCCACTTGTAAGTCTAGTAAGTCTAGTTTAGTTGTAATCTGTGGAATGATCCTGAGAGAGGCAGTGTCTCTGCATTGATCTGTTCATCATCTCATGTCAAAGTTCACAACAAAATCACTTCTTGATTCATCAGCTCCGGTTAACCCGATGTTTGGAGTTTTTACTGGTCTGATCTGAATTAAAAAGCAAGCCAGATCTGAAAAAAACTCCTCAAGAGGATCAGTGTGTAAAATAATTTGTGTGAAGCTTTAAAGATAATAACATTGTGCAATTGTGAAATTATAATTACTGTTTCAATCAATATTGTTTAGGTTATAAGAATAAATGTTGGTTGATGTGAAAGTGAAATGTCTCAACTGTCCTCTTGTGTATTTGTTTTAAAGATGAAAGTGAGATTCCCGAGCCCAAAGCTCAGCGAGACCCTCTGATGGAGCTGGTGTCCCTGCAGAAGGCCTCGGGCTGCTGGGAGCTGGAGCCGGCTCTGGCCAAAGCCCTGAACACAACCAGCAAAGATCTGGAGAACAAACAGCCTTCAGTGGTGAGTCACAGCTGAGACACAAACGTTACAGAGATAATGTTTACATTTCTCAGCACGTACTTGCAATGCTTTTCAGATTAAGATGAATAATATTTGTCCAGAAACATTCTTTGTAGTAAATTTAAAGATTAAGAACTAGAATTTGATGAGTATGTGGTTGAGTATGTAGCCACACCTGCCTATGGTGCTTACACACCCAACAATTTCAATGCTTGTCCTATGTAGAGGGGCGTGGACGCGTGACCCGAGCGGCGCAGCTGTCTATGGGAGAACTATATCAACATGATCATGCTGCTGAATTAATAAATTATTCTATGCAAAAACTGCAGAAACACAAAAAACACAGAGCATGTGTGACTGGGACTTACCTCTTGTATTCACAAGTCCAGGGATTCTTGTTTGCGTGTCCTGTTCTGTCAATGTCCATAAATCATATAATTCTTTGATTCTCGCAAAAAACACTTTTTTGACCATAAAATACAACAAATGAACTTTATGTTTACAACAAAACACGATTTCTGCAGGAAAAAAAATAGCCTGTTGCTCAGTGAAGTCCGGTCCCTTCTGCGCTTTTTGGATCATTGTAGCCACACGCACTCATAGCAGGCCGCTGGACGTTAAACCAGAGCCTGCCGGCTTTACAGCGGTGAACACCGTGCGTGGGCACGAGGAAGAGCACACAGAATCGTTTTGGCACAGTCCAGACCAGAGCCCTGAGCTGTGCTATGCCTGGACCATAAAGGGCGCATCGCTCACAACTGGAGACCAGACCGAAGTGGACAAAACCTCATGCTCGTCTGTCCCAGGACTGTAGACGCAGTCACGCATGAAAGACCCTCCGCACACACCACACTGGGGTACTACAAGCCCGTGAGCCTGGCTTTTGAGTTTCTTAAACTTTTCATGCACAGATCAAGATTCTCAAGTAAATCTCATGGCCACACGCATCGGATCATTTTGTATTAGCCTATAACTGTAGGTCGACATAACAGAATGCTATTAAAGGAAAAACGTTTTTGACAAATATGGGTATTGATATCATTTAATAATGGCTAACTAAATAAATAATAAAATTACAATAGATAGCAAAAAATATGTCATATTTTCCGATGAACTCCACTGTCATGTTCTGCAGATGTGTCATAAGGTTCACTAAATGATCAGGCAAAACAGCATATTTGTGCCTCGTGTTGGGCGCTGCGCTCATAGCGACAAACACACAAAACATCATTCTAGCATGAACCTTGCTCAATGTAAAGTTCAGTAACCTGTACGCACAAAATAAACTTTATTTTTGATTTGTGTTGTTTAGGCAAAAGCAGAAGTGTGGGCCACCATTTTGGCTCTGGTGTGGCTTCATGGTCTGAAAGCTGATGCTAAAGACGAGTGGGAGCTGCTGGTCATGAAGGCTGCGACGTGGCTGCGCTCACAGAACGGTAACGTCTGTATTTTATATTATTGCATTTCTTTTTACCAGTATTACCACTCTGAAAACTCATTAATGTATGTAAAAGATGTAGGATTTGATGTGACTTACTTTTAATGTAAATGGTTTGCAGTTTCATGAAAATTAAGCTTTAATTCTATTGGCTTATTACTAAACAAAATATAGTAGTTTTAAAACTTCCTCAGAGCTAATCCACTGTTTGGCGAGTAATGAACACAAGGTTTATAATTTTGAACTGAAAACTACTTTGCAATATCAATTAGCACATAACTGATTAGCTCGCTCCATGTCCTTTAAACTTTTTGAGCTGTATGCCCAAAAAGCCACACTATAAATGAGATCATTATAATTAATATGAATTCAGAAATGAATTAATAAATTAGACAAAAAAAATATTCTTTTGTATCAACAACTTGTTGTGGTATAAAAAAAAAAAAAGATTAAGTATTTAGCCGTTCGATGGTCCAAAAGTGAACCATTTTTAATCTAAAGAAGAAACATTAGATTTTTCACTTTATGACAGCAGTGATGACAATACGTCTGTACATCCATAACGCAATTCACTCACACCACATATCCAAAAAGATCTAGTTCTAAAAATTCCAGTAAAAGCAACAGAAATGTCTGTACAAAAGTTTTAAACTGAACTGTTGTTGGAGGCGTCTGTGAGACAGCAGCAGCTCAAAGACAGAAGCAGTGCTAAAGACAGCAGAGGGCAGACCTGCAGGATCAGAGCAGGGCAGAGCAGAGCACAAAGAACTGAGGTTCCACTGGGAACCACTGACACAGGATTTTGACACAATTAATCAGTAAGCAGATTTCTTAAAGGCATTTGTGTAGACTAGTTAAAGTTGTCTAAAACAACTGACTTTGCACTAATGTAAACCTGTTGGAAAAAAATCTGGTTTATTTAACTTTTATTTTACCAGGAAGTGCCTTGAGATAAATCTTTTTTTGAGGGAGACCTAAAAAGAGAGCTAAAAACATTCCAGAGAACACTTGGTGGTGGTCAGAGGTTGAGGCTGCTTGCTCTCACTGAGTAGGAACGAGGTGTTGCTGTGTAAAGCACTTTGGATCTGTCTGTCAAATTGTGCTACATAAATAAATTCATCCTATTTTGGCCTAAATCGCCCTGGGGGAGGACACCCCCTTATCCAAAATATGTTCCTATAGTCATGCAACTGACTTTTTACTCAAAAAACAAAAAACACGCACACATATACACCCACAGTCCACAATTTTCTGTATGTAAATGATAAATGATTGTATACATTAATTGTTTATAAGATAATTGAGTTTGTCTTGGACTTTCTCTGTGTTTTCTCCAGCTGCAGGCCTGACTGAGTGCGTGGAAGCTGCCAATGCTCTGCTGGGATGCAGTGTCCACAAAGATGTCCTGGGAGATGTCCTAGGTTCAGCAGAGTTAAAGTGCTTGTGTACTCCTGGTTCGATAACTCTGCCATAGGTCACAGCTACAGTATGAGGCTGATAAAAACAAAACAGGTCTACTTCAAAAATACATGTGTTTACAAAACTGTTTATGGAAAATGGAAGTGCTGAGCAAATATCTGTAACTGATTAACAATGTTACTTTTACACGTCTGTTACTTCTGTATACCCTCAAATAAAATAAGAACAAATACTTTATTGTCTCTAAAATAATGTCTAATATTTCTTAGAACTACCACATTCTGGTGCATTCTGGAAGAGCACAGAACGACCACTCGCTCCATGGGCCGGTGGCATCTGGTAGATTTTTTATTTATTTTCAATCACAGTCTGATCAGTACGTCGCAAAAAATATATATATATTGATCTCGTAACTATGAGATAATTTACTCTGAATTATGAGATTTTTTTTATCAAGAAATGTATACTGTAATTTCTGCCCTATTGAGCGCACCTGAATATAAGCCGCACCCACTAGATTTAAGTAAGAAAAAAGATAAAGTACATATATAGGCCGCACTTGTTAATAGTAAGTCTATGAGAATCTATCATTTTGCTGCATTGCCTTATAAGCCGCATAGTTCAAAGCTCATGAAAAAAGTAACGGCTTATAATCCAGAAAATATGGTATATAGATATAGATTGATGGCTTCCTTGCAACATACGGGCCTTTTTGTTGTTGTGCAACGTACCCGCCCCCTTTTAGGTGAAAATATTCCATGCAAGTCTAAGGCGGGAGATACAAATTTTCAACACTTCTTTTCTTTTTGGCCAAATAAATTAAAAACCAGCCGCTGGATTTTCTAAGGATGTGTGACACTAACTGCCAACAGTCGAAAAAGATTGTGTTTTATTAAAATCTGCCAATCACTGCTAGCTTCTCTCTGTCTGTGGTGACCGGCTCCACACACTGGCCGTCTTTAGAAGTAACTAATTTATTCAGATTAATTTAGTAATTTTATGACAAATAAATGATGTAAATATTTGACGAGGCTCTGTGTGTTTGATAACGGATTATAACAATATCCATTATTGTAAGCAGTAACTAGCCTAACTGTAGCTTGAGCCCACAGATGTTAAGAGCTAGTTTTATACTTTTTTGTAGAGCATAAATGTCCACATTGCAGTGAAGACCTCAGATATTTAATTTAACTTAAGCTTAAAACCAATGCGCCCACGTACACTGACCTCCATGGAGTGCGGATGCGAGTGCGGAAGATGCACAAGAATCCGCATTTCTCCTGGAGATCACTGTCATCTCTGAAGATAGCTAAATTTTTATTCTCACTGTTGACTGTTAAACTAAAATGCTGTCAGTGAGAGACATCAGTCCAAATGTACAGAGGTTATCACTAGATCGCATGTTGGACCATGACAGAGGTGCATATGGCAAGAATAGGTCACCTCAGAGACATTTAAATCCTGAAGATTCAACACTCTGTGCACTGGGAACAAACAGACACTTGAGATTAGAAATATGAGTCCTCACTGCCAAACTCAACCCAAAGCTTCAACAATGTGAAGCCTCAAACAAACTGCCCTCACCTGGAGAGACCAATGTATGTCAAATAACATAACATTTATTTCAATTATTTTCTTTTAAAGTTCATGTACTTTTGTCATTATTAATAGTAACACAAATATTTCTACAGCATTTTCGATCACGTGACTTCCTTGCTGAAACACGGCTCATTTCAAGGCTTTACTGGACATGCCTACTTTAGCTTGGCACAGGCTTTAAAGTGTTGCTTCATTTTGTCCATCACTACACAAGAGTATGTCAGAAGTTTTGCGCCCTATTGACCAGCCGCCACTGAGCAGGTCTATGGCAGTGGGTGGAGAGAGGAGATAGATGAAAACAGAAATTTCACTCAATTTTTGGATGACCTTATAATACAACTTTACCTAAAAGTGTGAAAACTTTTTTCCCATAACACGTCAGAGGTATCTTGATCTAGTTTTTAGTCAGTGTTTTTTCCTTTTACAGAAAGTAGACCACAAAATCCAACCCCCAAACCAAAGTTCATGCTCCATATCTGCAAAGCCAGAGGTGTTGCACTGAACTTTGCATTGTGTCTTAAAGATAGGGCATGTGTTTGGTAGTAAATATTTTTTGTTTGTTTTGTTTTAGACAATTTAACATATGTTTTTTTTTTTTCAACCATGTAGCCATACCAAAATCAATCAATCAATACATGTAGACTAACTAGACCATATTTATGCCTGTAGATTGAAAAAAAAAAAAAAGTTTGTCTCTTTGTGTCTTCTTGATTGCGTCATTCTCTAACCTATCTAATCAAAATGTTGTTTTTTTGTTTTTTTTTCTCAAAGTTTGATAATTTTGTAAAGCTATAACAAGGCCATGCAACTTGTCTAGATATATCTAGAAAATGAAAACCTGACTATGTAAAACAGCTTATTCTATTTAAATATTTAATGTTAGGTGAACACAGTCATCATTGTAGTTTCCAAATTTCACACCTATCAACATAAAAGGGGTGACAAAGCATATCTGTGGTATGATCCCCATTTTACAAAAGGATACCTACACTTCTGTCAACCTGAGAAGCAACTGTTATAAAGGTTATTTAATAAACTAGCTTATTAACAGTGTTTTTTTGTTTTTTTTCAGGGCACACTTTTTTGGTTGAATTTTTTATGGCACACCATCTACTCAAATATGGCCAAATCAAACAACTTTGGAAAACAAAACTATTTAATTTTGAAAATATTGATAAGTGATTACACTTTAACTTAGGGCCCATTGCCCGAGTTTTGTGATAATACATGCTTGAAATGTTCCTCTAATGTGTAAAGAGAAGCAAAGTCAAGGGTTACAGTTCAGGTCCGTGGAGAAGCAAGTAGGCCGAAAGAAGTGACAGAACCTTTTGTTGGAAAAATTGCAATGTGCACCTTTAAATTATGAATTAAATTAGTACATTGTGATTGTGTAGCTTTCATTCACGATGAAAATGTTGTTCAAAACACTGCATATGACAATTGATTTTATTTATTTATTATTATTATTATTATTATTATTATTATTATTATTTTTTCCATCTTTCATAGATTTAAGTTTTGGAAACATTTTATTTTTTCAAGGCACACCTGGCGGTTTCTAAAAGCACAATAGTGTTCATCCGTGATACTAAATCCTAGCCTGGCCCGCCATATAGGCCTACAAAGAGATTAGAATAGGCCAGGCAAAGAAAATCTCTGATCTAGAGGGTTTGTAGTACATGTCCCCTTTAAACATATGTGAGAGCGTGACACAGACTGACCGTAAACTCCAGTGTAAAGGCGCATTTAGATCGTGTCCTGTTTAGTTTCACTTTGTCTTACGGTCAGTTTCGGGAACACGGATCTGTCCCAGCCAGGCTCGGTCCAGTTTCTGAAACGAAGTGGATGACAAACGCTAAAAGCATTCGCGTCTGTGGGCGTGTCACTTCCGCACTGCATTCGCCCATTTAGACTGTGAGCAAAGACTTGTCCTGCTATCAGATTTTCTGACAGAGGTAAGACCATGACGCACTGTTTTTTTCTTTTTATTTACCATGAACCCTCTATGTTCATAATATGTTTATTGCACTATAACTCCTTCGTACTGGTTTAAACGGGGAGGAAATGCTTCTTTCTAGCTGCTAAATGCTACTTTATTGACTTAAATATCAGGTTTTGTATTGACAGGCTACGGTTTTCTCTACAAGAAGTAAAAGAAAAAACTAAAGACAATGGAGAGGTGTTGCTGTGGACTGATTACGCCTGAGAAGCAAGCAGGTAAGTCGTTGAGAAGTCTATGACTTGCAGTAGATTTAGTGAAATAGCCTAATCATAAAGACTTAAAAGTCCGTTTAGGAAAAATACTAAAGGCTGTATGATGTGGGGAAGAAGAATGCTAGCATCATGTAAGATCAACTATGATGACAAGTCTGTGGTTGTGTAATTGTAGGGTTAAAGGAGCTATACGTTGTTGATGTGATTGTTGACTTAGGGTCTTGTCTAACCTGTAGCTGTGCGGCTTAGCCCTGTCTGCGCGTGCTGCCGCTGCTTGACTTCTCCATTGTCTTCAATTAACAGGTCCGGTAACTTTAGTCAGGTCAAGGGTATCGAACTGGCGGCCCGAGGGCCGAATGTTGCCCTCCAGCTGATTTTATGTGGCCCCCAGGATGATTTCGATTGTTATAATTTAGTTTAGTTTATTATTAGAAGCCCCTAGCTGCAGCAAACTGCCGCTATTCTTCCTGAGGACCTATTTAAAAGAGCTCACATACAGAACGTGTAAAATAAAGCACGTCACAATTCAAAACAATACAGCATATTTTAAACTTATTAAATGAATAGGTTCTCACCGCGTTTAAATGTATTGTTATTATTATTATTTAAATAGTTTATCCCATTGTTTTTGCTGATTTACATTTAATTTTATTTAAAGGTGTATTGTGTAACTCTCTGGAAGTGAAAAGTCATCTACACAATTCAGTAGCAATAAAAAGTTAAAACTATAGTTTGGGATTTCTGAATGGAGATGAATACATTTTATGCCATAATATGAAAAAAATCAACTAAAGGAACCGCTTTTCTGCAGAAACATACATGTAATAGACTGCTTTGTGGCCATGCAAGCCCACTCAAAGTAAAAACGCAGATTTTAATTAATTATTCGGTGTAACAAAGGCATCTACATGACAAAAATGTGCATTTTTTCAAGTTTATTTATTTTTTTCTCTCCATGCAAACTCCACACAGAGAGATTGTGAGATGTTGATATGGTCTGACTCAGGAGTCGAACTCACAATCTCCTTATTGGGAAGCCAGAGCCTAACCACTCTGCTACCATGCATCCTTATAGAGGGATTCTTTTCTACCGGCTAGCAGAAATTGCTGCTGCTGATTGACACAAGCTGTTGCAACAAGACCAGCCAGCGCTGTTGTCAGATAATCAAAAGAGTTTATCACTGTGTGAAAACAAAAGTTATGCTGCTAAATCTACAATCTACGTAATATTTAGTAAATTCAAAGATCTATTTGACTTGTGAGTAACCTGATCATAATTGGCTGGACAATGGGAGATTAGTGCTTTGGTTATACTTACACAGATTCTAATGTCAGGGTATTGTGTCAGTGCCTCTGCAGAGTGTGGACGTCCAGGTGGATGTGAAGGACCATGTAGCTACAGTCGTCTCAACGCTGCTTTACAAAAACAAGGAGGAGAAACCCATCGAGGCAGTGTTCGTTTTTCCCATGCCCAGTGAAGCTGCCGTCTGCCATTTCAGCGCCAAAGTCGGAGAAACTCTTATAGTGGCTGAGGTGAAAGAGAAGAAACAGGTAAGCCCAGAGAGAATGTGTCAGCACATGTGACTCAATGATACTAAAAATATCACTGTTATTGTGTAATTAAACCACAGTCACATTCATGTTTTTTGCAAAGTCTTATATAAACATAAACAAAATTAGAAATTGCAAGTGCATCAATGGGTCCATTTAGTTCAAATCAGGTCTTAAAAGCATCGATACAGTAGAAGAGTAGTCTGAGGACTGATTAGCAAAAAATAAAATGTATTTAAGTGTGTGACGCCTCCGTGTTTCGACCAATGTAAAGGTCTTCTTCAGTAAGTCGTTTTTGATAATCATTGTGCCTCGGACTATTCTTTTACTGTGTAAACATTATTTTAATCTTTTTACACTTGTTCCAGGCTCGTGAAGAGTATGATGATGCGCTGAGCTCCGGTCAGCAGGCTTTTCTGTTGGAGGAGAGCGACCAGAGTCCAGATATATTCTCTATGAGTGTTGGCAGTCTGCGTCCAGGAGAGAGCGCCTCCATCAGGCTGGAGTATGTCACTGAGCTGGATGTGCAGGCCGATGAAGCTCTCAGGTTTTGTCTTCCTGCTGTCCTCAACCCTCGATACCAACCTGCAGGTCAGAGTTCACTCCTCTGAGACTGGACCCAACAACAGTCAGCTTAACATTTAAAGAGAAGAAAACAGAAATATGAAAAACACATCAGATCATCTGTGTCAGATTATGGGATAATCTTATTGCAAATCATTTGAAGTTTACAATGAGGGAGTCATGTTTTAGGAAACATTGTGTAAATCAGACTGAAACCTGTTGGTTTGCAGAAATAATCACATTCCAATTTAAGCTGTAATATAAATTGTGGCATTTATCAGATTGCCAGTTATGCTACTTTGTTACTTATGCTGAAGCAACAAAATATATTAGTTACAAATTTTGACTTTGTATAAAAATTAAAAACCCAGTAGATTAGTCTTACAGGAATGTCTAAGAATATTTAAGTCAGGTTGTCCAGCTCTGCACTGATTATGATTAATGTTTTTTTTCCCACAGGAACAGAAAGCAGTGTGAAAGTGACATCTGTCCCGTCTTCTCTGGTGCCCTATGATCTGACCTTCTCAGCCCGAGTCGAGTCATCACGACCAGTGTCCAAAGTGGAGTCCAGCTGCACCATGGACCCAGTCCAGTACCTCAACCAAGACCAAACTA
The DNA here is from genome assembly GCA_038363315.1 of Mugilogobius chulae. Taxonomy (NCBI): domain Eukaryota; kingdom Metazoa; phylum Chordata; class Actinopteri; order Gobiiformes; family Gobiidae; genus Mugilogobius; species Mugilogobius chulae. Next base: position 16,220,755 of record CM076415.1, on the reverse strand, counting down.
AGGCCTCGGTAAACAGGATTTATACATCTAATAGAAAAGACTTGGCCAACTCTAGCCCTGTTGTTCTAGCCTTGAATGAATGCTTAAAATGCTTGTAATGCTTAAACTTACAAGAAAATATATTGAGTAATGTGAAAACAAGTCAACTATCCACAAACAAAAAGTCACAATGAAATAATTTCTCACCACTTTTTGATGCACTTTAAAACTACCACAACAGTTACTACAAATACCACATGAACCACATTTGTTTGGCGCAGGTGAAGCTGGCAGCAGGACACAAGTTTGACCGAGACATGGAGCTGCTCATTTATTACAAAGACAGTCACCAGCCCTCAGCCGTGGTGGAGGCAGGACAGGCCTCTGCCAAACCTGGTGAGAACACACAGTATTGCCATATTTAAGGGGCAATTATCCTTCACAATTTGTAAAAGTTTAAAAAATGTTATCTGTGTGTAGAGAATTAAGTTGTTCCACCCATCATTTCTGGTGTAGTTCTTTAATAATTATTCATAATAATATAGCATTTGATTTTTGTGCATTAGATTTACTTAGCTCTTTTTAAAGACACCCAAAAGATGCTTCACATTTTGCATTATTCATTCACTCCACACAGCTGCCCTGGGGCAGACAAACTGACGCAAGTCTGCCATTTTGACCCCTTTAACCACCATAATTATGTGCTCAATGTGTCTCTGCAGTTTTTCCAAATATTGTGCCATAAACAAATGAACAGTCTTATTAAGTGGATACATTAGTTTCAGTTGTAGTTTGCTTTAGTAGATTTTTACTTTTCTTTAATGTTAGTTTTCATTTCACTTTAACTGTTGTCTCAAGTAATTTCTTATGTCATATTTATTCACACACTTTATGAAAAGCCTTGTCTACCCCAATAGTTAAGTTAAAACTGTAATGTTTTTATAACTAAGCAGTTTTTAAGTTTGTACTTCATCACTTCATCTTCATTTCAGGCTCTCTGATGGGAGACACAGCCCTGATGCTGAGTTTGTATCCAGAGTTTCCTAAAGACATTATGTCATCTATGTCTTCCTCTGGAGAGTTTGTGTTTCTATTGGATCGATCTGGAAGTATGGACTGTTCTATGGGCCACAGTGCACAATCAGAGACCCGAATTGCTAGTGCTCGGGTACGAAGTTTGTTCTAAATGTTTTAGTTACTATTTAAGGTTTTTCTCACTGTTGTCTTTATTTCTTCAGGACACACTGCTGCTACTGCTCAAGAGCTTACCCATGGGCTGCTACTTTAACATCTACAGTTTTGGATCCTCATTTGAACAAATCTTTAAGTAAATAAACTAAGATGACACTGGAACTGCACATATTAAATTAAATCCATCTTAAACATGCCTTGACTTTGTCTTCTTTTGCAGGGAGAGTGTGGAGTACAATCAGAAGACGATGGAGGAAGCTCTGGAAAAGGTGAAGAAGATGGGCGCTGACCTGGGAGGAACTGAGATTTTGGCTCCTCTGAAGCGTATTTACAGCCAGAGCTGCATCCCCAACCACCCCAGACAGGTACATACAGGTCACCTCTGAGCCAAGAGAGTAAGAGTCACTCACACAGATCTAGTCCTACTGTTCAGAGTTTGCTCCCAGTTTTGACGTGGTACACCCTTAAGGTCCCAGGGCCTTAAGGGTCTTTCACACCAACCCCTAGTCGCTGTTGGTAGGGTTGAGCGACGCTCGCTGTCGGTAGGGTTTAGCGACGCAACATCTGTTCAATTCTCTTTTGGGCGCACCGATGTAAAAGAACATTTACACAAAACCAAACGGTCACCAGTCGCCAAACGTTTGCAGAGTGGGAATGCGCGTGATGTAATGCTTGACGAAAATTACGAAACATGAGCTGTGCGCGAGTAGAACAGATGTTTTTAATCTTACCTCACAGATTGATCTCAACTTCTATTTCCTGACACATACTGCAGTTGCTGCAACTCCTCCGTCTTTGTTTTCCTCTGACCAAATAGTAGCCATTCTCCTCCCTACTTACATCTCGTTTGAATCCGGGTAAATAACAACAATCCATGCTCGGCTAAATACTCTTTTTCCGTAACCGTCATTTTCGGGTTTCTGCACTATTTTCCTGCGCACTGATATGCTGGTTCGCTAGTAGCCACGGACCAATTAAACAGCTGCAACTTGTGACCGCTGGTGACGCAGACTCTACAAACAAGTAGTCAAAACCTCGCCTCCACGACCTGCTCCGCGCTTCTCGAGCGACAGTGTTCACACCAAACACACGTAAGCCGCTGGACCGGTTCAGACGGGCGACCCTCGGCTTCGTGTGAAAGGCCCTTTAGAGGCCCAGTGGAGTTGACTGTGGGGCCCATAAGAGGCAGGCTTCTCTTTGTCGCAGAGCAAACATTACTGAGTTGTCGGATCTTATGGAAATATCTGGGGAAGGACTATTTAACTATATTTTCAGAGGGACATATTTTTTCTTCAAGCATTACCTCTGAGCCAGAGGTGCACGACAAGCCACCATGTTTACTTGTGGTCATCTGGTTTAGCATTGTACATAAACTACTGCATTTGATTTTTGTTAAGAAAAACAAACAAAAAAATGCAGTCAGATACAGAACTAAAACATTACTCGATGAGACTAATACTTATTCAAACTAGTAAATAATAACAAATATATTTTCTAATGGAAGATGAACTGTAGGCCCTATGTAATTGGTTGGAGGGCCTGGTCTGGCCCTCGGGCCTTATCTTGAATAACTGTGATCTCGGATTAATTTTTGCTTTTATACATATCAGAGACGTTTGACCAGAGAAACACCTTTAGCTTCTTACAGCAATGATTCACAAACTTACAACATTAAAAACAAGTCCATGTTCCTCAGAGCCTTGAGAATCTCATATTATATTATTTTATTATTGCTAAGTTATTATAATAGATGTTGCAGTTCTATGATACCGGACCTAGTAGCTGAAGTGAACTGAAATTCCGTGAAGCCATTTAATGTCCTCTCTCTATGACTGCTTCATTTTGTAAAACTATAATCTGTGCTCTGTAGCTGTTTGTCTTCACTGATGGAGAAGTGGGAAACACCAAAGAAGTCACAAACCTGGTTAAATCTAAAGCAGACTCTCACAGGTACAAAACAACATCCATTTTACTTCTGTCAAAGTTAATGTTAATTAACAAGTTAATAAAACAAATCATGCTTTCATCTTAGATGTTTTTCCTTTGGAATCGGTGAAGGAGCCAGTTCAGCTCTCATCAATGGTTTGGCCAAAGAAGGACGAGGACACGCCCAGTTCATCACAGGAAACGACAGGATGCAGCCCAAAGTAAGTTTTTTTTGCAGTTAGTTTGTAGGTTCAGGGCTCAGACTATCATTTGGTTTGGTTCCACTGGTGTAGCTACACCACCATATTTTACCCAAATCGTATAAATGTTTGCTTGATTTTGCCATCAGAATAAAAAAGGAATAAATAAGAACTAAGACATCTTTAAGGTTGACTTTTCTGAGCTTGTTTTGATCTTTTTTTTTTTTAACATAAAGAACTTTATAGAAATAGGTAAAATTATTAACTTAGCTTATTGTAAAGCATTTTGAAACATTTTAGATGCTTGCTCAGTGGTTTTCTGTAATTTATTACACCTCTTGTTACATGTTCTCATGACAGATTGTAATGAGACAGATCTAAAATAATCTTTAGGTGCATCGGTGATTTTGTACATCAAATCAATTTTTAGTATAGCCCACAATCACAACAATAGTCATCTCAGAGGACTTCCCAGGATAGTTAACTTAGCATCAATGTTAGAAAATATAACATAAATGATTGAATACTAAACTGTTACACAGAAATTCTTTTTTCAAGCATGTCGACGCAGATTATTCAGCGTAAACAAGTAAATGGATAATTGTCTCATAACATCCTCTGTCTTTAGACAAGAGATAGACCGATATACTGTATCGGCCAGCCGATCTTTTGGGGGCAGATTTTGGAGTTTTTGCATATTGGCCACATCAGCCATCAGCCTCATTTTGGCCGATATTTGATCATGCAGTTGTTTAAACAGTTGTCTGCATGGTAGAACTGCACAGTGATCAGTTGATCTCCAAGTTAGTTTTGGAGAGAAATTATATGGTTTGTTTTATATATCTCCATTTTGCTGTGTTTTGAAAAGGAGCACTTTTTTGAATTACTCTTTAAAATGTTCTGTAATGAGCATAAACAAGTTGTATTCATTAAACAAAGAGACAAAATGATAGTTTATTTTGAACTTTTTCTTTTTTGGATAGACTACCTCATCTTAGTAATGTTTTTTAAAAACTAACTGAAATCGGCATCGGTATCGACCCAGAAATCGACTTTAAAAATTTGGCCATTGATATCGGCATCGGCTGATAAAAGTTATTAAAAAATCGGCATCGGTATCGGCCCAAGAAAAACCCATATCGATCGATCTCTACTTTAAACCCTCCTTCTCAGCAAGGAAAACTCTATTATATTTGTGATACAAACAGGCCAGTGTTTAACCATTCAAGACCACCTCCAGCCAGAGCAAGACACTTTACCATATTACCTGATGGTAACTATTTTCCTTTGTGTGTCCTCCAGGTGATTCAGTCTCTGCGCTTCGCCATGCAGCCGGCTGTGGGCGACATCTCGGTGAAATGGGACCTGCCAAAGGAGTTTCTGCCTCTGTGCTGTCTCCACCTCTCACGTCCATTTTCCAGGGACAGCGGTCTCTGCTGTACGCCCAGCTCACTGGACAGGTGCTCGCTGTGGTGTTAGAGCAGTGCACTTGTGTTTAGAGCAGCGACTAAAACTGTGTGTGTTTTAGAGCAAGAGGGAGCAGAGGGCTGTGTGACTGTCAAGTACAGCCTGGCAGGACGTCCCACTGAGAACAAGCTCAACTTCAGTCTCAAGCCAGCAGAGGACACTGGGTAAATCTGAACACAAACTGAAACTGTTAGCAGGGCTGGAGCTGAATGCAAAAATGTGAGGAGTTTATTCAAGGTTTAAAACACAAACCAACAGTTTGTCAAAATTATGCACTGATTCAGTCACAGATTATATCAAAAGTTTTCCATTTGTTTTTAGACTAGTCTGTATGTCATACAATATTATAATTTGATCTTTAAACTACCATTGTTTCAGTTTAACACAGCACAATTACAACCCAAAAAATTCAGCTTTTTTATTTTATATAACCTTTAAACTTTATTATTTATGATTTTTCATTTTGGAATATATGTAGTCCAAATGTAGTTGTAGAAATCGACATGTTTTGTGAACATTCACAAAATTTTTTTTTTTTTTTTTTTTTTTTTTACAAACAATGGGGCAGACCAATACTTTTTTGTGCATTACATTAGTAAAACTCTGACTAAAATTCCTGTTGGTTTGCAGACTCACAGTGCACAGGCTGGCGGCTCGCTCTGTCATTCGATCTCTGGAGCAGGAGGATGAAAGAGGGCAGAAGGACAAAGATTGAATAAGAAAATCATTGATCTGAGCGTCCAATCAGGAGTCAGCAGCTCTCTCACCGCCTTTATCGCTGTGAACAAAACCAGTGGAGAAGCCATTCAAGGCCCTCTGCTCAGAAGAAATGTCCCAACACCAAGTTAGTCCCAAAACTAAGAGGCATTTTTCACAGTGGAAGATATTAACATGAGAAAAATACAAAATTACACACTAAAATTCAAATGCACATTAGAGAATATCCTCTAGCTAGGCCCAGCAAAACCATTTGAAGTTGGTGAAGTTGATGCATCAGAGGTTTTCAAAGATGAGTCAAACCCAGAGGACAAATTTACCTACGGAGACAATAAAGTGTACCTTTTATCTTAACATTACTTTCAGGGTTCGTACAGTCATGGAAAACCTGGAAAAGTTACGGAAAATTCAATTCTAATTTCCAGGTCCTGAAGAAGTTTTGGAATTCCTTGGGTTTTAAAAAGTTTTGGAAATTCTAAATTATTTTGGATTCAGAAATAAATAAATTGGGGATAATTTGTTCTGACACAGTCCCGCTGTAGGGCTCAGCTATTAATTAAAAATTGAGAGATTAAGATTCATCATTTCCAATCGTCAATTATTTGGTTTTGAATCAAAGATCAATAACCAATCCTTTGTCAGCAAAAACTTGGGGTTTAGAGTAAAAGTCAAACTTTGAGCCATAATATATATATACAGTATATATATTAGGGATGGACGAGACAGAATTTGCGAGAGCAGAATGATCATGAGAGAATGGGTCCACGAGATTCGATGAGACGAGATTTTGAATAGTTTGCATCATTTGTTTCAATTCAGAATTTTAACAAGGCAAATTAAATTATTATTGTAGTTTAATATGTATTTCGTTTAGCTTTACCATTCATTATGTTTATCATCGTGTACTCTTTTTATTTGAATGAAATTAGTTAAATCATTTGACTGAAATTGATTTGCTCCTCGTGTAGCTCAGGCTCCGCCCCCTTTCTCCTGCTTCTGCTGCTGACAGGGACCAGACAGAGAAGGAGCCAGACTTTTTATTTTTTACAAAGTTATTGATAACATAGGCCAAATATCTCTTTGTACATCAATTGTGAAAAACACTGCACTGTTCCCGGGATGTCCGGGAATGGGAATTGTTTTGGAGAAGTCATGGAAAAATTATGGAAAACCTGAAGTTAAAATCTGTACGAACCCTGTACTTTACTCCATACCAGAGGCTACAATTTGCCTCTCAAGAGATGATAAATTTGTTTAGAATATCTATTTGATTAAGTCGTGTTTAAAAATACTGTCAAACGACTAAATCACGCATCTATTTTTCTAAAAACATATTAACAAGACTTAATGAGGTTCTGCGTGGTACTACTGTAAGTCAATTTGACTCACAGAGAATAAAATGTAATAATAAAGCAGCAAGTAATACGATGTGAAAGGTTCAGTTTGTGCACTAAACTAAACTTGTTTTTGTCTCTCTCTCTCAGTGATGATGAGCATGTGCATGCCAATGGCCAGACGTGGAGGTCCTCCCATGATGGCAATGGCCTGTAAGTATAAAAAATATTTCACCAGCTTGCGTCATGTAAACAGTACCATGTATGGACTGTACATTAAAAACATAACAACTAATGATTGCCTTTATACAGTTCAAATGAGAGTAGCACAATTTACCAGTAATATTCTGTTTTAAAATTTGTGTCAGGTAAGAAAAAAAAATCCTTTGGGTTCAGTCTACCAAAATTAAGCCGCAAAAAGAAAAGTAAGTATCTGTGGTCAAGACAATTTTAGTGTGTGTGAGTGTGAGTGTGTTTGTTTTAAATGTTTTTTGTTTTTTCTGCAAGTACACCATTTAGCATTTACTAATTCATTACTTTTAGTGGGCAGGTAATCACCAAAAGTTGAATACACACTCACTTTATACCTGTATTTCTTATGGGGATGGAAAGCAGGTCCCCATGATGTAAATCCTTCATTATTAGATCAGCAACATGGCTTTAAGTTCAAATATTTTTTGGTTAGAGTCCATGAAATGAATGTAAGTCAATGTAACAACAACATACATCTCTATTAGTGCACAATGAAATTAAGGGTTGTAAAAATAATACATTTAAGAAAGACATACTTAAACTTATTGAAACAAAATATTAAAAAACAGAAAACCAAAGTGGATTTTAAAAGACGTGGGAGCAGTTGGGACACGAGGAGACAGTTCCACAGAAAAAGCCCTTTCTTCATCGGTTAGAAGTCTTTTCTTAAGCCTTCTGCACACTACAGGAGTTTTGGTCTGATTTTAAACTCAATGTGCCCCTCTACGAGTTCAGGGAGGCGGGGCCTCTTTTCGTAGATTATTTTTTTTTGTATGTGGGTCACTGTGACTCTGTAATGACTTCTGAGTCACGTGCTGCTCCAGCTCGACGACGTTTACAGCAGACAGCATCTGACTTCTCTGTGACGGCGGCTCTTAAAATGTGAAACAAAAAAAAAGATGCGTCACCTTCTGTAAATAAATGTAACCCCTTTTGCACGTAGTCAAAGTGCGGGATTTTCTTTATATCATATCTGATTTAATTCACTCTGTGCCTCATTATTGTTGTTTCACTTTTATAACCACGCTCGTGAAAAAAACACACTGCACCACGCGCTGTCCTCTGCTGGCTGCTGCACTCCTTAGGTCTGTGTAGTCTCTGTTTTTCCCGCAACATGATGCGCAATCAATTGTTGTAAATGTCCCTATGTCTGTGGCCTGATCTTTTTTTAACACGTCAAAAAAGTAAAAAAATAAATAAATAAAAGATTTTAAGCTTCTCTAATGTGCAGCCAGCTTTAAGGACCACAAGCTGCAGCAGGCTCTCGAACATCAGAGGTGAGCTGTAGACTGAATTTAGATGAGTTCTTAGACCGGCACAGTGGCAGAGCGGACAGTGCTCTGGCCTCACAGCAGCAAGAAGGTCACGGGTCAACTCACGCACGGCCTGAACCTTTCTGTGTGTGGAAGTTTTTAAACTCCTCTAGTGTACAGTCAAGACTGGTTTCCTAAGAGATTACAGTACTTTTACAAAAAAGATGGTACCTCTTTACCTACCTCAGAGACAAGACTGATGTTGATATGTAGTAGAGACAATTGTTGCCCTCACCTCTTTAAACGACCTTTGAAAGTACAGAACAATAAGCCTCGATGAGGCTTTTGGTTGATTTACATTTTTTAAGAGATGGCAAAGTTTTTTTTTTTTTTTTTTTTTTTTTTTTTTTTTTTCAAATCAAATTTGAAAAGTATTTCATCTGTCCATCTTTAACACATTTCTTATACATTTCCAACTGACTGGTTGATTTTAACAGAGGGACAGGAGAAGTCAGCAGCTCGTGTCATGTTACAATCTTTGGTGGAGGGTTTGCAATCACTTTTGCTCTATAAAGATGACGCTGCTTTGCCTCTAGATTAGAATATTGCACAGTGTGTTTGAGCAATAAAGACACACACAGTGAAGTAAAATATATAGACAAAGCCTTATTATCACCATGATTCAGAGAAGTTACGTAATGCACCTTTAAAAAAAAGTTTTAAAAAATACAAATGAAATGTGTGTGAAACTGAACTAAATGTTTTTAATGGAGGTATGTTTTCCTTACAGGTGCAATGCCAGTTTTGGTAAGTAATTTAGTTTCTTTTGTCTCCTCTACTTCCTGTTTTTTTTCCCCAACATTTTTTTGTTTTTCTTAATGTAAAACTATCATTTATATTTACAACTAGTGTTAAACTACTACATTAAATTAAATTGGGAAATTTGTAAAAACCATACGCACTTTAATGGAGGTATATTTTCTCTACAGATATGGCACCTCAAATGTGTTCTTTCCGTAAGTAATATACTTTTTTTTTTTTTCATTTTTTGCCTTCCTTTTTGATAATTCACTGCTTAATAATAATCCATTTGCAAATTTAGTTTCAGAAGCACAGGGCCTCATTTATCAATCGCAAAGACACTAACAGAGTAGCAAAAACGTGATGTTGCTATGTTCCAGTAGCTCAATCAAGAATGCCAGAGTGCCTCAGATTTCCTCCTTTTATTCTTAGTTGTCTACAAAGTGTTGGATACTTGAAGAGCCCCTGTTTCTCACATTCGGCCTCAATGATGCACTGACCTTTCTCTTTTGTTGTCCAAAAACTGTAGTTGACATTTAGAGCTATACAAATAGTCATTTAGCTTGTGCAGCCTGATTATGAGAGCTAAAACTACAACATTATTGTTTGCTACAAGTCAAACTTGTGACAAACTTATTTCTCTATTCTTTAACAAAATCATTTCTCGATTCATCAGCTCTGGTTAACTCGCTGCTTGGAGTTTTTACTGGTCTCCATCAGTTTTGTTGAGTAGGACATTTGCAGAGTTTCCAACAGTAATCATGTGCAACAGGCCATTTAATATATTTCTTTTTACAACAATTTTTTCCTGGATGTGAGAATAATTTTATGCACAAAATTTAAATATGGATCTGCAAATCCAATCTTTGATCTTAATTTTTTGCTTTTATGCGTATTCCAAGTCTCTAAAGCCAAACCGAGATCATTTTGAGTCTGAAAATCACAATCACAATGATCACAGCTCGGATTCAAGAGTTTAAAAAACTAAAATTTGAAGTTTTCTTGAAATGTTTGAACATTTCACTCAGAATCTTTTTTTTTACCTAAAGTAATTATTAAATATTAGAATTATAATTTTCAAATTAAAATTTTTTTTTTTTAATTTGAAAAGTATTTCATCTGTCCATCCTTAACACATTTCTTATACTGACTGGGTGATTTTAACAGAGGAACAGGAGAAGTCAGCAGCTCATGTCATGTTACAATCTTTGGTGGAGGGTTTGCGATCACTTTTGCTCTATAAAGATGACACTGCTTTGCCTCTAGATTAGAATATTGCACAGTGTGTTTGAGCAATAAAGACACACACAGTGAAGTAAAATATATAGGCAAAGCCTTATTATCACCATGATTCAGAGAAGTTACGTAATGCACCTTTTAAAAAAGTTTTAAAAAATACAAATAAAATGTGTGTGAAACTGAACTAAATGTTTTTAATGAAGGTATGTTTTCCTTACAGGTGCAAGGCCAGATTATGGTAAGTAATTTAGTTTCTTTTGTTTTGCTTAGCTTTTTGTCATTACATTTAATATTCTTTTACTAGTTCACTGCTTAATAAATGTCCACGCAATAGGTCTGGGGTTTATGTTAGGCAGCACATTGGTTCTCATTTATCAACTGTTTGTTCACATACTTAACAGTTAAAGACACTAAAACACTAATTCAATTCAGATGATTGTCTTACACAAAGGCTAACCTTGAATTTTTATGCAAAACAAGACATTTTTGCAACAGCTGTGTGTGTCGTTGTGATCTGTCCTTCGTCTTGTATCAAAGCAAAAAGTCCAACGTCTCCTTGAAAGGCACTTTTTGAGCTATACAAAATAGATTGATTTGAAATAAATATTGGTTTGCCAGAGAATGTTACACTGTAGGGCTTTTTAGTATAGTGTATGTTGAATACGTTATTTTGTGAAAATTTACAAATAAATTGTTTTTAAAAAGATTTTAAAGTGCCTATGACAGGTTGAACTATTAATTTCACTAAAACAAAGTTAAGATCATTATATTTATGATTCCACTAAACATTTTACAAAGTTCATCCCAGTGTAGCCATTTTTTTTTTTTTTTTTTTTTTCAAATTACAAATTTACCTTCTTTTCATAGATGAGCCAAAGCTCTTGTAATGTAACAGGTTTCACTTCTTGAGACATAAAAATGCACAACAACACACTTGTTTTGTTAAATTTATGTTTATAGGCTCATTAAAATATGTTAATTATTTGGGTGGGTGGCTGTCGCTTTTGGCTCTCTGAAAGTCCGGCAACACCAAGCGGTACGTGTGCTCACCTCTGCCCGGGCTCACGATCACAGCGAGTCTCTGCATGTGCGCTGGGCTTCTGTTTGCGTAGTTCGCTCACTTTTACATCTTTTCCTTACGAAACCCTGTTCAGAAGCTACACGTTTTTTTCCCCCAACATTTTTTTGTTTTTCATTAATGTAAAACTATAATTTATATTTACAACTAGTGTTAAACTACTACATTAAATTAAATTGGGAAATTTGTAGAAACCTGTCATACGCACTTCAATGGAGATATATTTTCTCTACAGATATGCTTGAACCTCAAATTTATTCTTTCCGTAAGTAATACATAGATTTTTTTCTTTTCATTTTTTGCCTTGCTTTTTGATAATTCACTGCTTAATAAAAATCCACTTGGCAAATGTAGTTTCAGAAGCACAGGGCCTCATTTATCAATCGCAAAGACACTAACAGAGTAGCAAAAAAGGTGATGTTGCATGTTCCAGTAGCTCAATCAAGAATGCCAGAGTGCCTCAGATTTCCTCCTTTTATTCTACATAGTGTTGGATCCTTCAAGAGCCCTGCCTCTCACATTCAGCCTCAATGATGCACTGACCTTTCTCTTTTGTTGTCCAAAAACCTGATGTTAATGACATTTAGAGCAAAATGCAAATTACAAGTCATTTAGCTCTAGCACCCTGATTTATTACAACTATGAGAGCTAAAACTATGACATTATTGTTTGCTGTGCAAAGTGCAAACTTGTGACAAACTTATTTCTCTATTCTTTAACAAATCATTTTTGATTCACCAGCTCCTGTTAACCCGATGTTTGGAGTTTTTACTGGTCTCCATCAGTTTTGTTGAGTAGGACATTTGCAGAGTTTCCAACAGTAAATCATGTGTAACACCACAAACAGGCCTTTTAGTATTTCTTTTTACAAAAGGATTTTTTCCTGGATCTTTTATCCACATAATTTTATCCACAAAATTTAAATCTGTATCTGCAAATCTTATGGGTATTTCAAGTCTCTAAAGCCAAAACGAGATCATTTTGAGTCTGAAAATCACAATCACAATGATCACAGCTTAGATTCAATAGTTTAAAATACTAAAAATTCAGAACTTTTCTTAAAATATTTGAACATTTCACTTAGAATCTTCATTTTACCTAAATTAAATATTAGATCTATAAAGCAAGCCGGATATGAGATAATTTTAAAAACATGATTTTTTAAAATAATTTTTATTTATTTATTTATGTATTAATTTTTTATTTTATTTATTTGTTTTTCATGGCAACTCTTCAAGACGGTGCAGGTAAGTAAAATAGTTTTGAATTTATAATTACTGCTACTGTTTCAATCAATCTGGGTTATAAGAATAAATGTTGGTTGGTGTGATAATGAAATGTCTCAACTGTCCTTTTGTGTATTTGTAGAATTTTGTAGTGATGATTATGAAGAATCTAGTAGTCCTGATGTTGAGATTCTTGAGCCCAAAGCTCAGCGAGACCCTCTGCTGGAGCTGGTGTCCCTGCAGAAGGCCTCGGGCTGCTGGGAGTTGGAGCCAGCTCTGGCCAAAGCCCTGACACAACCAGCCAAGATCTGGAGAACAAAAGCCTTCAGTGGTGAGTCACAGCTGAGACACAAAAGTTATGAAGATGATGCTTACTTTTCTCTGCAGGTACTTTACTTAAAAATAGACAGATATTTTGGGGCCAGTATTAAATTTTTTTGTATAACATCCATATTGAATGTCGGCCTCAAGTTTGGCCAATATCTGATCATTGTTTGGGCTTTTCCTCTGTGAGAAAGCCACACTCACTGTGATCAGCTGAGTCTTGAGTTGGTTTGGACAGAAACGATAAAACTTGTTTGTCTTTGTCCACTCCTAAGTCTGCAGTTTTGATTTTATCATTAACATGTCTTTTAAGTTTTATTCTTGTTCTATGATTTTGGCTGCAGCACAAACTTTAATAAGTGTTTGTTTGTCATTATGATCATTAAAAGGTCTGTAACCTTTTATGGCAAAAGGGCCGCATTGGTCCAATTCAAAGCAAATTATTGTGACAAAGAGCTGAGCCTGCATTAAAAAATAATAATCCACTCACATAAACTATCAAAAAAGAATCTTAAAAGTTTTGCAGCGTCAGACAGATGGTTGAATTTCTTGAAACATTATAAGTAGTTTGGAGAATTTTTCTTCAAAGAGTTTACTCAGTATTTGTCACAGTGTGTGAGCTAATTACACTAAAGATACAGTTGTATTTATAAAGACCTGATGACACATCCTGCACTGTTACACATACGAGAATGACAACGGAAAATCAGGCAGAGAAAGAGCCGCAGGTTATAGACCGCTGATCTATCCCCAGCCATGCTTTTAAAACTAAAATATGAAAATAGACCTCAGAAATCAACCTTGAAAGTCGGGCTTTGATTTCGGCATCGACTGACAAAATTTTGAAATATTTGTATCGGCCAAAGAAAAAACCCATGTTGGTTGATCTCTACTTTTACTGTAAATTTAAGAACAAGATGAATAATATTTGTCCAGAATTGTCAATTGTATGTAGCCACACCTGCCTTCCAATATCACAACTTGTAAGCAAAGCACAACAGCCTGATTAGACGACAGGTTCCATAGTTCAACCTCGACAGTGCACGAGTGTGAAATGGTTTGTGTGTGCATGGCTGCTGGTGGTTGAAAGAGCCCTTGGCGCACACACATCAGTCAAGTGTAAGACATTATTATTACATTATACACCATGTAGTAATTTACCAGTATAATCAAATAATAACATTATTGTAAAGAGAGAAATGTATTGATTCCCACCCTTTTCACTTGAGTGCAAACTAGTTAACTTAAAATCCCAGTGTGTAACTTTTTGGCCAAAAATATTCTTAAATAAAGAAATGTTTTAGTAAAGTGTCTTTACTTTGAGCAAACTTGCATAGCCACAAAATGGACAGATATTTAGCCCTGAAGGAGGGAGGACTTCTGTATGTTTCCATAGAAAAACTGATCCTTTAGCTTTTATTTCTCACATTATGACATGAGGCATAAGACTGTACCAAGTTATGGCTTTAGCTTTCTGTTTGTATTGAATTCTACAGGCCTCGTTTCACCTTCAGAAAGTTACACAATTATTTAATTCAGCACAATACATCTTAGTTATATCAAACAAACATTTATGTGTATTAATTGACATCTTGCTACTGAAAAAAACGTGATTTATCTGCCTAGTAGATGAGCTCACTTGAGTGCGTTAGGATACGCACAAAATAAACTTTCTTTTTGTTTGTGTTGTTTAGGCAAAAGCAGAAGTGTGGGCCACCATTTTGGCTCTGGTTTGGCTTCATGGTCTGAAAGCTGATGCTAAAGACGAGTGGGAGCTGCTGGTCATGAAGGCTGCGACGTGGCTGCGCTCACAGAATGGTAACGTCTGTATTTTATATTATTGCATTTCTTTTTACCAGTATTACCACTCTGAAAACTCATTCATGTATGTAAAAGATGTTACTTTTAATATAAATGGTTTGCAGTTTCATGAAAAATAAGCTCTACCTCTAGTGACTTATTACTAAACAAAATACAGTAGTTTGAAAACTTCCTCAGAGCTAATCCACTGTTTGGCGAGTAATGAGCACAAGGTTTACAATTTTGAACTGAAAACTATGTTGAAATGAAATGAAATGAAATATCAATTAGCGCATTACTGGTTAACTCGCTCCATGTCCTTTAAACTTTTTGAGCTGTATGCCCAAAGAGGCACACTATAAATGAGCTCATAATAATTCATATGAATTCAGAAATTAATTCATAAATTATACAAAAAATATTCTGTTGTATCAACAACTTGTTGTATTAAAATTATAAAGATTTAGTATTTAGCTGCTCGACGGCACAAAAGCCATTTTTAATCTAAAGAAGCCAGCTGACGATTGAACTGGTCACATTTGATTCTTCACTTTATGACAGCAGTGATGATACCGTTTTAGGCTGCTCAAAACAAAGATAAATGCTGCTGCTTCTATCTGCTCTTTAAGCTGCTCTCTCACAATCTCATCAGACTAAACAATACGTCTGTACATCCATAACGCAATTCATGCGCGCCACACATCTAAAAACAAAAACACAATGCACACAAGTCCAAGAAATGTACAAAAGTTTTAACAGAACTATTGTTGGAGACGTCTGTGAGACAGCAGCAGCTCACAGACAGAAGCAGTGCTAAAGACAGCAGAGGGCAGACCTGCAGGATCAGAGCAGGGCAGAGCACAAAGAACTGAGGTTTCAATGCAGGTTGATGCTGCTTGCTCCCACTGAGTGGCGACAGGGTGTTGCTGTGTGAAGCACATCTTTCTTTCAAATTGTGCTACGTAAATAAGTTAATCATATTTTGGCCTAAATCCCCTGGGGGAGGACACCCCTTTAACCAAAATATGTTCCCACTGCCATGCAACTGACTTTTTACTAAAAAACAAACAAACAAACAGACATATACAGTCCATAATTGTGCATTATTTTCTGTATGTAAAGGAAAAATGGTTGTATAAATGTATAATTGAGTTTGTCATGGACTTTCTTGTGTTTTCTCCAGCTGCAGGCCTGACTGAGTGCGTGGAAGCTGCCAATGCTCTGCTGGGATGCAGCATCCACAAAGATGTCCTGGGACTCTAGGTCTAGTTTGACTTAGGTTCAGCAGAGTTAAAGTGCTTGTGTACTCCTGGTTCGATAACTCTGCCATAGGTCACAGCTACAGTATATGGCTGATAAAAACATAACCGGTCTTCTTCAAAAATACATTTGTTTACAAAACTGTTTATGGAGAATGGAAGTGCTGAGTAAATATCTGTAACTGATTAACAATGTTTCTTTTACACGTCTGTTACTTCTGTATATCCTCAAATAAAGGAAGA
Organism: Mugilogobius chulae; assembly: GCA_038363315.1. Lineage (NCBI taxonomy): Eukaryota > Metazoa > Chordata > Actinopteri > Gobiiformes > Gobiidae > Mugilogobius > Mugilogobius chulae. The sequence goes on along the minus strand of CM076415.1, from coordinate 16,204,466 downwards.
ACAAATACTTTTATTGTCTCTAAAATTATGTCTAATAATTGTTAATACTACTAATACAGGTCTTGTTTTTCATCCACACCTTGGTTAAATCAGAATTAGGGTGAGATCTAACAAACATTACAACAGTGATATAATTTTTGCGGTCAATTTTAACAACGTTAGTATATTGTATATGTAGTTGAGAATTGGTGGCCGTATTAAGAAAAACAGAGGATATTTTAATCAGAAAACAAACATTCATTGCTTTCAAAAACTCAATTTACCTTCAGATTCACATTGACTGAAGTTGTAAGGTTTTAGCTAAACTGTGTACGGTTTGTACAATCACTAGTTTACTTAATAAAGGACTTTTACTGCAGTTACTTTGCACATGTGCAGTATGGATTTGAAGTCTTCAGAGATGCTACAGAAAACTCAAAGGTCAGGACATGATATAGTTTGAAAAGCATCACATTTCCTCGATGGTTAATAATTAATTCAGGTTGAGTGAAAACAAACCTATTCAGTACTACTAACTTGTAAACATTTATTATGAAAGTGTGGTTAGATTTGATACGATAAATAGCTAAATACTGTGCATACATACATACATACATACATACATACATACATACATACATACTTGTTTTTCTATCTTAGTGAGGACATTCATAGGCATAATGTATTACCCAGCTGCTTAACCTAACCTTAACCATCCAAACTAACCCCCTAGCCCTAACCCTAGCCCTAATCCGAACCTTAAAGTGAGGCTAAACACACGTTCAGAGACTAACTCCGCCCACAACTGCACCTCAAACAGGCTCGCAAAAGTGGGAGATGCCCGGAGGCCTTTTAAGAGACACCCAGTGGGTGTGAACAGACTTTGATTGACAGCACCAAATATGAACAGTGAGCTTGGCAAATGATGTGACGGAGCAGTCCGGGTCCTGACCACTGACAGTCTATCTGAGGGAAGCTGTACTAGTCTTTGCTTACTTGCACGTCAAGATATTTTTAACTTTACAAAACATATGTATTAAACCTTTGCTTTAGTCTACATAGGCACATGAGCTCATTATGTGGGTATTTTCTAAAAATGAATATGAAAAACACTTCATTGACACGGGATTCGAACCAGTGCATGGTTGTACAAGCAGCTGCACTTCGCACCACTCACTCAACAAGCTGAGCCAAATGACGGCTGATATCAATGCGCAGCGAGTGATCGCTCTTCAACTCTCCTCCGCAGCGGTGTCAGGGGGAGGAGTTTATTTATTCCCTCTGGGCGGCTCGTCTGCGCGTCAAGTCCATGGATTTTTTTTTTTTTTTTTTTTTTTTTCAATAATAAATAAAATATATATATATATCAGAATGAAACAATAATTATTTTGTGTGCTGTCGTTCTTTTTTTCAGTCGGCAAACTTTTTTCACCTACAGATACACAAATACTGTAATAGGGCTTTTCCATTAGTACCTGCTTGGCCCTACTCTACTCTACTCGGCGCGACTTAGCCCTGGTGCGGAGCTTTTCCATTTGGGGCTGATCGCGCCGACCAGGTACTTTTTTAGTACCTGCTTTACCCCAGGGCCAAGTCTTTTTTTTTTTTTTTTTTTTTTTTTTTTTTTTAATTCATTGATTATTTACAATATCCACATATTATATAACATATTTACAATATTTACAAAACTAAGACATCCATTATCACTGTAGATAAACATATAGGCAATGAAAATAAGTACTAAGGAACAAAGTAAACATACTCAAAGTAGTATACTAAAAATAACAACAACAAAAAATAAACAAATAAAATAAGATTTGGTAGGATGATACTAAATAGCTCATAAGGCAGAGAATGAAATTCTTAATCGGGGGTACTGAAGGATTCACTGTATATACTGTATATTGTTGTGGCTTTTTGTTGGTCATGTAATTTATTGATTCTATGTAGTTGTTTATTTCACTCAGAAAGACTTGGAAAATGGGTTTGGTTTTAGAGAATTTAGATTTATGTATGTGAAATTTCGCAAACAGGATGAACATGTTAATAATTTTTTCAATTTTTTTATTGTCATGATTAAAGAATGTGACGATATGTTCTTCCTTTAGAGTTATTGACATTTGTAATTTTTCAGAGATATGTTGTTCTATTTTGGTCCATAGTTTTTTAGTAACTTGACAATGAAAATACATATGAAGAACATTTTCGGTATCCAATTGACAGAATGAGCATTTGGGGTCGATGTTAACAAATCTAGATATATACATATTAGTGGGGTAATAGTTATGAAGAAGTTTGAAATGAATTTCCCTGATTTTATTGCTGATTGAGTATTGAAATGGCACCATCCAGGTTTTTTTCCAGTTAATATTTGCAAGTTGTGTATTCCAATAAAATTGTCCAATAGGTTGAGTTTGATTTAGAGCCTGGAGGGTATTGCGGATATGTTTATTGTTACATTTTGAGTTGAACAAATCAATTCCGTTAATATATATTCTATTATTTGTCTGAGGGATTTGATTCTGACAACCTTTCATTAGATGTAATACATGTTTTGGTATACATTGAATAAGAGATTTGTATTCTTGAAAAGGAATTGGAAATTGATGTTTTCTCATGAAATTCTCATAACTCAAAATCTGACCAAATTGATCAAGTACATCTAACACATATATTATGTTTTTATCGACCCATTTTTGACAAAAGATTGATTTCTTACCTTTCAATATATATTCGTTATTCCATATCATGCAAGTGTGTGGAGAAAAATTGTGTTTGTAACACAACTTCCATGCCCTTAAGGCTTGTTGATGGAAGTTTGCCAATTTGATTGGAAGTCTGCAAACATTAAAGTTACATTTTAAAGTGAACCGTAACCCTCCTATTTTCTTAAAGATATTGTAGGGAATAAAGTACCAGATAGAATCATGTTTCCTTAAGCATTCTTGAATCCATTTAATTTTAAAGGTATCGTTTAAGACCATAAAGTCCAACATTTCAACTCCTCCTGCAGATTTTGGTCCCATAAGTACATTTTTCTTCACATAATGATGTTTATTTTTCCAAATAAAATTTATAAGTGTCCGATTTATATCAGCGGCAATAGAATCTTTCACATGCAGTGATAGTGCGGGATATACCAATCTAGAAATCCCTTCTGCTTTGGTTAGTAACACTCGACCAAAAATTGAAATATCCCTCTGTAGCCACATATTAAGTATTGTTTTGATTTTTTTTAATTTAGGTGGGAAATTTAACTCTTGTCTGCTCTTAATGTCCTTACAAATATATATGCCCAAGTATTTAACACATGTTTTAACAGAGATATTACATATTACACGGTCCCTATTTTCAAATAAACACAAAATTTCACACTTAGATTTGTTAAGCTTTAACCCAGAGGCTGCAGAGAACTGTTCAACGAGAGATATGGCTGTATTAACTTGTTCTTTATTTTTAAGAACAACGCGGTGTCATCAGCGAGTTGGGTGATTCTTATTTCTCTTTCAAATATAGTAATACCTTGTATGCATTGTGAACTTCTGATATATAATGAAAGTACTTCAACTACCAAAAGAAACAAAAAGGGGGCGACAGGACACCCTTGTTTTACAGATCTTTTAACACAAAATCTAGGAGTAGTAGTGGGGTATAACAAGACTGAGCTTGTGGTGTTATTATATAGCATTCGAATCATAGATCTAAATTTAGGGCCGAAGCCAAAATTTTCCAAAGTTTTAAATAAAAAGTAATGTTCCACGGTATCAAACGCTTTATAAAAATCAAGAAATACTATCAGAGCTTCGGTGTCTATAAATTCTGAATAATCTATTAAATCCAGCACCAATCTGATATTTGTACTGATATGCCTCTTAGCCATAAAACCATTTTGAGCTTCATTTATTACTTCATGTAGATCTTTTTTAATACGTTTTGCAAGAATTTGGGCCAAAATTTTATAGTCTGTATTCAATAAAGTTATTGGTCTCCAGTTTTCAATTAAAAGAGGGTCTTTATCAGGTTTTGGAATGAGACAAACAACTCCTTGCCTCATGCTAGCAGACAGTTCCTCCATATCAATACAGCTTTCAAAAAGATTGAATAGTGGTTCTTCAATGATCTCCCAAAAATGTAGATAAAACTCTGTAGTAAGACCGTCACAACCTGGGGACTTATTTTTCTGCATTGATTTAAGTGCGTCAGTCATTTCCATTTTTGTAATTACTTTTTCACAGTTTTGTTTGTATTGCTCAGAGATTACAGGGATAATGCCTTGAACAGACTGTAAGAAAGTTTTGCTTTCATTATAATTGTTTGTTGAGTTATAAATATTGGAGTAAAATGAGTATACGTAATTAGAAATTTCTTTTGGGTCTGAATTTATAGTATCTCCAATCTTAAGAAGTGTAATATTATTTTTTTTACGTCTGTGTTTTTCCAAAGCAAAGAAATAACTTGAATTTTGCTCTCCTTGTTCTATCCATTTGGCTCTAGCTCTAACAAATGCCCCTTTTGCCATTTCAACATATAGATCATCAATTTCAGTTTGAAGTTGTTTCAATCTTATCATTTCTTCCTCATTCAAGGTGTTTTTGGCTAGCAAAGTGTTTAAATCATCCATAAGTTTGGTTTCTTTTAATGTTTTATTTTTCTTTATTTCTTTGCTTCGTTTTATGGCATTTTCCCTGACCTTAAATTTGAAGTACTCCCATTTTTGGACAGCATCTACTTTCTCATCATTGAACAGTTCAGTTCCTAAATTCTTCACAGATTCACAAAAAATATAATCTTTCAGCAAGTTATTGTTAAATTTCCAGTATCCACGCAAGTTTTTCCTTACATTTTCAGATCCATTCAATACAATAGAAATCAGTTTATGGTCTGTCAGTGGGGCATAACAATGATGAATTTCCGATATGTATTGAACACACTGTGAAGATGTGAACCATAAATCTATACGAGACTGATTGGATCTGTTTACATTAGACCATGTGAATTCTATAGCCTGTGGATTAAGGAAACGCCATGCGTCCACAACAGCCAACTGTTCTGAAACAAATGAGGTGCATTTGAATCTAGTACTCTGCGAAGTTCTAGCAGGTAGTCGGTCAACAGAGTCATCTGGGGCATCGTTATAATCTCCCCCTATAATTAGTAATGCATTACTATACTTTATTTGTAGCTCTTTGAGTTTTATACATAATTGATTAAACAAAATTTTAGCCAGTGAAGTGTTACTATGATTGTATAAGTTGCACACAATAAAAGTTGCGTTGTCAAGTTTAAAAACTATTATTATCCATCTTCCATCATCTGACAAAAAGGTTTCTATTATATCTGCATTGCATTTGTTCAAAAGAATGGCAACCCCTGCCGACTGTTGTGTACCATGACTGAAGTAACAGTTATCCCCCCACTGAGCTCTCCAAAATTTTACATCATTTTCAGTCGAATGAGTTTCCTGTAAAAAACAAAACTGTGCATTTCTCTGCCTACATAACAGAAAAATTGCTTTTCTTTTAAGGTTGTTTCTAATACCTCTTACGTTAAGTGAAATAATTTTACATCTATCAAATAATACACGAGTCATAAGTTAATAAAAACCTAAAAACAAAAAAACAAACAAAATGTCTGTACCACAAGTGAAACGAATGTCTCAAAACTCCAAACTTAAAAAGAGTGCTGAAACTCTAGCACTTTTGCCTACTTTGTTACTCTTTCTGATTACTCACATACTTTAGACTGAATTTTAATAAAGAATCTCTCTTTTACCTTTTATTATTTTTTATTTCTGTTCATTTTCAGCTCATAAGATTTTTAATTTCTTATCATTTATTTGATATATTGTACCATTTAGAGAGATGCTCTAACTAAGCAATCTTTGCTCAGCCTGAATAAGACTACTACTTTGGTCTTATTTCTTTTCCATTTATATACCCTTTGGTTCCCACGAAGAAGGCCTTCTTTCCCTGCTTTCGAGCTTCTTCGATCTGAGGCCACAAGATTCTCCGAGCTTCTTTATCTTCAAAGGTGAGGTCTTCTCCAAAACGAAGCTTCTTTGCTTTTAGAAGTTCTGCGTCTTTGGCCATCTTCCAAATGTAGTTCCGCATGGTCCGGGAGATAAAGTGGACAATTACAGGTCTGGAGCCGCTGTCCTGCCTCCTCCCGACACGATGGCAAATGTCAACAGACATTGTAAGCTCCGCTCCTCCATCAGGGGCCACAGAATGGCAAATGTCAATAATTTTTTTCTTGACGTTCTCACCCTCATCCTCGGGCAGGCCATAAAGTCGAAGATTCCATCTGCGTTGATATCTTTCGCACTGTTTAACTTTATCTTCCAGGAACTGAATTCGATTCTCGTGCCGCGATGTGGCTTCTTCAAGAGTTGTAACCTTGCTTTTGGTGTCTGACAGCTCTTTGAACAAGAACTCAGAGCTATTTTTTAACTCTTCAATCACTGTCTTGTTGTCGTCGATTTTTTTTGCTAAATCCTCCTTGCAAACTTTCATGTCGATACGACAGGCTTTAATTTCATTGAGGATTTCTGCAAGTTGATAGTCCAGTTCCTCTGAGCGCCCCTTAGTGGACTCCATCCTGCTCTGTTTAGCCTCCGGAGAACAGTCAGAGTCCATCGAAAATGAAGAAGGTTCAGCCACAGTTTGAGCGTAAGAATGAATCTCAGTAATCGTCTCCTTGGAAGCAGTAGAACGAGGCTTTAGCGGCCTTGCCCGTCCTTTGCCTCGCTTCATTCCAAGCAGCTGGCAGCGTAATCAAGTCGTTGTGCGCTCTCTTTCAAAGTTCCCGTGGGAGAGAAAGAAACATTTGAGAATAAGTTGGCTGAGACTCGCTGTTTGCCTCTGCAACCGTTGAAGTTTACTCTCAAATTGCCGGCATTAGTGGCAGAGATTCAGCACATGTGAGCTAGTGTGCACGCCAAACTCCAGCAGCGGCCATCTTGGTCCCTCGTCTCTCACTCGCGTCAAGTCCATGGAAGTATCCATGGTCAAGTCACTGTGACGTCAGAGGGTACTGAAAATGCACTGGCAGCGTTTGCCCTGCGTGGCAGTACAGCCGCGGTTTTTACACACATAACTGCAAAATGAGCGAGTTTGCACAAAAATGTCCAAAAAAGGCCTGGAAACAGTAGATAATTCATTTTTGACCCCATATACACAGTTTAACAGTGAAAAAAAGTTGATTCTGAGTTTAGTTTCTCTTTAACCCAATTCTAACCCTAACTCTAAAACCACATCTTGACCCTCAAACAGGCCAAAACAGGCCCTTCAGAAAGTGAGGACCGGCCAAAATGTCCTCACTTCCCAAAAATGTCCTCACTCTGTTGGTTAAAAACTCAAAACGGTTCTCACAAAGATGTAAAAACAAGCACATACATACATACATACATACATATACATACATACATACATACAAACATATTCTAATTTTGTGTCTGAAATGCCTGATATCAGGTTATTGTTCATCAGCTAATAAAACAGCAGCCTAAACACAAAGGAAGTCCCACCCTTTGAGTGTGACAAGTGAGCCTGACACATATATTTCCAGATAGCAGCGATGTGATGATATGTAATATGAAATAGTGAATTAAGTACAATCTATTTTTTATGTTTTATTTATTTATTTATTGGCACATGGTACTTTTTTTTGACACATGTATTTATTTACTAATATAATTAAACATATTTTGACACATTTATTTTTTTATCTTCATTGTAAATGAGAAATTGTTCTCAATATGGACTTACCGGGTAAAATACTGAATAAATAAAATAAATAAATTTAACAAAGTATTTAATGTGATTACCTATTTAAAATATTTAAATTGTTCATTTAATTCCAGTTATATTTGTCTACAGACATAAACAATTAATAATTGAATGGTCTTTTTATAATTTGTATAATAATCCTCCATATCACATCAGCTACAAGTAAGAAGACTCATTGAAAGTCTTGCCCTGTTTAGTTTCATTTTCTATCACTTTCCGGAACACGGATCTGGCCCGGGCTCGACAAACTCCTGGAGAAATCGCATTAATCACAATCACAACATAACCTCATTAAAACTGTGGGCGTGTCACTTCCGCACTGGACACGCGCATTTATACCGTTTTATTCAGTGAGCAAAGACAGTCCTGGTGATGAGCTTTGTGTCAGAGGTAAGACCGTCCGTGACACTGTTTTGTCTAATAATGTTGTGTTTGTATGATCACGTTTTTATTGCAATGTCACTCCGTTAAAAAGGTGAAATACTCTTACGTCGTCATACCTGCCTTGTTACAGTTACTCGCTTTTATACATTTCTTACAGTTTCATCTTTGAAAGAAAAATCAAACAAAATGGACAGGGTATTATGCACTGGACTGGTGACTCGTGACAAGAAAGCAGGTAAGGTAACAAGTAAAAAAGTCTAAAGAAAAACAATAAGCTGCATGATTCTGGGGAAGAAGAATTATGAATTAGTGTCATATTTGTGTAGTGGTTCAATCATTCAATAACTGTTAAAGCTAGGTACTAACTTAGTGAAATTTGAAACTTCAACAAGTTTATTTATGTATTTTGTTTTTCAACTATGCAATCAACTTGGATTTTTTTAGTTTGATGCTCATATTTTTGATGCTCACACAAAGTAGTTTCTCATAAAAATACTTTTACTAAAGTTGCACCAGTTAAATACAGCTTTTTGCTCAGTTTATACTTGTAAATTTAACCTGTAATTCACAAACTCAAGGCCCGGGGGCCAGATGTGGCCCACCACCTCATTTCATACGGCCCTTGAGGTCTTATAAGGGTTACTTTAATTTTATATTAGTGTCAGAGTAATCTGGGTTTCTTCACCTCATGAAATTATTTGTCTGAAACTTAAAGAGTAAGTCATTACTCAGACTAATGTAGATGCATCTTCAGTAATTGTCACTTCAATAAATGTACAATAACCAAAACAACTAATAGTTGTAGTATGTCAAAGATTAGTAAGGTTAATTTTATTTACTTCAGGGCAGCCTCGATGCCAATGTGGCCCTTTGTCAAAATGAGTTTGACACTCCTGTTGTATATGATGCATAATGAGCATTAATTTTATGTAATACAGGAAATTCTTATATTAACATACAACACAGTTCTGTAAAACTAACAAAAATGTGATTCAACCATGATTTAAAGACTGTGAATTGATTTACATTTTGTGTCAGTAAAGTTAGATACTGTGTCACTGAATTTTTTACAGGAAACCTCTGGTAAACATAGATCCCAGTGTTTCCTGTATAAAACAACAGTGTAGTGTTTCAGAGGAGAAAGTCAAAGGATTAGTGACATAGATGTTCTAGTGAATTTTTTTTCAAATTTTCCCTATATTTTGGAAGAAGATAGGCATATACAGATGAATAATTCACATTTTTTTCATTGTAAACACAAAATTATCTAAAACTGCTTGTAAAAAAGCAGGTCATTGACTTCTAGTTCAAAACTCCAGAATTGATAAGCCCCGCCTCTTCATTATAAAATTAAACTTTACTAAGCCACAGATTTGAAATGGCTGATTTTTGTTGTTGGAAAGTGACAACAAGACAATTTTGAACCCTACTTGATTTAAATAGAATCTGTTTTTTTGAGTAATCGCAAGAAAATACAGACAAATGGGTGGGGACAGGTGGTAGGTGAGGACTGTGCTTTTCTGAGCACTGGAGCATGAGCTGCAAGACAATAAAAGATCACTCAAACATGTATTGATCAATCCAAATACAACCGTAGGTAAACTAATCACGAGACAACACTGCAGTTAGTAACATGGTTAAAAACTTTGAAAAGTAGATTTTACATAATAGGTCACCTTTAAATCTTCACCTGGATTGTCAGCGAGAGCAGGCAGATGACTCTGAGGGAAAGAGAGAAGTCTGAAATCAACTTTGACACTTCTGGAGCTTGAGAACAACCAGACACTCTCAGATCATGTGTTGTAATAAATAAAACCACATACAACCAGAGCAACAAATGAAGAGCTTAATAATAAAGTTTGCACGCTTGCGCTCTGTTTATGAGAAAACTACTTACTTACTAGCGCATCAAGATCCTATATTAATCAGTCTGTCTGTGTTGTACAAAATCCCGATCCTTTAATGTCTGATTTTAAGCCTCTGTGATGATTGGCTCTAAAAACAGATGTTTGTCAAGGCACCTTCAGTCAGATTTATCTCTCAAGATTATCAGGCCCTTCATCTCGACTCTCCTTACCATCTAGGACGTGTTAAACATCGTCTTAAACAAGCTTACTGTAAATGTGAGTGTTTTACTTACTGTAGTCTTTTAGTTGTTTAGTCGATTAATCGGTCGATGGAATCTTGATCAACTAAAACTTGTATTCGTTTTTTTTATTGAGATTTAAAAAATAATAATTCTGAAAAGCAACAAAAATACTTGAATTAGCTGAAGATTTTGAACCTTATCTAATCTGTTTAGATATACGTATATATATATATATATATAAAAAAAAAAAAAAAATTTCTTCCTCTTGTTTTTGCAAGACTTCTTTTGAATTTTTGAACAGTTAACTTCCTCTCATAAATCCTTTGACACACGGTTAATATCAATATGTATTAATTTTTTACAACAATTTTGGCCTAAAACTCAGCGCTGCTTTTGGCTCCTGGTTAAAACTAAAAGTCTTTATTATTCAATTCAGACAGGAACTCAGTTTTCTCATTTTTTCACAAAGTGCTGCATCTATCCTTTTCTTTTTGTGGAAAACTCAAAGTTTATTTTTTTACAACTAAATACGGCAGCTTTAATATCCTCATCTATTCTTTTTTGGCTGCAATCATGACCTAAAATGTCATTACTTGTTCATCGAAGATTCAGCTTTTTGCTTTAGTTGCGTGTCTTTAGTTTAGTTTAGTTTAGTTCCATCTGTACTGTAGTCCCATGAAACAAGGGTAAAACAGGCTACAACACAAGAAACAAAACATGAATTGACAGACAATTAAGACATCACACATTATACAACAGCAGAAACAGTCATGATACAATACAATGAATATACACTTGAGGTAGTCAAGTAAATATGACATTAGAGCTGGGTGATATAGTTAAAAAGGAAGATCTCAAAAATGTTTTGTCATTTCTTGATAGCGATATGTGGACGATATTTTATCAGTCGAACATACTGTAAATGTGTCCTCTAATTAATTCGAGGTTTAATTATCAGACGAATATGACATTTTGCCAAATAATCACACAAGAAAAAATACATGAAATAATGCTTGAAGTAAGTAGTAAGTCGATTTCGACTGACTTAAAATGAGACTGGCTGCCATTGGATCAAGCTTAACTAAAAATTATGGATAAAAAGGCCACTGCAAAATATAAACAAAATAAACTGTTTTATTGGCAAATTTTATTGTAAGACAAGAATAACAACTCAAAATGTAGTAACCTATTGTAAGTAAATTCTTCTATACATTAAACTTGCCTTGTCTATTGAAAGTTCAGAGCATCACAGTTAGTGACCTTATTTGTAGCATTTATTTTGACTGCATGATATACTTTATATATTTTGAAACTAACAATCGCGATCTTATCTAAAATTCTATTTAATGTCCAGCTCTGTATGACATATGTAATTAAACAACTGTTACTGAATGACCACATTGCAAATATGGGACAAAATCTACATAAATGACATAGACGTCTTGTAATACTTTCATTCTGTTAAATGATTGTTTAATCTTCCAGAGAACTGTGTCAGTTGTGTTTTAATTGTGTTTGCATTTTGTCGCTTTTTGACGACGCGTGTGGAGAGATTCTGTTACAGAACTCTAATTTCTACTTGTAATTTTCAACTTTTACTTGTTAATTTCTTCAGCATTTGCAGCTTGACTATGATGAATATTTACTATAAGAACCATCACACCAAACTAAGTCAAATTTAGAAATATGCCAAAATACTTATATGATCATAAGGGCTTTAAAAAACGCAATTTGAAACGTGGACTATTTGAGAAATTAGCTATGCTGTCATTCAATTCAGATGCAATACTGTTTAAGCTGTAATTAAAAGCTAAGCTAAAGATAATGTGTTTTGAGTTTGGGTTGCAAGATTATATAAATAAGTAGGTCTAAGATTGTAAAAAGCTTTATAAAACAATAAAAGCACTTTCAAATCCTTCCTGGAGCTTATCTTTGAACTTCTCTTTCAGACCAATAATAAAAACCTTTGTCCCGGTGTAGCAGGAACAACTTTCCATCCAGGAAGTAATGTCTAACAGTGAGTCACATAGTCCAATATATGACACTATATATTTAACTTTAACAGCTAAATATAATGTAGCTGTTAAAGTACTTTAAAACCCATATGTTCTAATTTTGAGTTAGTATGCTGTGATAGTTCTTGTGGTAAATATATATATTGTTTTTAATTCTGAAGAAATTGACTAAATAAAAGTTGAAAATTCCAGGAAGTAATTTGATTTCTGAAACAAAATCTCCATGTGTCATCAAAAATATAAATAACTAAAATAACTACAAGTTTTGGTTGAAGCCACGTGTAGGTTTAGCAGGTAAGTTGAGGCTTCAAGTGACTAAAATGGGTAAGTTTAGGACTGGGGCTTGGGGTAGGTTAAGATCGGAGGTTAAAATCGTTAAACCCAACGAAAATGTTGCTTCATCCAAAATTTGTGGTAATTTTACACTTTTGCTCCGGAGACTGGGCTGCACAACTAACAGTTTCCTGCAGTTAAGCAATCATTTAATTAATTTAAAGTGTTGCCAGGTATTATCATTTGTCAAATCATAAATTCTGCGTCATTAATGTTGAGTTTTGCCCTTCTTTTAAATGTTAACACTGGTAACATTTATATTACCTCTACTTACTGTATGTCGTAATTACCGGACAAAAGACAATTAAAAGCCTCATCAAAACAGCCAAATTGGTTGATAACAAGTAAAATACTTAGAACAATTTTCAAATATTTTCATGTTTTTTTGAAAAATATAGTCAACCGGTCATATGCACCTTAGCTGAATTTTCTATTATTACAAACAGACTTTCTGACTTGATTTGAAGGTTTTAGAGAGACTGAAGGTGACTGCAGAAACTGTCTTTGTTTACATGATTAAAGTCGATAACTTCAGTCTTATTTGACTTTAGCTGAGGAAAGTTTTGCATCCACACACTGATCTGTTGGTGACAGTGAGTCCATAAGCCAAAACTGACCTGCTGTTAGTGAAAAAGATTGTCTCGAAACATAGACTACGTTACAAAATATTTTTAATACACTGCAATAACACTGCTTTAATAAGTTAGTAGCTTACAGTTTATTTATTTAAGATAAGGTTAACAGTCATAGAACTTGTGAGTGTCACAACTACATGAATTACAAAGGCCTTTTTTGAAACATTCATATTTTAGTAATTTTTTATCCTTTTTGTCAGTTACGTAGTGTCATCTGCGTAATTGTGAAAGCACACAATATAGGTGCATATTAAATAACAGTGGCAGCAGGTACAAATTGAAAAGAAGGGGTACCGAAATTGACCCCTGGGGTACACCAAAGGTCAAGATCATGTGTGCTGACTCACAAATTACAATTTCAAACAAAACACTTCTATCTTCTAGATAGAATTTAACCAAATTAGGGCAGAGTCAGAAATGTCCAACCAGTCCTCTAGTCTTTATAAGAAGATGTCATGATTAGATCAAACAGGATTTATACAAATCATTTGCCAGTTACACCTAACTCACACTTGCTTGCCATTGGAAGGAAGTTTTTCTTAACCGCCGAAGTACTCCAGAGCCCTTTTTGGTGAAGTTGTGAAAACACAAGCCAGCGCTAGTAAAGTACATCCAGAGGTTATCAAAATAAAATTTACACAACGTATTTGTATGGCCTCCGCGCCATACAAAGACGTAAAAATTATAGACAAATACCTGACTATATACACATTAATGTAAATAAAAGTTCTGTGTTTACTCACTAAGTGGCAAAAAATCAAACAGACTCACAAAACTCAACACAACTGCAGTTTGTTTACCAGTATCTCCTGTACTGTATGTGGTCAGTGATTGCGTGAACTCCTAAGTTGAGCCTGAACCTATGTGACAAATCCGGATCATGATCTGGATTTGTTCTGGAGGCAGTGTGAGCCCAGTTTTGTAGTGTTTATTAGATCAGTGATGAGAATAACACATGTGTATAAGAATAAATCATTGAGTTAGTTCTCCAGCTGAAACATACTGTAATAGTGCTTTGGTCATACTTACACAGATTCTTATGTCAGTGTATTGTGTCAGTGCCTCTGCAGAGTGTGGACGTCCAGGTGGATGTGAAGGACCATGTAGCTACAGTCGTGTCAACGCTGGTTTACAAAAACAAGGAGGAGAAACCCATTGAGGCAGTGTTTGTTTTTCCCATGCCCAGTGAAGCTGCCGTCTGCCATTTCAGTGCCAAAGTCGGAGAAACTCTTATAGTGGCTGAGGTGAAGGAGAAGAAACAGGTAAGTCAGCTTTGTTAATAGAGCAGACAATGGCTTTATCTGTGTGCTTTGAGTATCATACATTTTTAGCATATTTTCTAATCATTATAGTTTTAAAAGAAATTTCTTTAAGCTATTTTAATCAACTTAAATGAAACAGCAGAAGCCAATATAAATAAAGTTTTGAACTTCTACCTCACATGTTCCAGGCTCGTGAAGAGTACGATGATGCACTGAGCTCCGGTCAACAGGCTTTTCTGTTGGAGGAGAGCGACCAGAGTCCAGATATATTCTCTATGAGTGTTGGCAGTCTGCGTCCAGGAGAGAGCTCCTCCATCAGGCTGGAGTATGTCACTGAGCTGGATGTGCAGGCCGATGAAGCTCTCAGGTTTTGTCTTCCTGCTGTCCTCAACCCTCGATACCAACCTGCAGGTCAGAGTTCACTCCTCTGAGACTGGAGCCAACAACAGTCAACTTTACATTTGAAAAGAAAAAAAGATGATCTGATGTGACTAACACATCAGATCATCTGTGTCAGATTATGGGATAATCTTATTGCAAAGCATTTGAAGTAGTAGGAATAATCACATTCCAATTTAAGCTGTAATATAAATGGTGACATTTACCAGATTGCCGATTATACACTGAAGTCAGAAAAAATTATATCAGTTACATATTTTTACTTTGTATAAAACTTACAAACCCAATAGATTAGTCTTAAAAAAAACTTTCAAGAATATTGAAGTCAGTTTGTCCAGCTCTGCACTGACTATGACAGGAAATGTTTCTTTTCCCCACAGGAACAGAAAGCAATGTGAAAGTGACATCTGTCCCGTCTTCTCTGGTGCCCTATGATCTGACCTTCTCAGCCCGAGTCGAGTCATCACGACCAGTGTCCAAAGTGGAGTCCAGCTGCACCATGGACCCAGTCCAGTACCTCAACCAAGACCAAACTAAGGCCTCGGTAAACAGAATTTATCCATCCACTAGAAAAGACTTGGCCAATATTAGCCCTGTTTTAACTTATGAATGCTTAAAGTGCTTAATGTTTAGAACTTACAAGAAAACATTGAATGATGTGAAAACAAGTAAATTATACACAAATCAAAAATCTAAATGAAATAGTTTCTCACTACTTTTTCATTTTAAAGTGCATGAAAAAAACAGTTACTACAAAACCACATGAACCACATTTGTTTGGCGCAGATGAAGCTGGCAGCAGGGCACAAGTTTGACCGAGACGTGGAGCTGCTCATTTATTACAAAGACAGTCACCAGCCCTCAGCCGTGGTGGAGGCAGGACAGGCCTCAGCCAAACCTGGTGAGGACACACACTATTGCTGACAAACATTATGGACAAACATTATTTACAATTTGTAAATATTTAAGTAATGTTATCTGTGTGTAGGGAACTAAGTAGTTCCCTTTCTGGTGTAGTTTAATGCAATCGTAGATTCACTAGTGCGTGAAGTGTTAAATCCAGTTTAGGAAATGCACTTACCTTGAATAAACACCGGGAATAAGTTGTGAAGTCTTGTTGTTTCATGAGACAGTTCAGTTGGGCTGATGGTGGAAGTGTGGAGTTTTTCAGAAAATGTGACCATGGGTTAGAAGATAGATGACAAACAGGAGGGGCCCGAGGACAGAACCCTGGGGGACACCTGTGGAGATGAAGAGTGAAAGATTTGAGTGGAATAACTTGAGTGATGTGTGTTCAGGAGAGTGGAATAAGAGATGATGTCAATGACCAAGCTTAGATCAAGCAACAGGAGCATGGATAATAAGCCAGAGTTAGCAGAAAGGAAAAGGTCATTTGCGATTTTGGGAAATGTCTTTTCAGTACAATGGAGAGGACGCAGGACAGATTGGAAATGATCATAGGTTATTGGAACATATATGACTAGGGTGAAGTTGAGCCTAAAACAGTTCAAGGCTTTTTGAGATGAATAAAAGATTGAGGTAGAATTTTTTTTTGAGAATACAAGTGACAGCAGCAGCATTCCCGAGGTGAGTGAGGCGCAGATTATGTTGGTGATAAGAGAAGACAGATTTGTAGCTTTGACAAGGACTGTGGGAAGAGGGCTAAGTTGACATAGATTTTACCGACTGACAAAGGGTAGGGCAACTGATGACAAATGAGTGGTGAATAGTAAGTGTATTTGGTTTTGAAGATGAAGTCTTTATAGTGGAGAATGTGATTTGTTTGTGTGTCTTTGTGTTGAAGAAACTTACCAGTTAAAATAGATTCATCTTGATTTCAGGCTCTCTGATGGGAGACACAGCCCTGATGCTGAGTTTGTATCCAGAGTTTCCTAAAGACATTATGTCGTCTATATCTTCCTTTGGAGAGTTTGTGTTTCTATTGGATCGATCTGGAAGTATGGCAGGATCTCGGATTGCCAGTGCTCGGGTATGAAGTTTGTACGAAATGTCTTAGTAACTTTTTAAGCTTCATTCTCACATGTTTTTATGTTTCAGGATACTCTGCTGCTGCTGCTCAAGAGCTTACCCATGGGTTGCTATTTCAACATCTACAGTTTTGGATCCTCTTTTGAACAAATCTTTATGTAATAAACTGAGATGACACTGGAACTGCACATATTAAAATAAAACATTCCTTGACTTTGTCTTCTTTTGCAGGAAAAGTGTGGAGTACAATCAGAAGACGATGGAGGAAGCTCTGGAAAAGGTGAAGACGATGGACGCTAACCTGAGAGGAACTGAGATCCTGAGACCTCTGGAACGCATTTACAGCCAGAGCTGCATCCCCAACCAGCCCAGACAGGTACATACAGACCTCCAAATGGTTGATTTAGCTTAATAATCTTTTTTTTTTGTAAATAATGAACATGACCTGCTCCACTATAGCTCCTGACTTTTTTTTCTCCTCAGTCTTCTCCTGATTTCTTGTCTTTATGTCATTAGTTTTTTGTAATTAATAATTCCAGTGTTATGTAGCTGTATATGAGTATTTATTTAGGCTCAACTTCTCGGATGGTTTAAAATGGTCTTTGAACCCGTTAATGTCTTCTCTGTCACTGCTTCATTTTGTAAAACTATAATCTGTGCTCTGTAGCTGTTTGTCTTCACTGATGGAGAAGTGGAAAACACCAAGCAAGTCATAAACCTGGTTAAGTCTAACGCAGACTCTCACAGGTACAAAACAACATCCATTTTACTTCTGTCAAAGTTAATGTGAAACAAATCAAACTTTTCATTGCAGATGTTTTTCTTTTGGAATCGGTGAAGGAGCCAGTTCAGCTCTTATCAACGGTTTGGCCAAAGAAGGACGAGGACACGCCCAGTTCATCACGAGAAATGACAAAATGCAGCCTAAAGTAATTTTTTTATGCACTTTCTATGCTTGTTATCTTTTTTAACTGTCGTCCAATAATTAATAAAAACTATTTACATTATTCACGTTTTATTATTCATGTTTTTATTACCTTAGATAATTAAAATTCACATAGTCTTGGTGATTTGATATAATTCTGATGCAAACGCCTAACAGTAGGACGTTCAAATCCAGTTGTGGCCTGTGTTGATCTCTCCTTTGACAGTACACTTATTATTATATACTTACAGTGTTTTATTCGTATATGTGGTGTGAATTTTGGTGGTAAAACAGTTATAGCTGAAAAAAAAACTGGTGGTGATACTTCTGACAAACTGCCCCAGGGCAGCTGTGACATTAGGGAGCACAGGAACTGAATAAATAATATACCAGTATAATTGTAAAGTCGCAAAGACCTTTTGGAAACATTGTAATTCCTCATTGTTATTATTACTTTCTGCCTCCAAAACTATTTTCCTTTGTGTGTCCTCCAGGTGATTCAGTCTCTGCGCTTCGCCATGCAGCCGGTTGTGGGCGACATCTCGGTGAAATGGGACCTGCCCAAAGGAGTTTCTGCCTCTGTGCTGTCTCCACCTCTCACGTCCATTTTCCAGGGACAGCGGTCTCTGCTGTACGCCCAGCTCACTGGACAGGTGCTCGCTGTGGTGTAAGAGCCAGTGCACTTATGTTTAGAGCAGCGACTAAAACTGTGTGTGTTTTAGAGCGAAGAGGGAGCAGAGGGCTGTGTGACTGTCAAGTACAGCCTGGCAGGACGTCCCACTGAGAACAAGCTCAACTTCAGCCTCAAGCCAGCAGAGGACACTGGGTAAATCTGAACCCATTTGGTAATCTTTTGAATAGTTAACTATCGTGGCAGCCAAAAGTCTTTTTTGACCAAAATTACTATATTTTTGGCTCAACTCCAAAGTCCCATAACCAACTTTAGGCGTCATCGAGACCACTGTTACACAACAAGTTTAAAACAGATTTGTTGCCTGTATTTCATCTTTGTGAATGAAGTGTTTTTTTTTTTTTGTTGTTTTTTTTAGGACATTTTGCAATTACATTTCTTCATTTGGAAAACATACAGCCTGCAGTAAATAATCATCAAAACTTCAGTGTTTTTAACAGTTGTAAATCTAAAATTCCTGTTGGTTTACAGACTCACAGTGCACAGGCTGGCGGCTCGCTCTCTCATTCGAACTCTGGAGCGGGAGCAGGAGGACAAAAGAGGGCAGAAGAACGACACTGTGAACAAGAAAATCATTGATCTGAGCGTTCAATCAGGAGTCAGCAGCTCTCTCACCGCCTTTATCGCAGTGAACAAAACCAGTGGAGAAGCCATTCAAGGCCCTCTGCTCAGAAGAGATGTGCCTACACCAGGTTAGTCCCACAACTAATTGGCATTTTTCACATGGGAAGATATTAACATGAGAAAAATACAAAACTGCACACTTCAGTTCAAATGCACATTAGAGAACATCCTCTAGGCATTCAAAGATGAGTCACATCCAGAAGACAAATTTACCTTCGGGGACAATAAACTGTTCCGTTATCTTAACATTTACTTTACTTTATGCTGAAATTTGTTTAGAATATCTATTTGAGTTTGAGAAGTTTTGTTTAAAACATAGTGTCAAAGGACCAACACACATCTATTCTACTAAAAAAAAAGTTCTTTGACCTGCTAAGAAAAAATCTGAATAAATTGTAGCAAGCAATACACTGTCAACGGTTCAGTTAGTAAATTGCATTAAAATAGACTTGTTTATGTTGTTCTCACAGGAATGAGGAGCTTTCATCCAAAAGAAAAGAATCACAGGGCAGTGACTAATAATTATAGTACAGTATTTTACACAAAAGCTCACATGATGTAAAGAGTACAGTTGTATGGGCTGTAAATTAAAAACCATCCATAGACATTTATTTGTCAATGATCATAGCAACATTATTCCTTAGTTTAGACAGGGATCCGTTGCATGCTTCAAGGCCAAATAAGTACTTTACATGCAAAATAAATTGTGTAATGTTTTTTTTGTTTTGTTTTTTTTGATAAAAGTGTACAGTTTTTAGATTTTAATTACATCTAAGTCTTCAATAACTTTTCGAAAAAACAGTTTAATTCATTGGTACTATCCTCAGCTGTACTGAAGGCTGAAACTGAAAGATGGATAAAAACAATACAATCTTAAATAACAGCAATAGCAAACAGCAGAAACGATTACAATCTCAAAGTTTTAGTTTATAAAGTACACTTAATGGGTAATTTATAAAGATGACCTGGTCTCATCCACAGGGTATAGCAGCATGAGCGTCGATCATTGTCCTATAAGAAATATTGGTAAGTACAATGCAAAGTTTTCAAAAACGTTTGTATTATAAGAAGCACAGTTGCATAAACTGTGCATTGCAAACATGATCAATGCTGCAGACAAACAGCTTGTTAGTCAGCACTTGGATGTTTAGTTTTAGTGTTTGTCCATCCATCCATCCATTTTCTTCCGCTTCATCCGGAGTCGGATCGCAGAGGCAGCAGTCTGAGCAGGGAGGCCCAGACTTCCCTATCCCCACACACTTCCGCCAGCTCTTCTGGGGGAATCCCGAGGCGTTCCCAGGTCAGTCGAGAGACATAGTCCCTCCATAGTCCTGGGTCTTCCTCGAGGTCTCCTCCCAGTGGGACTTGCCCGAAACACCTCCCCAGGGAGGTGTCCAGGAGGTATCCTAAACAGATGCCCTAGCCACCTCAGCTGGGTCCTCTCGACGTAGAGGAGCAGCTGCTCTTCTCCGAGTTCTTCCCGTGTGACTGAGCTCCTCACCCTATCTCTAAGGGAGCGCCCAGCCACCCTGCGGAGGAAACTCATTTCGACCGCTTGTATTCGCGATTTTGTCCTTTCGGTCATTACCCAAAGCTCATGACCATAGGTGAGGGTTGGAACGTAGATTGACCGGTAAATCGAGAGCTTTGCCTTTCGACTCAGCTGTTTCTTCACCACAACGGTCTGGTACAGCGATCACATCACTGCAGATGCTGCACCAATCCGCCTGTCAATCTCACGCTCCATTCTTCCCTCACTCGTGAACAAGACCCCGAGATACTTGAACTCCTCCACTTGGGGCAAGGACTCTCCACCCACCTGGAGAGGGCAATTTCAGTGTTTGTTTCAGGGGCAAAAAAGTTTTACAACTGTTGTTAAGTCTGATGGAGAACCATGGAAATTTGGAACGATAGATAAACCAATGCTGGTGACTGAAGGAGAATTTATATTTGCTTTTGATGCAAATTAACAGACAGAATCATAGCAGTATGTGCACAAATAGGCACATCCATATTACTTCCTAGTGATGTAGAGACGCTCCTCATTCAGGATGATCTTAGACGGAGACTAAACTCACAAGTCTACACTTTTAGAACTTTGACGCTCACTTTGACCGACAATTGCTGTGGAGCGCTCCAGCTTAGTGCAACAAATGGACAAAGTGTCAGAACTCATGCTGTTTTTATAGCAACAGTTTTCTCTGGTGCCTTCACAATCAGATTTGAATTTCTCAAAAACAGCAAATCTCACATTAACCATTTTAACCCCAGAGAAAAGTTCAAAGTCTTGGGAAACTAATGAATCCACCTGCTGTTCTCTGTCTTAATGGTTGGTTGTCACAATGTTATGTCAATGGGAGACTGATGACAAATGTGTCTTTGGTTTGATTTTTCTGATGTTGGATTTCATTTTGATTTAAGAATGTTTTACATTTTCTGAATCAGGAGACGTTAAATTACAAGAAAAAGGCAAATGGAAATTTAAAAAATGCATTGTTGTCAAGATTCTAATGATAATGTAAAACTATATTTTTTTGTGAATTAGTGATCAATAACTTTTCAACAGAACAAGCTACATGACAATAATTCGATTTATCTTTTTAGTTGAAACACTAATTTCCTGCATTGGATTGGAATATTTAAAATACAGTATTTTTGAGAAAATCTGTCTTTTGTAAAAGTGTGACAACCAACCCCGCTCTGGCTGTGAGGGCTGTTCTAGATTAAGACATATGTGACAACCAACCCCCAAAAAATTGTGACAACCAACCACGACTGGACTTTTTTTTGCTTTCACCGCAGCTTTCTTCTACATTTTTAAACCCAGCTCAGAAAAAATAGTCCTAAATGTCACTCTGACTCCCCTCTTTGTAAAGTCAATGGTTATAAGCTTACACAATTTAAAAAAATAATTTTTCTCAACATCTGAAAATTTACTTTTTGCTACATATTTTTTTTTATTTCGTCTTATCACAGTCTTGAACAAATATTTACACAAAATGTTTTAGCGATTGAATTTTGGTTCATTTAATAAATATTTTTATCAGACTTTTTTTCAAATGCATCAATCACAAGCTCTCCCCTACTTCTGCTTTAATACATTTGTCAAAAAAGCAGTTTGATTCATTAGTAAAGACGGCTGGAACTGTAGATACAAATACATACAACAAACTTGCAGAAATGATTATATTCTCTACATTACTAAACACTAAAGATGACTGTGTTTCGGTCTCATCCACAGACTTGAACAGGTCATATGGTGGTGGTAGTGGTAGTAGTGGTGGTGGTGGTGGTGGTGGTCTTGGTCGCTGTGGAAGAGGTGAGTTACAAAAACTCCTGTAGTGTAAGCAGCACAGTTGCGTAAGCTGTTCATCAAAAACATGATCAATGCTACATTATACTCTAAAATAAAGTGATCATATTTCACACTAATGGATCACGCACATATGTATTTTTTATTACCATGGTGAAGTCTTTTCAATCTCTCTTGTTATTAAGTGTTTTATATTTGGTTAAATTACGGCTTGAGTGATATTTGTGTTTGAACCGTACTTTGAACTTAAATTTGTAACTTAAATATATTTTTCTACAGCATTTGTAGTACCTGCCCCTAGATTTCATCAAAGTAAGTGATTTTATTTATTTCAATAGAGAGAGAGAGAGAGAGAGAGAGAGAGAGAGAGAGAGAGAGAGACAGAGAGAGACAGAGAGAGACAGAAGTCTGCTGGAGGCTATTCCCAAATTTAAATGTAACTTAATTTTGTTCTCTTTTTTTATATTTTTATTATTTAAAAAAATACACACAAAAGAGTGAGACGTCAAATTCAGATATGTAACCATCACACGCATACATGCATACATACATACATACATACATACATACATACATACATACATACATACAAACATACATACAAACTTACTGTACATACATACATAATATACATACTATTCAACTTAAGGCCTTGGTGCCAAAGTGGCCCTCCAAAAATCTGATTTCCTAATATTACACAAATGTATTTTTTCTGGGTTATTTCTCAATGTGTCAATAAGTGTTAACTAGGTAATAGTTATCTTGTTTTTATTATATTTTTCCAATATGGAAATAGGAATTTGCCAATAGAGCTACTGTTTTTTTTGTTTGTTTTTTTTTCAATTGCAGTTGCATTTTTTTCCTCATTTCCAGTGAGAAGATGGAGAAAATTTAGTATTTTTCATATATTTTTCAGCAAAACAATCCACTTTGTTCTTGTTCTATTGGCAAATCTTGTTTGAAAACAGTTAAAGATAAATATGACTTATTTTAAGCATTTGTTCACTCATTATTCGATTCTTACAATGTTCAGTCCTGATTTAATTTTAATTCTACTTTAGACCTTGGTTAATTCTGGTTTTGATCTGGTTTAATGTTGAGATACTGCAAATTGTTGTTTAGACATTTTGAGGAGCAAAAAAAATACACTGCAGCATTAGTTTTTATCATTATGTACTCCTGTGATGTATTTTTAATTACCATGGGGAAGTGTTTTATATTTTGTGAAATTAGGGCTTGAGTGATATTTGTGTTTGAACCGTACTTTAAACTAAAATTTGTAACTTAAATATATTTTTCTACAGCGTTTGCAGCACCTCCCCCTAGCTTTCATCAAAGTAAGTGATTTTATTTATTTCAATATAGAGAGAAAGAGAGAGAGAGAGAGAGAGAGAGAGAGACAGAGAGAGAGAGAGACTGAAGTCTGCTGGAGGCTATTCCCAAATTTAAATGTAACTTAATTTTGTTCTCTCTTTTTATATTTTTATTATTTAAAAAAATACACACAAAAGAGTGAGACGTCAAATTCAGATTTGTAACCATTCACACGCATACATGCATACATACATACATACAAACATACATACATACATACATACAAACTTACTGTACATACATACATACATACATACATATGAGATGTGATGCACAGGCAGGCAAGCAAGAAAGAAAGGCTTTACACGCTTCTGTGTAAATGTGCTTAAATTAGCATGAAGCTGATTTCTGTTACAATATGTTTTGTGTGTTTTTAGGGGCTCCAAGTGAAGACACCAATTGCGATTTAAGGGCTGATAGGGGTGAGAATCACTTATTTAGAGTTGTTTTTTTGTTTGCACAGACTTGACTTACTGTTGCCTAATAAATGCTTCACATCAGGCCTATTCAACTTAAGGCCTTGGTGACAAAGTGGCCCTCCAAAAATCTGATTTCCTAATATTACACAAATGTATTTTTTCTGGGTTATTACTCTGGAAATATAAATTTTCTCAATGTGTCAATAAGTGTTAACTAGGTAATAGTTATCTTGTTTTTATTATATTTTTCCAATATGGAAATAGGAATTTGCCAATAGATCTACTACTTTTTTTTGTTTGTTTTTTTTTTCAATTGCAGTTGCATTTTTTTTCTTCATTTCCAGTGAGAAGATGGAGAAAATTTAGTATTTTTCATATATTTTTCAGCAAAACAATCCACTTTGTTCTTGTTCTATTGGCAAATCTTGTTTGAAAACAGTTAAAGATAAATATGACTTATTTTAAGCATTTGTTCACTCATTATTCGATTCTTACAGTGTTCAGTCCTGATTTAATTTTAGGGTAGCACTTTAAAAGACCTCCACGGTACCTACCAGTTAAGTACCATGTCAGTTACTAGTAACTAACAGTGACACTTACTAGTACTTACTCTGGTACTTACTGTGGTACTTACACTGGTACCTAGAGTGGTACTTTGAGTGGTACTTGTACCAGCAGTTACTGGTACATACCACTGGTACTTACTGTGGTATTTACACTGGTACTTACACTGGTACCTACAGTGGTACTTGCAACAGCAGTTACTGGTACATACCACTGGTAGTTACTGGTACTTACTGTGGTACATACACTGGTATTTACACTGATACCTACAGTGGTACTTTGAGTGGTACTTGTACCAGCAGTTACTGGTACAGACCACTGGTAGTTACTGGTACTTACTGTGGTACATACACTGGTACCTACAGTGGTACTTTGAGTGGTACTTGTACCAGCAGTTACTGGTACATACCACTGGTAGTTACTGTGGTACTTACTGTGGTACTTACACTGGTACTTACACTGGTACCTATAGTGGTACTTGTACCAGCAGTTACTGGTACATAACACTGATAGTTACTGGTACTTACTGTGGTACTTACTGTAGTACTTACACTGGTACTTAAGGTGGTACTTGTGTCATCAGTGACTGGTACTTACAGTGGTAACTATTAGTACACTTACCACTTTTAATAATTTGTGGCACACACATATGTTTCAGTGGTGGTATTATTGGTACTAAATTAAAAAAGTAGAGCTTATAAATTATGAATAACAATAAAATGCAAGTGTTAAAAAAGCACCACTGTCTTTATTTATGTCACTACAATATTGGGTATTGACAAATACCAAAGTAATTATTTGTTTCAGTAAACAAAACAACAGAAAACAATTTACAACAATCTTAGCTTAATTCCAACATTTATTGATAAATACCATGATACATAATGGTAAATAGTGGTACTACAATGGTACTTATTACAGTAGTTGACAGTCAACTACTAGTAACAACGGGACCTGTTCTAAAGTGACACATACTGGTACTTGAGTGGTACTTACTACAGTAGTTGACCGTCAACTACTAGTAACAATGGGACCTGTTCTAAAGTGACACATACTGGTACTTCAGTGGTACTTACTACAGTAGTTCACAGTTAAGTACTAGTAACAACGGGACCTGTTCTAAAGTGACACATACTGGTACTTCAGTGGTACTTACTACAGTAGTTGACAGTTAAGTACTAGTAACAATGGGACCTGTTCTAAAGTGACACATGCTGGTACTTCAGTGGTACTTACTACAGTAGTTGACTGTCAACTACTGTAGTAAGTACCACTGAAGTTGCCCCACTGTGGCACCTGAGGTTCTTCTGTGGTCTCCCATCCGAGTACTGCCGAGGCCCAACCCTGCTTAGCTTCTGAGATCTGACTGGATCAGGCTTTGGCATGCCAATACTGGTGGTAAAAGTACCACTGTAGGTACCAGTGTAAGTACCACAGTAAGTACCACAGTAAGTACCAGTTACTACCAGTGGTATGTACCAGTAACTGCTTGTACAAGTACCACTCAAAGTACCACTGTAGGTACCAGTGTAAGTACCACAGTAAGTACCAGTAACTACCAGTGGTATGTACTAATAACTGCTGGTACAAGTACCACTCAAAGTACCACTGTAGGTACCAGTGTAAGTACCACAGTAAGTACCAGTAACTACCAGTGGTATGTACTAGTAACTGCTGGTACAAGTACCACTCAAAGTACCAATGTAGGTACCAGTGTAAGTACCACAGTAAGTACCACAGTAACTACCACTGGTATGTACCAGTAACTGCTGGTACAAGTACCACTCAAAGTACCACTCTAGGTACCAGTGTAAGTACCACAGTAAGTACCAGAGTAAGTACTAGTAAGTGTCACTGTTAGTTACTAGTAACTGACACAGTACTTAACTGGTAGGTACCGTGGAGGTCTTTTAAAGTGCTACCGATTTGAGTTCTGCTTTAGACCTTGGTCAATTATGGTTTAATGTTGAGATACTGCAAATTGTTGTTTAGACATTTTGAGGAGCAAAAAAAATACACTGCAGCATTAGTTTTATCATTATGTACTCCTGTGATGTATTCTTAATTACCATGGGGAAGTCTTTTCATTCTCTCTTGTTATTAAGTGTTTTATATTTTGTGAAATTAGGGCTTGAGTGATATTTGTGTTTGAACCGTACTTTAAACTAAAATTTGTAACTTAAATATATTTTTCTACAGCGTTTGCAGCACCTCCCCCTAGCTTTCATCAAAGTAAGTGATTTTATTTATTTCAATAAAGAGAGAGAGAGAGAGAGAGAGAGACAGAGAGAGAGAGAGAGAGAGACAGAGAGAGATAGACTGAAGTCCACTGGAGGCTAGGCCCAAATTTAAATTTAACTTAATTTTTTCTCTCTTTTTATATTTTTATTATTTAAAAAAATACACACAAAAGAGTGAGACGTCAAATTCAGATATGTAACCATCACAGAGACTTACAATACATTGCCCAACATACAGTACATACATACAAACAAACATACATACTTGTTTTTCTATCTTAGTGAGGACATTCATAGGCATAATGTATTACCCAGCTGCTTAACCTAACCTTAACCATCCAAACTAACCCCTAGCCCTAACCCTAGCCCTAATCCGAACCTTAACCCAATTCTAACCCTAACTCTAAAACCACATCTTGACCCTCAAACAGGCCAAAACAGGCCCTTCAGAAAGTGAGGACCGGCCAAAATGTCCTCACTTCCCAAAAATGTCCTCACTCTGTTGGTTAAAAACTCAAAACGGTTCTCACAAAGATGTAAAAACAAGTACATACATACATACATACATACATACATACATACATACATACATACATACATACATACTTGTTTTTCTATCTTAGTGAGGACCTTCATAGGCATAATGTATTACCAAGCCCCTTACCCTAACCTTAACCATCCAAACTAACCCCCCAGCCCTAACCCTAGCCCTATTCCTAAACTTAACCCAATTCTAACCCTAACTCTAAAACCACATCTTGACCCTCAAACAGGCCGAAACAGGCCCTTCAGAAAGTGAGGACCGGCCAAAATGTCCTCACTTCCCAAAAATGTCCTCACTCTGTTGGTTAAAAACTCAAAACGGTCCTCACTAAGATAAAAAAAACAAGTACATACATACATACATACATACATACATACATACATACATACATACATACATACATACATACATATATATATATACATACATACATACATATATATGAGATGTGATGCACAGGCAGGCAAAGAATTAAGCAGAAAAGGCTTTACACGCTTCTGTGTAAATGTGCTTAAATTAGCATGAAGCTGATTTCTAATATAATATGTTTTGTGTGTTTTTAGCGGCTCCAAGTGACGACGCCAATAGCGCTTTAAGGGCTGAAATGGGTGAGAATCACTTATTTAGAGTTGTTCTTTTGTTTGCACAGACTTGACTTACTGTTGTCTAATAAATGCTCTACATCAGGCCCATTCAACTTAAGGCCCGGGTGACAAAGTGGCCCTCCAAAAATCTGATCCGGCCCTTAATTCACTTTCCTAATATTACACAAATGTATTTTTTCTGGGTTATTACTCTGAAAATATAGGCCAACATAAATTTCTTAATGTGTCAATAAGTGTTAACTAGGTAATAGTTATTTTGTTTATTGTATATTTTTTTCAATATGGAAATAGGTTTTGCCAATGCATCTAATTGATTTTTTTTTTTTCTTGTTTCAATTGCAGTTGTGTTCACTCATTATCCGATTTAAGATTGTCACTTCTTACAATATTCAGTCAAGATTTAATTTTATTTCTACTTTAGACCTTGATTAATTCTGGTTTAGATCTGGTTTAATGTTGAGATACTGCAGATTGTTGTTTAGACATTTTGAGAAGCAATAAAAATACAAGTTTGTTGGAACTGTCTTTTTTATTCAATTTTGTGTTTAAGTGACTAGCACCAAATCAGGTGTAATCTCCTAAAACATGTTAATGAAATACATTTTAATCAGCATCTCTACTTAGATAAACTTTTTAAATGCAAAACAAAATTACGTTTGGCTCTCGACATGCTTCAATGTCATACATTTTGGCCCTTTGTGTTAGAGTTTAGCTTCACTTTAAGCTTCTCCTTTTACCTCCATTTTAACCTCTTCAAAACACACAGAAAATAATATTTAAACATTCCTTCAAGTCAACGGTAAATATTTCATAGAGAAGTATTCACTATATGGCTTTCATAAGAAATTAATGAAGCACAGAAAAACCCATAAATATTTACAAAACTTCACTAACCATCAATATAAGTGATTTGTGGCTCACATCACCAATGAAAACCTCGAGACTAGTGCATGTTTGACTTCATACATGTATCTTTTTTTACTGTTGTTTTTGGACTTTGTAGTTGTAACACTGAACTTTCACATTGTTAAAAACAAATAAAGATTGTCATTTGTTATGTTTGTGGTGAGCTAAGCCAACACTGAAGAACAAACAAGCAAGATAACATTTTTTTATTTTTTTTTTTACATTTTATTTCAGACACTGCTAGATCCACTCGAATGCTGCGTAAGTATAATGTAAGGTAATCAAATGCTACGTAAGTGTATGGAATGCTACGTAAGCATAATATAAGATAATTGAATGCTGTGTAAGTACTGTATATGTAAAATAATGAGTACTAGTTGTGGGCTAAAAACAATTTAGCACCTTTTACATGATCTTTACAACTTCAATTAAAATTGAGAAACACTGATTCAATGTAACATTTTTAAAGATGATCACAATAAATGTTGATCAGATTAAATGAAATGGCTTGACTGTGCTGTTTTGTAGGTCCAGTAAATAGATGGTCTGGTATGGGGAACATGGCACGGTGTGCCCGAGCTCCTAGGGCCAGCACAGCAGGACAACGCAGAGTGGCAAAGCAGAGACCCTCTGCTGAAGCTGGTGTCCCTGCAGAAGGCCTCAGGCTGCTGGGAGTTGGAAGCAGCTCTGGCCAAAGCTCTGAACACAACCAGCAAAGATCTGGAGAAAAAACAACCGTCAATGGTGAGACACAATCATGTGCTGCTCAGAAAAGCTGATACATTTTTATTGTGTGTCTGTATATGACATCTAAAATTAAAATTACAAGCCATAGAGATAATATTATGATTATTTACAATAATATTTCCGGGTGGCTGTGATGTTCTTCTCGTGTCTTTCCAGTCCCTAGGATTTCCTAACAAACTTTTTCTGAATACATTAACTCTTTCACTGCCAACCCTGTTCTCACTTTGCCCCTCCTTCCCTGCCAGGTCTTTTTGATCATTTTAAGCAATATTCACAGCTCCACAAAAACTTTGTGCAATTGTAATCATGACATGTTGTAATGTACATCAAATGAGACCTACAAGTGTCTACTTTCATTTAAAAAAAAGAATTGTTATTCTACACTAATCTGTTCTTTTTTATAGGTATTTGAAATTCCGTGTTTTCATTAGATTTCAGCGTTTGACGAGAAACTTTTGAGAAAACGCCCTTTTTCTAAATCAAACTTCATGTCAGTGTTTTAGTCGGTTTAACTTTTTGGTGAAAGAATATGAAGTTCTACAATAAAATAAAGTCTTTACGGTAATTTATACAAAGTTTACAATATTAAAACAATGAGGACGAATGTCTTTTTCATCTTTAAAGGTGCACTGTGTAACTTTTCTAGAGGTGAAAAGTCATCTACGCAGTTCAGTAGAATTGGAAAGTTAAAATACATTTTATGCCATAATATGATGTGTTCGGGCCCTCCTCCAAGCCAATTAATAGACTATTTTTTGGCCATGCAAGCTCGCTCAAATTAAAAACGCAGATTTGTATTAATTATTTAGTGTAACAAACGCGTCTAAATGACAAACATATGCATTTATTCAAGTTTATTTTTGGCCAAAATGTTGCGCAGTGCACCTTTAAACCAACAAAAGCTGTGTTTCAGACAAGAAGGCAGCACAGCAGTTTTCTACTTTCTGATGCAGATTACATATTCAGGCCCTTTCATGGGGCATAGATTATATCTAACCCTCCAAACAAAGAAAAATACAGAAATTTTACTTACTCTGACCACTTTTAGATCGCTCACAAGAAAGGAACTTTAGTTTTTCTCCTCAAGACTAGCTGAATGTGCCGTTCTCCTCAGTCTTCATTTAAAGACAAACTGACGCAATGACGGATATTTTCGTCATTGGCAGGAAATTAATTTCAGTGAATATCAAAAAAGGAAGGAGGGAGAAAACAATTGTTCAAGGTAAGGTTTAGGTTAAGGTATACTTTATTGTCTCCGTAGGGAAATTTGTCCTTTGCATTTGACAATTTCGTACCAAGTGGTCAAAATTCTATAACTGTACAGTTATAGAATGCAACTTATTTTTATCTGCGTTAAAACTAAAATAATCTAATTTGATTTAACATAATAATCCTGACTTCTCTAATTTAGCATAGCTTGTGTTCATCTTAATATTTTTTTTTTTACATCTTATTATTTGCTTAAGTCAAGATGTTCCTTTGCATCAGCTGTCTCCAGCCTTTTCCCCTTATCATAAACATTTTTGATAAATCATATTCAGATTTGGTTCTGGGGCTATATTTGCATTGAACAGAAGTCCACATTTTAGAGATAAAAAGAAATCTTATTCTAAAAAGGTGTATGAGATATTCCACTGCAGTCACTGCCAAGAGCCTTCTGATACTATACGTATCCTGATACTTGTATATCCCACTACAATTTCCTCAATATGTGACCTATCGAGATCGAATCTGCCAAATGAGCATTTTTAATCTTGCAGAAAAAATACTGTACATTGATATTTATTTTTATCCACAATGTAGAAAAACAAGATACAATACAAAGTATTGTATCTTGGCTGTAAAAATGTTTTCAACATGTTATGGCGTATAACGTTCTCTAAAGTCAGTATTAAAAATGTAACTTTGATCATGTAGAATAACAAAATGCAGAAGAATTGTATTTTCACACTGCTTTTATTACAACTACAAGTGTCCTATAAATAAGTGTTTTTTTTTCAGCAGCCAAGTTCGTATGTGCAAATTATATGAGTTTAAGTTTTCCGTTACGCCTCCTTGTGTCAATACGTGTTTTGCTGAAGAGTTTGTCACGATATATATCCCGATACTGATACATTGAGTTCTGGTCTTTAAAAGCTAATGGTGCTAATGTTACACAATCATAGTTTTCTGCAGAAGAGCACCTGCTCATCTCTGTGAGTGATTAATAGCTGATTCCAAATTTTCTGACACTATGAGATAAATCTTAGTCATACTTATTACAGTTAACTGAAGAATTCTTTCCAACTCAACTCTAAACAATTTCCTGATTTAACCTCCTCTTTGTAAACAGGTAGAAAACATTTAATTGAGTCTGGTTCTGGTGTGTGAAAGTTGGTATTTCAGTAATTCATATGCACAAAAACAGACCTTTTCTTTGTTGCGTTGTGTTTAGGCAAAGAGAGAAGTGTGGGCCACCATTTTGGCTCTGGTCTGGCTTCATGGTCTGAAAGCTGATGCTAAAGACGAGTGGGAGCTGCTGGCCATGAAGGCTGCGACGTGGCTGCGCTCACAGAACGGTAACGTGTATATAAATGTAAAAAAGTATTTCTTTTTATGACCTCTAAAAACTTATTAAAGGGGACCTATTATGTAAACTTCCACTTTTCTGACTTTTTAACCATGCTATAACAGTGTTCTGTCAACTTTAGTTTACCCAAAATTGTATTTAAGTTGATTCATGCATGCTTGAGTAATCTTGTAATGTCTTGCAGCTGGGCTCAGAAAATACACGTTTTCACCTCACAACTATCTCCACCCATTTGTATTTATTTGCGATTAGTCAAAATCAAGATTCCAAGTACAACATTTGGGTTCAAACTTGTCGTTTAGCCACATTACTCCACTCCAAAATTTGTAATTCAAAATTTGCTGCTTATTAACACAAAATTTTGCAATGAAGAGGTGGGGCTAATCGGTTCTGGAGTTTTGAACAGGAAGTGAACAGACATGTTTCTATTTCTAAGTCTTTTTTTAATCAGTTTTGTGTTTTACAAAAAACAAAATATAAATTACTGATCTACATTTCTTGCAGTTGATTACTAAATACAGAGAAAAACACAATAGGTCCTCTTTAAGGAGAGAAAAAAATGATTTGGAGAGACACATTTGAATATAATATGTGTTCCAGAGCTATTAAAATAAGCTTTTTTATGTAAAAATAAATACTAAGAAAGTATGCTGTCTTTTAAAGGGAAAAAAAGGGGGGAGTGGGGGGCATATTTTAGCTATTATTAGAGCTGCAGTTATACACTTTGTGAGTCATACTAGTGTAATTTTGTAAATGTGAATCTAGACTGTGATGCACAAGTATCGTTCCAAGTGGTCAAAATGTCTTTTAACATGATTAGGAATGGTGCACAAACAGTAAAGTCAGTATAAATCAGCAATAGGTTGTGATAAAATGTATTTAGCAGCCACCACCGAGATGGTTGCTGGTCTTCCTGAGGTCCACAATAGAAATAAAGCTTTTAAAACACTTTACACTTTCACCATGTGCAATACAAAATGACATGATTTTTGAATTATTGACTTTAATGCCTTTTAAATGCGTGTGCATTAGGTAAGACTAACTCTAATTGGGCAGTTCATTCCAAAGTTGAATGGCTCTGTATAAAACCGACTTCTTTAAAAAATGTGTTTTTGGTCGAGGTAGAAACAAATGCACTGTGCGCCTGTAACTATGAATTTCTTTAAAAATACTATTAGGGCGTGCTCTAACTTCATCTGGACCAATGGTCAAGACAATATTTGGTGCATCTCAATGACACAAGTGAAGTATGAACACTTTAGCAGTAAGCGTGCCATCTTGTTTCGGTCAACCTGAAACCTGGATAAATCTGCTTTCTTTGTGGAAACAATATTCCAAATGTGACAATACTACTTTCATCACAGCTGGAGAAACAATGGGCAAATAATATTTAAATAATATACAAAAAGGTAAGGAGTCTAGTCACTATAGAAATCATCGTACTGAAAGTGTGAAATTATCTTAACTGTTCACAGTCGGAGCTTATGCTATTTATTCATTTTATACGGGATTAATTAATTAGCATACATTCATCAGGAAAGATTTGGGTTAGGGTTAATTAGTGGTACAAAAGTTTCCCAGTTTAAATATTTACTGACATTCTCAATGCACAGAGTTGCAAAGGCAGCATTTATTTAGATTCCCATAAGTGTGCAGTGTTTTTGTTTATAAATTAATTGTCATGGACTTTCCTTGTTTTGTTTTCTCCAGCTGCAGGCCTGGCTGAGTGCGTGGAAGCTGCCAACGCTCTGCTGGGATGCCGTGTCCACAAAGGTGTCCTGGGACTCTAGGTCTAATCTTGATTTAAGTTTTGTTGTGTCAAAGGGGACCTATTATGGAAAATGTACTTTTAAGAACTTTTAACTATCTCGTTGTTGTTTTTTCCTTCCTGTTTAGTTTGTAGTTTTCAAAGTATTTAAAAGGGATCATGCATTTTATTGTAGACTTGACACCATTACTGTATCAGTCCAGATCTCACTGTTCACTGCTTTTTGCTTTCTTTGTAGTTAATCTTGAAATTTGAAATGTCCAAATACAACAATTATATGGATCAATGGCTCTAAATTTCTTTTGTCCAGTGTATCTCCTTGTCTTCGCTTTACACTCCAAGTACAAGTTTATTATTAACTCACTGTTGTGTCTTTAAGCAAGACACTTCATCCACGTTGCCTAGTCTGGATCTGGTGTGAGTGTGAATGGTTGGTGGTGGTCGGAGGGGCCGATTGCATAGACTCAGTTTGCCTCAGGGCAGCTGTGACTACAATAGTAGTACTACCAAGTATGGAATCAATGAATAATGTAAAATGTGAAGTGTCTTAGGATGTCTTGAAAAGCGCTGTATACTGTAAATCCAGTGGATTTTTTTTTTATTATTAATTATTAAAAGTTCATTGTGTTGTATTCAGTGTTTACATTGTTAAATCAAGATAATGTTCAAATAAATATCACCCTGGAAAGTGTACCCTCGTAGTCCTCGTACCCCTGATTGAGAAACACTGACATACATTACGGCCAGGGTTGAGTAAGTTACTGTAAAATTGTAATACTGTACATTATATATTACTAGTTACAGGGAGAAAAATGTAACATACTAAGACATTCACTTATCCTGTTACAATTACACTTGATTACCGGTACTAATTAATTTATGAAAATGTGATGCCGCAACACATTTAATATTTTATTCACTTAAGTCAACAGACAGTATTTTAGTGATGTTTTAGTCCTGAAGTATCATATTCAATTGGATATAAAAGCAAATAATTTATAAACAAGTTAGATTGTAACTAGTAATGGGCTATATTTTCAACATGTAATGTTACACTACTTAGTTACTGAAAAAGGGAATATATTACAGTAACTAGTTACTTTTGTAATGAGTTACAAACACTGATTATGGCTCTGTAGATAAAAATAGATCTTCTTTAAAGCTGTACCTTGTAACTTTTTTTAATCAGAAAATTTGAACAAATTATCATTATTGTCAAATTATTCCAAAGTACAAAAGTTTGTTTACAAAATGACAAACTAGAAGTGATGTGCACATTGGACATTTTCCAGAAATAAGCTATAAATAAAGTGAAAGAGACAGCTATATAGGTATAGGGAGAGATCAGACAAAATAGATCATTAATCTATTTACTATTGTAAATGCAAGCAAGCAAGATTGACCGAAGTGGTAAACTTATTTAAACTGAAGGGAATATATTAAGTTTGTACAACAACTTGAATACTTATTGCATAAATATACATTGCATTCAGTAGCCTATATACTTTTGGTGTGGGCCACGTGTGCTTGCATTTGCATTTTCGTTTTTATTTATTTATGTGTATTCGGTTTGCGCTCGTGTTGATTCATAATTTGGGAGAGTATTTTTGTTTTGTCCTTCAGGGCTTCCGTATTAAGCTCCTTTGCATCATGGTTAGCACAGTACAGTACGAGCCTGTACTGACGTGAGCTATTTTCACGTCTTACCAGTCACTTACATCATATCCCGCTTCGGCTCGAGAATTCCTCAGAAAAACAGACAAACCAGAATCAGCCAATAAAGTTTGAGCGCATGTCGCTTCCGCATTGGACCAGCGCATTGGACACGCGCATTTAAACCATGAATCTATAATATAAACTGAGACAGCAGTGAGAGTCCTGCTTTACTTTTGGACTTTCTGACAGATTTAAGACCAGGGCCGGCTTAAGGTTTTTGGAGGCCCTAGGCTACTACATTTTGAGGCCCCTTCAGTTCTGGCATTAGTTCTAACCGCCAGATGACGCCCCCAAGGAGCAGACTGAGGAGAAAAAAATAGCTCAGGAGCTGAAAAAAAAAAAGAGTCACTAAACAATTTGGGGACACTTTATATCTTTCAAGTAAATATATCCAATCACTTAAAGGGATGTCTGGGGGTTCCCCTCAGAAGATTTTGCTTAAAATGAAATTATTTCCTGCATTTTTGTGGATTTTAGAGGAGATTTTGTTTGTTTTTTTATTCAGTGCCTGACCATGGTTTAATTAAACATTACCATTATTATTTCAACATGATTTAGCAGTATTTAAACTTAGTAAGATTTACCTTACAGAAAGTTTCCAGGTTAGAATTAAGCTCAAACTTTTTCTGTGGTCTCAATGTCAAGCAAATCTATGGCTAACAATGTTAAAGGGATTTTGTAAATATGTGTGCAACTTTAAAACACAGTGGAGCACTTTGTACCTTAGAAATCAGAGTGTATTCAGTTTTAGAGAAGAAGACAGCCTAAATGTGAAGGAACTGTGAGTGAAACAAGGTTGAAACAAACAAAACACAGTTCCAGATATGTTTTAGATGAGAAATCATATCTAAAAATATACATCAAATTTTTTTGTATATGGGCCCTTTAATTTCCTCCTCTCGTCCGCCTGCTCCGCGGCAAAGCGCGCTCTTACGTCGAGGGCACACGAAGCAGTGTGGCTCACGCTAAAATAACTTTTGAACGTTTGTTTTTAGACATCTAACTTTGGAATAATTCGACGGAAAAGCGGGCAGAAATGCGCTGCGCTTCGTCGCGGTGAATTGCGCTTAAATCTGCTTAAGGATTTGTTCATCTCCTCTTTTTGATCGTATCTCCGAGAATACATGTCGGATTGACCCGAAACAAAGACTGGGTGAGAGGTTATGATACAGTATGTTTATACACAACTACAGTATATAAACAAACACACATTTATTTTTTATCTTCATTGTAAATGAGAAATGGTTCATGGTCAATAGTGTAATTGACTCAGCCTACACAATATATTACCAAAAATATTCGCTCACCCAGCTCAGTGAATTCCAGCATGGAACTCGCTCCTAAATATTCCACAGTCAACTGTCAGCTCTATTATAACAAAATGGAAGTGTTTGGGAACAACAGCAACTCAGCCATGAAGTTAGGAATGGGATAGCACTTCAGTTCATAGTACATGAGTAAAGCCAGGTGAGCGAATACTTAGGTAATATAGTGTATACAACCTGGTAAAATTTGAAATAAAATAAATACATTTATTTGATTATTGTCACGTCTAAATATTTAATTACTTATTTAAGTAGGGTATTTAAAATATCTAATTGTTCATTTAATTCCAATTATAGGCCTATTTATCTATAGACGTAATCAATAAAATAATTTAATTTTCTTTTTAGGCCTATAATTTGTATAATTTAATAATCCTCCAAATCACATCAGCTACAAGTAAGAAGACTTAAGTCTTGCCCTGTTTAGTTTCATTTCTATCACTTTCCGGAACAAGGATCTGGCCCGGGCTCGACAAACTCCTGGAGAAATCGCATTAATCACAATCACAACAAAACCTCATTAAAACTGTGGGCGTGTCACTTCCGCACTGGACACGCGCGTTTATACCGTTTTATACAGTGAGCAAAGACAGTCCTGGTTATGAGCTTTGTGTCAGAGGTAAGACCGTCCGTGACACTGTTATAGTCTAATAATGTACATTGTGTTTGTATGATCACGTTTTTTATAGGCTACTATGTCACGCCGTTAAAAAGGTGAAATACTCTTACGTCGTCATACCTGCCTTGTTATAGTTACTCGCTTTTATACATTTCTTACAGTTTCATCTTTGAAGAGAAAAAACAAACAAAATGAACAGGGTATTATGCACTGGACTGGTGACTCGTGAGAAGAAAGCAGGTAAGGTATTAAAGGTAATGTTCTGATGTGCAAGTAAAAAAGTCTAAAGTAAAACAATAAGCTGCATGATTCTGGGGAAGAAGAATTATGAATTTGTGTCAGATTTGTGTGGTGGTTCAGTCATTCAATAACTGTTAAAGCTAGGTACTAACTTAGAGAAATTTGAAACTTCAAAAAGTTTTTTTTTGTTTTTTGTTTTTTGGTTTTCAAACCTGCAATCCACTTGGACTTTTTTATGCTCATCTTTTTATAATTGTCACGATAGCTTATACACTGTAAAAATGACCACAGGCTTATTTTGTAAATTTCACGTAATAATTTGATGATTAATTAAAACATTTACATTTACAGCTAAACCAATATATTAAATATAGAATATACAGAGTAGTTTCACATAAAATACAGTCCAAATAAAGCTTTTTGCTCAGTTTATACCTGTAAATTTAACCTGTAATTCACAAACTCAAGGCCCGGGGGCCAGATGCGGCTCACCACCTCATTTCATACGGCTCTCGAGGTCTTATAAGGGTTACTTTATTTTATATTAGTGTAAATCTGGGTTTCTTAACCTCATGAAGAGTAAGTCATTACTCAGACTAATGTAGATGCATCTTCAGTAATTGTCCCTTCAATAAATGTACAATAACCAAATACAACTAATAATTGTAGTATGTCCAAAATTAGTAAAGTTTATTTTATTTACAACCGGTATTTCGAGGACAATGTAGCCCTTTGTCAAAATGAGTTTGACACTCCTGCTGTAACTGATGCATATGGAGCATTCATTTTATGCAAAAAATACAGGAAATTATTATATTAACATACAACACAGTTCTGTAAAGCTAACAAAAACAGTTTTTTAATGTGATTCAACCATGATTTAAAATACTGTAAATTAATTTACATTTTGTGTCAGTAAAGTTATTTACCGTACCGCTGTATTTTACAGGAAATCTTTGGTAAACACACCTGCGGTGTTTTCCTGTATAAAACAACAGTGTAGTATTTCAGGAGGAGGAAGTCAAAGGATGTAAATTAGTGACCTTTATATGTTCTAGTTTTTACTAAATACATAAAAAAACCAACAGGTCTCTTTTAAATCTTCACCTGGATTGTCAGCGAGAGCAGGCAGATGACTCTGAGGGAAAGAGAGAAGTCTGAAATCAACTTTGACACTTCTTGAGCTCGAGAACAACCAGACACTCTCAGATCATGTGTTGTAATAAATAAAACCACATACAACCAGAGCAACAACCAGAGCAATAAATAAAGAGCTTGAAAATAAAGTTTGGACGCTTGAGCTCTGTCTATGAGAAAATGAATCAGTCTGTCTGTGTTGTACAAAATCCTGATCCTTTAATGTCTGATTTTAAGCCTCTGTGATGATTGGCTCTAAAAGTAGATGTTTGTCAAGGCACCTTCAGTCAGATTTATCTCTCAAGATTATCAGGCTTTTCATCTTGACTCTTTTTACCATCTAGAACGTGTTAAACATCGTCTTAAACAAGCTTACTGTAAATGACAAATAGGGTTAGTGGTTCACTTTGAAAATTCAAGCAAGTTTTGTCAATCAGTCGCACTTTGTTTGTCAAAGTGTTTTACTTACAACTAGCGACAGACAACCCGTTAGTGCTGTAGTCTTTTAGTTGTTTAATCGATTAATCGGTCAATGGAAGCAGAAGATTTTGAACTGAATTATTCGTCTAATCTGTTTAGATATAAAAATAACGTTTCCTATTGTGTTTGCATGTATATGAACAGTTAGATCAAGGATACCTTTAGGCCTCCAAATTTTTGCCGTGCCCCTCCTATTAGTTGATTAATCGGTCGATGGGACATGTCTTTAGTCTGCTAAGAATTTCTTTGGTCGACTACCGCTCTACAGCCCATGCATTTATTATAGAAAGCAGATAAAAGTTTAAGTTCTGATTATCTCGCTGCAAAACAGGAAGTTAATATTTAAATAACAGCTTCCACAGATCAAATGGCACATCGTTAATATCCTCATTAATTCTCTTTTGGCTGCGGTTGTTTGTCTTTAGTCAAGTAAATATGACATTAGAGCTGGTTGATATAGATAAAAACTAAAAACATGTCCATTAATGCCTCCCCTGACCCTTCCCCCAAAAGAGATTCTGAATCTCAGTGGGACTTCCCTGGTTAAATAAAGGTCAATTAAAAAAAGGAAAAGCTTGATAAATTGTTGTCATATGCTTGGTAAATTCATTCTGTTTACTTTACTAAATTCATTCTGATTTCTAATCGTATGATTTTTCTCTGATAAGACAGTTGTAATAGGCTATAAGCTCGTACTTGACAGTTTCAGCGGCAGGACTTCCGCCTTCGTCAGAGGTGACGTTTGATGTTGTGACGTGTCTCTTAACGGATGTTCGAGGCATGGCCAGTTTGACAGATCTGTCAGACTGACCACGCCTGCCCTCCTGATGGTCCCTGGAGAAGTGTGAGCTAGGTTGAAAGCTCCTTTGTCTCTGTTAATGGTCTGTGTGCTCCGTTTCCTGATCTCAATAGCCTCCTCTGTTTCAATTAGTAATAATTGATTTTGTCGCTTTTTGTGAAGGGTTTCTGTTTTAGAACTCTAATTTCTACCTGTAACTTTTACTTGTTAATTTCTTCAGAATTTGCAGCTTGACTCATGTAAAACTATGATGAATATTTACTATAAGAACCATCACACCAAACTAGTAAAAAGTAAAATTTAGAAATATGCCATAATATATGATCATTTGGGCTTTAAAAAAAACGCAATTTGAAACATGGACTATATGAGAAATTAAACATGCTGTCATTCAATTCAGATGGAATACAAAAGTGTTGACTTATAATATGCTTTTTGGTAGAAAAGACACAATTCAGAAATTTACAAAAAAGCTAGGTACCCCAAATTTAAAGGATAAAAAAACCCTACAAATATAGAATAAATAATAAAACCAAAATATCTTAAATTGTACAGCAAAAGTAGGTGGAAGTAATAAAAAAAATGTAATTAAAAGCTAAGCTAAAGATAATGTGTTTTGAGTTTGGGTTGTGCGATTATATAAATAGGTAGTTCTAAAATCATAAAAAGCTTTATGAAACAATAAAAGCACTTTCAAATCCTTCCTGGAGCTTATCTTTGAACTTCTCTTTCAGACCAATAATGAAAACATTTGTCCCGGTGTAGCAGGAACAACTTTCCATCCAGGAAGTAATGTCTAACAGTGAGTCATATAGTCAAATACTGTATATGACACTTTTTGGCTTTGGTGTTCTAGATGGTAAAAAAAAGCTCTTGATTTTATTGCTGATGTTATTAAAACCCAAAGAAAATGTCGCCAAAATTTGTGTGGTTTTTTTTACACTTTTGCTTTTTGCATGATAACGTGCTTATCGTGCATTTTTGACATTTCGTTGTATATTTACGTTTTCTCCGGAGACTAGGCTACACAACTTACAGTTTCCTGCAGTTAAGCAATCATTTCATTCATTTAAAGAGTTGCCAGGTATTATCATTTGTCAAATTGTAAATTCTGTGTCATTTTTTGTTGAGTTTTGCCCTTCTTTTAAATGTTAACACTGGTAACATTTATATTACCTCTACTTACTGTGTGTCTTATTTACTGATCTAAAGACAATTATAAAACTCATCAAAACAGCCAAATTGGGTGAAAACAAGTAAAATGCTTAGTACAATTTTAAATATTTTCATGTTTATTTGAAGAATATAGTCTAACCGGTCATATGCACCTTAGCTGAGTCTATTATTACAAACAGACTTCCTGACTTGATTTGAAGGTTTTAGAGAGACTGAAGGTGACTGCAGAAACTGTCTTTGTTTACATGAATAAAGTCGATGACTTCAGTCTTATTTGACTTTAGCTGAGGAAAGTTTTGCATCCACACACTGATCTGTTGAGGATAGAGTGAGTCCATTAGTCTTTTTAATACACTATAATATCACTGTCTTTTAATTAGTTAGTAGCTTACAGTTTATTTATTTAAGATAAGGTTAAAAATCATCGAAATTCTGAGGGTCACAACTACATGAATTACAAAGCCTTTTTTGAAACATTCACATTTTAGTCATTTTTGATCCTTTTTGTCAATTAAGTAGTGTCATCTGTGTAATTGTAAAAGCACACAATATAGCTGCATATTATATAAGAGCGGAAGCAGGTACAAATTGAAGAGAAGATTACATAAAGTAGATTACTTTATGTAATCTACTTTACATAAAGTAAAATCTAATGTAAAGTAGATTTTACTTTACTACAAGTAGTAAAGTAAAATCACTTTACATTACTACTTGTGGCCTCCATGCCATACCAGTAAGTCAAAATCAAATGGATAAAAAGAAAATAAGCCCAAAACTCAATGCAACTGTTTGTTTACCAGTATCTCCTCCTGTACTGTAAGTGGTCAGTGATCGCGTGAACTCCCAAGTTGAGCATGAACCCTTGTGAACTCGTGGTCTATGTTGTCTGCAGTCTTTGTACAAACGCATACATTCTCTGGTCTCAGTGTGAGTGGCCATCGCGTCCAGACAGATCCGGATCAGGTTCTGGATTTGTTCTGGAGGCAGTGTGAGCCCAGTTTTGTAGTGTTTAGATCAGTGGTGAGAAGTAATTTTTTTTTTTCCAAAGGGCCATAGGCCTATTCTATTTCAGACCAGACGGCCTGCACGAAATCCTTGGTCTAACAAATTCTTACTTTTTCAAGCATATTTCTGACAAATAAAAAGAAAAATACAAGTAGGCTTGTTTAGGCGAATGTTATTAGAGGAATGTCAGGAGCAGCTTCAGTGCTACTCACATGTGTATGAGAATAAAACATTCAGTAATAGTGCTTTGGTCATACTTACACTACAGATCCTAATGTCAGTGTATTGTGTCAGTGCCTCTGCAGAGTGTGGACGTCCAGGTGGATGTGAAGGACCATGTAGCTACAGTCGTCTCAACGCTGCTTTACAAAAACAAGGAGGAGAAACCCATCGAGGCAGTGTTCGTTTTTCCCATGCCCAGTGAAGCTGCCGTCTGCCATTTCAACGCCAAAGTCGGAGAAACTCTTATAGTGGCTGAGGTGAAAGAGAAGAAACAGGTAAGCCCAGACAGGATAAAAAATATCACTTTTATTGTATAATTCAACCATAGTCACATTCATGTTTTTTTTTTTGCAAAGTCTGCATGTTTTGCACTTTTTAATGATTATTGTTTTTTTTGTTTTTTTTTTGTTAAGCTATTTAAATTAAAAAATGAGTGCAAAAACTGAGTTAGTACTATATAAACCTAAACAAAATGGCAAGTGCATCAATGGTTCCATTCAGTTCAATACAGATAGCTGTCTAAAAACCATGAAGGCTCTTAAGAGCATAGAAACACTAAAAGTATAGTCTGAGGTACACTGAATATCCAAAATAAAAGTCCTTCATTCAAGTGCGGGATGCCTACGGCTACGTGTTTCGACCAATGTGTAGGTCTTCTTCTGTTTTTTGATAATCAGTGTGCCTCAGACTATTCTTTTACTGTGTAAACATTATTTTAATCTTTTTACACTTGTTCCAGGCTCATGAAGAGTACGATGATGCGCTGAGCTCCGGTCAACAGGCTTTTCTGTTGGAGGAGAGCGTCCAGAGTCCAGATATATTCTCTATGAGTGTTGGCAGTCTGCGTCCGGAAGAGAGCGCCTCCATCAGGCTGGAGTATGTCACTGAGCTGGATGTGCAGGCCGATGAAGCTCTCAGGTTTTGTCTTCCTGCTGTCCTCAACCCTCGATACCAACCTGCAGGTCAGAGTTCACTCCTCTGAGACTGGAGCCAACAACAGTCAACTTAATATTTGAAAAGAAGAAAATAACAGAAATATGAATAACACAGCAGATCATCTGTGTCAGATTATGGGATTATCTTTTTGCAAAACTTTTTAAGTTTATGGGAGGAAGCCATGTTTTAGGAAAC
Source organism: Mugilogobius chulae (assembly GCA_038363315.1). Classification (NCBI taxonomy): domain Eukaryota; kingdom Metazoa; phylum Chordata; class Actinopteri; order Gobiiformes; family Gobiidae; genus Mugilogobius; species Mugilogobius chulae. The sequence goes on along the minus strand of CM076415.1, from coordinate 16,160,455 downwards.
ATTGTATAAATCAGACTCAAACCTGTTGGTTTGCAGGAATAATGATTCAAATTGAAGCTGTAATATAAATGGTGGCATTCACCAGATTGACAATTATGTAAACACTGAAGTCAGAAAATTGTATCACTTATATATTTTGACTTTGTATAAAACTTACAAACCCAGTATAGTCTTAAAAAAACATTCAAGAATATTTAAGGCAATTTTTCAATTTGTTCAGCTCTGCACTGATTATGATTAATGTTTCTTTTTCCCACAGGAACAGAAAGCAGTGTAAACGTGACATATGTCCCGTCTTCTCTGGTGCCCTATGATCTGACCTTCTCTGCCCGAGTCGAGTCATCACGACCAGTGTCCAAAGTGGAGTCCAGCTGCACCATGGACCCAGTCCAGTACCTCAACCAAGACCAAACTAAGGCCTCGGTAAACAGGATTTATCCACTAGAGTGACTTAGCCAACATTAGCCCTGTTTTAACTTATGAAAATGCTTCTAATGTTTACAACTTACAAGAAAACATTGAATGATGTGAAAACAAGTAAATTATTCACTAACAAAAAGTCAAAATGAAATAGTTTCGTAATACGTTTTCATTTTAAGGTGCATAAAAAAATAATTGCTACAAATACCACATGAACCACATTTGTTTGGCGCAGGTGAAGCTGGCAGCAGGACACAAGTTTGACCGAGACGTGGAGCTGCTCATTTATTACAAAGACAGTCACCAGCCCTCAGCCGTGGTGGAGGCAGGACAGGCCTCAGCCAAACCTGGTGAGGACACACACTAATGCACACTGTTAGACAAACATTATTTACAATTTGTAAATATTTAAGTACTGTTGTGTGCGTGTAGGGAACTAAGTAGTTCCACATGTAATTTCTGGTGTAATTTATTACAATTTAGTTTCACCAGTGCGTAAAGTGTGAAATCCAGTTTAGGAAGTGCACTTACCTTGAATAAACACTATGAATAAGTTGTGAAGTCTTTTATCTCCTGTTACCTTTAGTGCTCGTGTGTTGTTTCATGGGACAGCTCAGTTAGGCTGATGGTGGAAGTTTGTCTTACTGGAAGGGTGGAGCTGGGTGTCATCCGAGTAGCAGTGGAATTGGATGTGGTGTTTCCACAAAATGTGACCGAAGGTTAGAAGATAGATGACAAACACGAGGGGCCCGAGGACAGAACCCTGGGGGACACCTGTGGAAATGGAGAGTAAAGGGTCTTTCACACCAAGCCGAGGGTCGCCCGTCTGAACCAGTTTGGCAACTTTTGCCGACAGGCGGCTCACGTGTGCTTGGTGAAAATGGGTTTGTCGAGGGTCAGAGGAGCGCAGAGCAAGTCGTGGAGGCGGGTTTTTGATGACTTGCAAGTAAAGTCGGTGTCGCCATTTCCCGCAAATGCAGCTGTTTGATTGGCCCGTGGCCACAGGAGAACCAGTGAATCAGTGCGCAGGAATATAGTGCGGAAAATCGAAAAAGACGCTTACGGAAAAACAGTATTTAGCCGAGCAGGGATTGTTGTTATTTACACCGGGTCAAACGGGACGTAACTACGAAGGAGAATGGCTACTATTTGGATCGAGGAAAACACGGGGGAGTTACGGGACCGCAGTACGAAGGCTGGACTGTGGAGGGAAATACGAGTTGATCTTAATCTGTGAGGTAAGATTAGAAACATCTGTTTGCCGTCAAAGTTTGACAACTACTACTCGCGTGCAACTTATGTTTCGTCATTTTAGACCAGGCAATACATCACGCGCATGCTCACTCTGCATTTGTTTGACGACTGTTGGCTGTTTGGATCGTGTTTGTCTGAATGTTCTTTCACATCGGTGCGTCCCATAGAGACGTGAACAGACGCTGCGTTGCTCCTCCCTACCGACAGCGACTGGGGGTTGTGTTGGTGTGAAATACCCTTAAAAGATTTGAGTTGAAAAAACTGTAGCATAAAAGCAGAGATGACTAGGGTGAAGTTAAACAGAAAAAAGTTCAAGGCTTTTTTAAATGAATAAAGAAGAAAGATTGAGGCAAGTTGTTGTTTTTTGTTTTTTTTAATAATACAAGTGACAGCAGCAGTTTTCTGAAGATATGGAACCGTTCCAGAGGTGAGTGAGGCGCAGCCAATGTTGGTGATGAGAGAAAACAGAGATTTGTAGCTTTGGCAAGGACTGTGGGAAGAGGATTCAGTTGACAGAGATTTCACTGACAGAGGGTGAATGATGACAAATGAGTGGCGAATAGTAAGTGTATTTGGTTTTGAAGATGAAGTCTTTATAGTGAAGAATGTGATTTGTGTATGTGTCTTTATGTTAAAGAAACATGTTCATTTCAGTTAAAACAGATTCATCTTGATTTCAGGCTCTCTGATGGGAGACACAGCCCTGATGCTGAGTTTGTATCCAGAGTTTCCTAAAGACATTATGTCATCTATATCTTCCTTTGGAGAGTTTGTGTTTCTATTGGATCGATCTGGAAGTATGGCAGGATCTCGGATTGCCGGTGCTCGGGTATGAAGTTTGTACAAAATGTCTTGGTAACTTTTTAAGCTTCATTCTTACATGTTTTTATGTTTCAGTACACTCTGCTGCTGCTGCTCAAGAGCTTACCCATGGGCTGCTACTTCAACATCTACAGTTTTGGATCCTCTTTTGAACAAATCTTTAAGTAAATAAACGGACGTGACACTTGAACTGCACATATTAAAATAAAACATGCCTTGACTTTGTCGTCTTTTGTAGGGAGAGTGTGGAGTACAATCAGAAGACGATGGAGGAGGCTCTGGAAAAGGTGAAGACGATGGACGCTAACCTGGGAGGAACTGAGATCCTGAGACCTCTGGAACGCATTTACAGTCAGACCTGCATCCCCAACCAGCCCAGACAGGTACATGCAGACCTCCAAATGGTTGATTTAGCGTAATACATTTTTTTTTGTAAATAATGAACATGACCTGCTCCACTATAGCTCCTGACTCTTTTTTTCTCCTCAGTCTACTACTAATTTCTTGTCTTTATGTCATTAGCTTTGTTGTATTTAATAATTACAGTGTTATGTAACTGTATATTAGTGTCTATGTTTATTTAGGGTTAACAAATGTCTGGAAAGGAGTTAAGTTCAGCCTGATGGATATAGTACTTCTCTGATGGTTTAAAATGGTCTTCAAACCCGTTAATGTCCTCTCTGTCTCTGCTTCATTTTGTAAAACTATAATCTGTGCTCTGTAGCTGTTTGTCTTCACTGATGGAGAAGTGGGAAACACCAAAGAAGTCATAAACCTGGTTAAGTCTAACGCAGACTCTCACAGGTACAAAACAACATCCATTTTACTTCTGTCTAAGTTAATGTGAAACAAATCAAACTTTTCATCGCAGATGTTTTTCCTTTGGAATCGGTGAAGGAGCCAGTTCAGCTCTTATCAATGGTTTGGCCAAAGAAGGACGAGGACACGCCCAGTTCATCACAGGAAATGACAAAATGCAGCCCAAAGTAAGTTTTTTCACTTTCTACTGTATGTTTGTGATCTTTTTTTAACTGTCGTCTTATAATGAATAAAAATAATTTACACTATTCACATGTTTTTATCCCTTAGATAATAAAATTCACATAGTATTGATGATTTGACATAATTCTGATGCAAACGCCTAACAGTAGGACGTTCAAATCCAGTTGTGGCCAGTGTTGATCTCTCCTTTGACAGGACACTTATTATCATAATACCTACAGTGTTTTATACGTATATGTGGTGTGAATTTTGGTGGTAAACTGGAGCTGTAGTGGTGATACTTCTGACAAACTGCCCCAGGGCAGCTGTGACATTAGGGAGCACAGGAACTGAATAAATAATATACCAGTATAATTGTAAAGTCGCCAAGACCTTTTGGAAACATTGTAATTCCTCATTGTTATTATTATTTCCTGCCTCCAAAACTGTGTTCCTTTGTGTGTCCTCCAGGTGATTCAGTCTCTGCGCTTCGCCATGCAGCCGGCCGTGGGCGACATCTCGGTGAAATGGGACCTGCCCAAAGGAGTTTCTGCCTCTGTGCTGTCTCCACCTCTCACTTCCATTTTCCAGGGACAGCGGTCTCTGCTCTACGCCCAGCTCACTGGACAGGTGCTCGCTGTGGTGTAAGAGCCAGTGCACTTATGTTTAGAGCAGCGACTAAAACTGTGTGTGTTTTAGAGCGAAGAGGGAGCAGAGGGCTGTGTGACTGTCAAGTACAGCCTGGCAGGACGTCCCACTGAGAACAAGCTCAACTTCAGCCTCAAGCCAGCAGAGGACACTGGGTAAATCTGAACCCATTTGGTAATCTTTTGATTAGTTTAACTATCGTAGCTGTCAAAAGTCTTTTTTGACCAAAATTACTATATTTTTGGCTCAACTCCAAAGTCCCATAACCAACTTTAGGTGTCTTCGAGAACATTGTTACACAACAAGTTTAAAACAGATTTGTTGCTTGTATTTCATCTTTGTGAATGAAGTGTTTTTTGTTTGTTTGTTTTTGCACAACTTTTAAAAATACTGATTAAGTAAGTTTTATTTTTAATTTTTTTTAGGACATTTTGCAATTACATTTCTTCATTTGGAAAACAGCCTGCAGTAAATAATCATCAAAACTTTGATGTTTATAACTGTAGTAAATCTAAAATTCCTGTTGGTTTTCAGACTCACAGTGCACAGGCTGGCGGCTCGCTCTCTCATTCGATCTCTGGAGAGGGAGCAGGAGGGAATCTTAGGGCAGAAGGACGACGCTGTGAACAAGAAAATCATTGATCTGAGCGTCCAATCAGGAGTCAGCAGCTCTCTCACCGCCTTTATCGCCGTGAACAAAACCAGTGGAGAAGCCATTCAAGGCCCTCTGCTCAGAAGAGATGTCCGTACACCAAGTTAGTCATAGTTTTTCTCAATTTAATATATTAACATGAGAAAAATACAAAATACACTCTCCTATTCAAATGCACATTAGAGAATATCCTCTAGCTAGAGTACTTCTCTCCAAGCCCACCAAAGCAAAAAAAAGTCTGGGAACCGCTGCTCCTGTACTGTAATTGTAGATGTTGATGCAATCTGAATAAATTGTAGCAAGCAATACAGTGTCAGCGGTTCAGTTAGTAAATTGCATTAAACTAGACTTGTATATGTCGTTCCCACAGGAATGAGGAGCTTTCATCCAAAAGAAAAGAATCACAGGGCAGTGACTAATAATTATACAACTGTATTTACTCAAAAGCTCACATGATGTAAAAACTACAGTCATATGGGCTGTACATTAAAAACCCAACCATCCATAAACATTTATTTGTCATTGATCATAGCAACATTATTCCCTTACTTTAGACAGAGATCAGTTGCAAGTAAGTACTGTAGATGCAAAATAAATTGTGTGATGATTTTGAGATAAAAGCGTACAGTTTTTAGATTTTACATACACAGATTTACACAGATTACATTTATAGCTTCAATAACTTTTCAAAAAAGCAGTTAAATTCATTGGCACTATCTTCAGCAGTACTGGAGGCTAAAACTGAAAGATTGATAAAAATAATACAAACTTAAATAACAGCAATAGCAAAAAGCAGAAACTATTACAATCTCAAAGTTTTAAAGTACACTGACTGGGTAATCTATAGGCTAAAACTAAAGACCTTGTTTTGGTCTCATCCACAGGTAATAGGAGAATGTTTTCTTGTCCTGTAAGAAGTGTTGGTAAGTAGTAGTACAATGCAATATTTCCAAAAACTCCTGTAAAGTAAGCAGCACAGTTGCATAAAGACGCGTCTCATTCGGGATGATCTTTCCATGAAGTTAACTTCTGTCTTTCTAGCAAACTATAACATCAGCAAAAAAACTGAGCTACTTTGGCGAGGCAAGGCAAATTTATTTGTGCAGCACAGTTCATGCACAAAGCATTTCAAAGTGCTTTGCAAAGCAGGAAGAGATTCATCAAAATTACAATATTAAAAATATAAATAATCATAACATTTATTTAAACAGAATGCAGATAAAACTTTTTCAGTCATATGCACAAAAAAACAAAAATGTTTTGAGCATAGATTTAAACATTGTCACTGTAGAGGCCTGTCTTTAGGAAGACTGTTCCAGATCTTAATGTCTATGTGAGACACAAATGTCAGTTGCTTCATATTTTTGCTCCCTTTGTAGCACCTTTGTCTGTAGCAAGCAAACACTTAAATATAAATGAGCCCCTAATGTAATTTTACACAAGGCTATTTTCATTGTGAAATCCCAAGTATCGAGGGTAAAAAGTTCAACTGAGCACAATCAACTGTAAAACATGACAACATATCATCATGTCTTGTATCTTATACTTCTGCTTTAATACATTTTTCAAAAAAGCAGTTTGATTCATTAGTACAGACGGCTGAAACTGAAAGATAGATACAAATAAAACAAACTTGCAGAAATGATTATAATCTCAACATTACTAAACACTAAAGAGGACTGTGTTTTGGTCTCATCCACAGACTTGAATAGGTCACTTGGTGGTAGTAGTGGTGGTGGTTTTTGTAATGGTGGCCTTGGTCGCTGTGGAAGAAGAGGTGAGTTACAGAAAACTCCTGTAGTGTAAGCAGCAGAGTTGCATAAGCTGTCCATCAAAAACATGATCAATGCTACATTAAACTCTATAAGATAAAGTGATCATATTTCACACTAATTGATCATATATGCATTTTTAATTACCATGGTGAAGTCTTTTCAATCTCTCTCTTTATTAAGTGTTGTATATGTTGTGAAATTACGGCTTGAGTGATATTTGTGTTTGAACCGTACTTTAAACAAAAAAATTGTAACTTAATTATATTTTTCTACAGTTCTTGCATCACCTGCCCCAAGATTTGATAGAAGTAAGTGATTTTATTTATTTCATTACAGAGAGAGACAGAGAGATAGACTGAAGTCCACTGGAGACTAGGCCCAAATTTAAATTTAACTTTTTTTTTTTTTTACTCTTTTTATATTTTTTATTATTTTAAAAAACACACACAAAAGATACTTCATTTATAAAAAAATAAGGGGAGTGAGACTTGAAATTCAGACATGTAACCATCACAGAGACTTACAAAAACATTGCCCAACATACATACATACATACATACATACATACATACATACTTGTTTTTCTATCTTAGTGAGGACCTTCATAGGCATAATGTATTACCCAGCCCCTTACCCTAACCTTAACCACCCAAACTAACCCCCTAGCTCTAACCCTAGCCATAATCCTAACCTTAACCCAATTCTAACCCTAACTCTAAAACCACATCTTGACCCTCAAACAGGCCAAAACAGGCCCTTCAGAAAGTGAGGATCGGCCAAAATGTCCTCACTTCCCAAAAATGTCCTCACTCTGTTGGTTAAAAACTCAAAACGGTCCTCACTAAGATGCAAAAACAAGTACATACATACATACATACATACATACATATACAACATACATACAAACATATGAGATGTGATGCACAGGCAGGCAAAGAAAAGAAAAGGCTTTACACGCTTCTGTGTAAATGTGCTTAAATTAGCATGAAGCTGATTTCTAATATAATATGTTTTGTGTGTCTTTAGCGGCTCCAAGTGACGACGCCAATAGCGCTTTAAGGGCTGAAATGGGTGAGAATCACTTATTTAGAGTTGTTCTTTTGTTTGCACAGACTTGACTTACTGTTGCCTAATAAATGCTGTACATCAGGCCCACTCACCTTAGTGAAAGTGGTCCTCCAAAAATCTGATCCGGCCCTCAATTCACTTTCCTACAATTAAACAAATTTATTTTTTTCTGGGTTATTACTCTGGAAATATAGGCCAACACAAATTTCTTAATATGTCAATAAGTGTTAACTAGGTAATAGTTATCTTGTTTTTTTTATATTTTTCCAATACGGAAATAGGATTTGCCAATAGATCTACTGTTGTTGTTTTTTTTTTTTTTCTTGTTTCAATTGCAGTTGCATTTTTTTAAACTAATTTCCAGTGAGAAAATTGAGAAAATGTTGTATTTTTCAGCAAAACAACGTACTTTGTTTTTGTTCTATTGGCAAATCTTGTTTGAAAACAGTTAAAACATGCTCAAATAAAGATAAATATGACTTATTTTAAACATTTTTTCACTCATTATCCGATTTAAGATTGTTACTTCTTACAATGTTCAGTCCTGATTTAATTTTAGTTCTGCTTTAGACCTTGGTCAATTATGGTTTAATGTTGAGAGACTGCAGATTGTTGTTTAGACATTTTGAGGAGCAATAAAAATGCACTGCAGCATTCGTTTTTATCATTACCTTACTCCTGTGAATATTTGGTGCTACCTCATCTCAAAAGTGATGATGTTTTGTGCAACTATGGTCCTTTGTAAAATCGGACCCTCTGGAAAATGAAGTTGAATAGCCCTGCTGTACATTATACATATATAAACACTTGTTACAGGTGTAGTTCTATTTAAACACCATTTATACAGCCAACAACCAAGGGGGTCCTAAATTGGCCCACGAAGGGATGCTCAAATTTGTTGGAACTATCATTATTTGTTCAATTTGTATTTAAGAGTCTAGCACCAAATCAGATTACATTTATAGCTTCAATAAATAAAGCAGGTTAATTCATTGGTACTATCTTCAGCATTACTGAAGGCCAAAACTGAAAGATGGATAAAAATAAAACAAACTTAAATAACAGCAATAGCAAACAGCATTACAATCTCAAAGTTTTAGTTTATGAAGTACACTGGGTAATTTATAAGCTAAAACTAAAGATGACCTTGTTTTGGTCTCATCCACAGGGGACATGAAAGCTTATCCTGTTGTAAGACGTAAGTACAATGCAATATTTTCAAAAACTCCTGTAATGTAACAGTGGATTTACACTAAGTGCAACTTGGATGCGAGTCGTGACTCACGCGAGTCACGCAGAACTTAGAAAGTGCTTAAAACCAATGCGTTGATTTACACCGTGCTCCGACATGTCCGACTGCGAGTGCGAGAGTCGCGCGACTCTGCGGAAAGAATCCATTCCGCATGAAGTCTATTTTTCCCGGAGACCGCAGCGGTCTGGTGCAGCTTTCAATTCATTATACGAGCGTTCTCGCGGGAATCTACGTGACTCCACGTGGCTTTGGACGAAACCGGACCGCAGTTGACAGCATCTGGTGTAACAGGCACTTAGCAAGAGACCCGCACGTGTCCCGACCCGCACTCGCCTTGCAGTCTGTGTAAATCCAGCGTAAGAAGCACAGTTGCATAAACTGTGCATAGCAAACACGATCAGTGCTGCAGACAAACAGCTTGTTAGTCAGCACTTGGATGTTTAGTTACAGTGATTGTTTCAGGGGCAAAAAAAACACTTTTGGGTTTTACAACTGTTGTTAAGTCTGATGGAGAACCATGGAAATTTTGAATAGTAGATTAACCAGTGCTGGTGACTGCAGGAGAAATTATATTTCCTTTTGACTTTGATGCAAATTAACAGACAGATCACAGCAGAATGTGCACAAAGAGCCAAATGCCTATTGCTTCCTTGAGACTGAAGTTACAAGTCTGGACTTTTGGAACGAACGCTCATTTTGATGGACAGCTGCTGTGGAGCGCTTCAGCTAAGTGCAACAAATGGACAAAGTGTCAGAAGTCTTTATCATGCTGTTTTTATAGCAATAAGTGTTAACTAGGTTATAGATATCTTGTTTGTATTATATTTTTCTAATACGGAAATAGGATTTGCCAATAGATCTACTGTTTTTTTTTCTTGTTTCAATTGCAGTTGTTTTTTTTGTTGCTTTTTTTTTTAACTCATTTCCAGTGAGAAAATTGAGAAAACGTATTTTTCTGCAAAACAACCTACTTTGTTTTTGTTATATTGGAAAATCTTGTTTGAAAAGGTAGCAGAGTGGTTAGAGCTCTGGCTTCCCAATAAGGAGGTCGTGGGTTCGACTCCCGGGTCGGACCATATCAACATCTCACGATCTCGCTGGGTGGAGTTTGCATGTTCTCCCCGTGTCACCGTGGGTTTTCTCCGGGTACTCCGGTTTCCTCCCACCTCCAAAAACATGCATGTTTAGGTTAATTGGGCATCACTGTAAATTTCCCTTAGTGAATGACTGAGAGAGTGAATGGTTGTCTGTCTAACCCTGCGGCAAGTTGGCCACTGTCCAGGGTGTTTCCCCGCCTAAGGCCCAAAAGTCACTGGGATAGGCTCCAGTCACCCGCGACCCCTAATGGGATTAAGCGGTAGAAAATGAATGAATGAATGAATGTTTGAAAACAGTTAAAGCATGCTCAAATAAAGATAAATATATTTTAAGCATTTGTTCACTCATTATCCGATTTAGGATTGTCACTTCTTACAGTGTTCAGTCCTGATTTAATTTTAATTCTACTTTAGACCTTGGTTAATTCTGGTTTAGATCTGGTTTAATGTTGAGAGACTGCAGATTGTTGTTTAAACATTTTGAGAAGCAATAAAAATGCACTGCAGAATTATTCATTCATTCATTCATTTTCTACCGCTTAATCCCGTTAGGGGTCGCGGGTGACTGGAGCCTATCCCAGTAACTTTGGGCCTTAGGCGGGGAACACCCTGGACAGTGGCCAACCTGTCGCAGGGTTAGACAGACAACCATTCACTCTGTCATTCACTCACTCACAGGGAAATTTACAGTGATGCCCAATTAACCTAAACATGCATGTTTTTGGAGGTGGGAGGAAACCGGAGTACCCGGAGTAAACCCACGGTGACACGGGAAGAACACGCAAACTCCACCCAGAGAGATCGTGAGATGCTGTTATGGTCCGACCTGGGAGTCAAACCCACGAACTCCTTATTGGGAAGCCAGAGCTCTAACCACTCTGCTACCGTGCACCTATATATTTTTCTATAGTTTTTCTATATTTTCTCATTTTGGTCAGTAAAATATTCTGTATCTCTATTGAGGGAAATGCATTGAGATATACATGTATCGTTATATGTATTGTATCAGGACCCATGTATTGGGATTAGGGATGGGACGATTCACTTAAGTCACGATTCGATTCAGTTTTCGATTTTGTAGCCACGATTTTCGATTTAGTTCGATTTTGTTAGTTTATCTATATTAACTTTTTTTTTTCTTAAGACACAAAATAAACCATAATAATGTTTTTGGAGGTGGGAGGAAACCGGAGTACCCGGAGTAAACCCACGGTGACACGGGGAGAACATGCAAACTCCACCCAGAGAGATCGTGAGATGTTGATATGGTCCGACCCGGGAGTCGAACCCACGACTTCCTTATTGGGAAGCCAGAGCTCTAACCACTTGGCTACCGTGCACCTCAACACTGCAGAATTAGTTTTTATCATTACCTTACTCCTGTGAATATTTGGTGCTACCTCATCTCAAAAGTAATGATGTTTTGTGCAACTATGGTCCTTTGTAAAATCTGACCCTCTGGAAAATTAAGTTGAATAGCCCTGCTGTACATTATATAAACACTTGTTACAGGTGTTTCCAAACTTTTCAGGCAGTAGCTCAAACAATCGTTCAACTTTGCTCAAACAATCCCCAAAAATTAGTTGGCAGTTCTATTTAAACACCATTTATACAGCTAACAACCAAAAAAGTTGCCCATCCCACCAGGAGGCCCTTGCCCGTGAAGGGTTGCTCAAATTTGTTGTAACTGACTTTTTTATTCAATTTTGTGTTTAAGTGACTAGCACCAACTCAGGTGTAATCTCCTAAAACATGTTAATGAAATACATTTTAATCAGCATCTCTTCTCAAATAAACTTTTTAAAGGCAAAACAAAATTACGTTTGACTCTCGACATGCTTCAATGTCATACATTTTGCCCTTTGTGTTAGAGTTTAGCTTCACTTTAAGTTTCTCCTTTCACCTCCACTTTAACCTTTTCAAGCCATTCCTTCAAGTAAACGATAAATATTTCATAGAGAAGTATACACTATAACAGGAAAACCCCTAAATATTTACAAAACTTAGCTAACCGTCAGTGTAAGTTATTTGTGGCTCACATCACCAATGAAAACCTCGAGACTGGTGCATGTTTAGCTTCATACATTTATCTTTTAGAAGACTTTTTTACTGCTGTTTTTGTACTTTGCAGTTGTAACACTGAACTTTCACACTTTCAACAAACAAGCAAAATAATCTTTTGTTTTGATTCAATGTAACATTTTTAAAGATGATCACAATAAATGTTGATCAGTTTAAATGAAATGGCTCAACTTTGCTCTTTTGTAGGTTCAGTAGATACTTGCTCTGGTATGGAGGACATGGCACGGTGTGGCAGAGCTCCTATGGGCCAAGCACAGCAGGACAACATAGAGTGGCAAAGCAGAGACCCTCTGCTGGAGCTGGTGTCCCTGCAGAAGGCCTCGGGCTGCTGGGAGTTGGGGCCAGCTCTGGCCAAAGCCCTGAACACAACCAGCCAAGATCTGGAGAACAAACAACCATCAGTGGTGAGACACAGCTGAGACACTATCATGTGCTGCTCAAAAGTGCTGATAGATTTTATTCGTGTCTGTCTGTATATGACATCTAAAATTAATCTAAAATTAAAATTACAAGCTTTAGAGAGAATATTATGATTATTTACAATATTATTTCCGGGTGGCTGTGATGGTCTTCTCGTGTCTTCCCATCCCCTAAGATTTCCCATAGAATTAGAATCTCACTGGAACTTTTTTTGAATACATTAACTCTTTCACTGCCAACCCTGTTCTCACTTTGCCCCTCCGTCCCTGCCAGGTCTTTTTGCTCATTTTAAGCAATATTCACAGCTCCACAAAAACTTTGTGCAACTGGAATGATGACATGTTGTGCATCAAATGAAACCTAAAAGTGTCTACTTTCATAATCTGTTCTTTTTTTATAGGCATTTGAATTTCTTTGTTTTTATTAGATTTCAGCGTTTGACAAGAAACTTTTGAGAAAATGATCCAAGGTTGTTTTAGTCGGTTTAAGTTTTTGGTGAAATAACTACAATTTTAAAAAATCTTTACGGTAATTTATAGAAGTTTACATTATTAAAACAATGAGGACGAATGTCTTTAAAGGTGCACTGTGTAACTTTTCTAGAGATGAAAAGTCATCTACGCAGTTCAGTACAATTAAAAAGTTAAAATACATTTTATGCTGTAATGTAACATGTTCGGGCCCTCCTCTAAGTAAAAAAATTGAATATTTTGTGACCATGCAAGCATGCTCAAATTAAAAATGCTAATTTGTATTAAATTTTTTAGTGTAACAAAGGCATCTAAAGACAAAAATGCATTTATTCAAGTTTATTTTCGGCCAAAATGTTGCGCAGTGCATCTTTAAACCAACAAAAGCTGTGTTTCAGACGAAAAGGCAGCACAGAATTTTTCCACTTTCTGATGCAGATTACATAGATTCAGCCTCTTTCACGCGGCATAGATTATATTTAACCCTCCGAACATAAAGAAATACAGTAGGTTTACTTACTCTAACCACTTTTAGATCGCTCATGGAAAAGGAACTTGAGTATTTCTCCCCGAGACTAGCTGCATGATTCTCCTCCATAGTTCTCCTCAGTCTTCATTTTAAAGACAAATTGACGAAATGATAGATATTTTCATCATTGGCAGGGAAAGAGTTAATTTCAATGACTCTTAAAAAAGGAAGGAGGGAGAAAAGAATTGTTCTTGTTATAGAATTCAACTTTTTTTTTTTTTAATCGGCTTTAAAACTAAAAAAAAAAAAAAAAGGGTGCACGGTAGCCAAGTGGTTAGAGCTCTGGCTTCCCAATAAGGAGGTCGTGGGTTCGACTCCCGGGTCGGACCATATCAACATCTCACGATCTCTCTGGGTGGAGTTTGCATGTTCTTCCCGTGTCACCGTGGGTTTCTCCGGGTACTCCGGTTTCCTCCCACCGCCAAAAACATGCATGTTTAGGTTAATTGGGCATCACTGCAAATTTCCCTTAGTGAGTGAATGAGAGAGTGAATGTTTGTCTGTCTAACCCTGCAGCAAGTTGGCCACTGTCCAGGGTGTTTCCCCGCCTAAGGCCCAAAGTCACTGGGATAGGCTCCAGTCACCCGCGACCCCCTAATGGGATTAAGCGGTAGAAAATGAATAAAACTAAAAAATCTAGTCTGATTTAAAATAATAATCCTGACTTCTCTAATTTAGCTTGTGTTCATCATAATATATCTTTTATACATAACCGCATCTTATTATTTGCTTAAGTCAAGATGTTCTATTGCATCAGGTGTCTCCAGCCTTTTTCACCTTATCATAAACATTTTTCATAAATCATATTCAAATTTGGTTCCGGGGCTATATTTGCATTGAACAGAAGTCCACATTTTAGAGATGTATAAACTCTTATTTTAAAAAGGTGCATGAGATATTCCACTGCAGTCATGTTCTCAGAGATACTATCAACCACTATGTAGTGTTTCTTCTTTTTCCACCTCATTGTTTCTGTTTTGTGTTCCCAGTGGGGTCACGAGTGCGGGTCATGTTCAGCCCTAAACGTAATTTATATATATATATATGTATTGTCAAGAGCGTTCTGATACGATACATAATATGTGACCTATCAAGATCGAATCTGCCAAATAAGCATTTTTAATCATGCAAAAAAAATACTGTACATTGATATTTATTTTTATTCATAATGTAGAAAAAAACAAAGTATTGTATCTTGGCTGTATAAATGTTTTCAACGTGTTATGGCGTATAACGTTTTCTAAAGTCAGTATTAAAAATGTAAGTTTGATTATGTAGAATAACAAAATGCAGAAGAATTGTATTTTCACTCTGCTTTTATTACAAAAGTATTTTTTTCAGCAGTCCAGGTTCATATGTGTAAAATATATGAGTTTAAGTTTTTCGATACGCCTCCTTGTATCATTACGCGTTTGCTAAAGAGTTTGTCAAGATATATATCTCGATACCGATACATTAAGAACAGCCCTAATGCACACTGGTCTTTAAAAGCTAATGTTGCTAATGTTACACAATCATAGTTTTCTGCAGAAAAGCACCAGCTCATCTCTGTGAGTGATTAATAGCTGAGTCCAGATTTTTTGACACTATGAGATAAAGCTTAGTCATACTTATTACAGTTACCTGAAGAATTCTTTTCAACTCAGCTGTAAACAATTTCTTGATTTAACCTCCTCTTTGTAAACCGTTAGAACACATTTAATTGAGTCTGGTTCTGGTGTGTGAAAGTTGGCATTTCAGTAATTCATATGCACAAAAACAGAACTTTTTTGTTGCTTTGTGTTTAGGCAAAGAGAGAAGTGTGGGCCACCATTTTGGCTCTGGTCTGGCTTCATGGTCTGAAAGCTGATGCTAAAGACGAGTGGGAGCTACTGGCCATGAAGGCTGCGACGTGGCTGCGCTCACAGAACGGTAACGTGTATATTAAATGTAATCATTTCTTTTTGTAACCTCTATAAAAACGCATTAACGTATGATTTGGTGAGACACAAGAAGTGAATTTAATATCCATGTATTTCAGAGTTATGCCAAAATAAATACTAAGAAAGTATGCTATATTTTGAAAGGGAAGAAAACAAACAAACAATTTTAGCTATTATTGGAGCTGTAGTTATACACTTTATGAGTCATACTAGTATAATTTTGTAAATGTGAATCTAGACAAGTATCGTTCCAAGTAGTCAAAATGCCTTATTACATGAATGGTGCACAAATAGTAAAGTCAATATAAATTGGCAATAGGTTGTGATAAAACTTATTTAGCAGCCACCATCGAGATGGTTGCTGGTCTTTCTGAGGTCCACAATAGAAATAAAGCTTTTAAAACACTTTATACTTTCACCATGTGCAATACAAAATGACATGATTTTTGAATCATTGACTTTAATGCCTTTAAATGTGTGTACATTAATTAAGACTCTTTCTAATTAGGTAGTTAATTACAAAGTTGAATGGCTCTGTATAAAACCGACTTCTTTAAAAAAATTGTCTTTGGTCGAGGTAGAAACAAATGCACTATGCGCCTGTCAGGTGAAATGTGAATGAGTCTGATCTACATTATATTATTTTAACATTTCCATAACAACATTCTGGTTTACTAGTAACAATGAGTTTCTTTAAAAAATACTATTAGGGTATGCTCTAACTTCATCTGCACCAATGGCGAAGACATTAGGTGTGTTCAAGATGCGAAAATCTCTGCCTGGATTGCAGACGAGAGCAGGCAGCTGAGGCAAAGAGGAGGAGATTCAACTTGGACACTTGTTGAGATCTGACTCTGTGAGTCAGATCTCACACACTCACGGAGCTCAAGCGTTGAAGTGCTGCACTGAATAAAACTACCTACAACTTTGCAAAAGCATTTCTGTTTCCCCTCACACATCACAGACTCACTCACACATCATCAGTACAAAGGAAAAAAAGATCTCATGATAAAGTTTGCACACTTTAGACTTGCCTATGTAAAAATGACTTTCAGCTCATCAGGATCATGTATTAATGTTGCTGTGTGTGATGTACAACAGTCTGGTTCTTTTCTGACTCATGATAAACACGTATGATGTTATAAAAGTCACAAATATGATCAGGACAGAGGAGGAGGAACTGCAGCGCGTCACGTTTGATCAAAGCCAATCAGCGGACAGTCACTGCACTACATTTCCCATCATGCATCTTGATTTTGTAGTCATCGAGGCGATGAAGTCAAGCTGCAGTTGCTTTTTCTCGCTTCGACGACTTGTCAAGTCGACTTGAGCCGGATTGATCCCTCTTACCGGCTTGAGCCGACTGGACCGCCTCGACCATCTTGAACACACCTAATATTTGGTGCATCTTAGTGACACGAGTTAAAGTTGGGTAACTGACTTTTTTAGTTGTAAATTACTGAACTTAGTATTTTCCTCTTAAAAGTATATGGTCAATGCAGCACTTTGTGAAAAAATTAGACTACTGAGTACTGTCTAAAATTAATAACTTTTAGTCCTCATGGGGAGCCAAATGCAGCTCTCTGATTGGCTGTGCTTGGGTGGTCCTCTTCAGTTTCACTTTGTTGTTTGTAAAAATAAGTTTATGAGTCATAACCAATACGAATACATGCCGTTATTAATCATGTGTTGAAGGATTTTTAAGAGAAAGTTGTCAGATTTAAAACCTAAATAGTGTTTTCAGTGTAAAAATCAGTTACCCCACCATTAAGTATGAACACTTAAGCAGTAAGTGTTGTTTTGGACAACCTGAAGCCTGGATAAGTCTGCTTTCTTTGTGGCAGACCATATGAGGAAACAATATTCCAAATGTGACAATACCAGCGATTGTACTTTCATCACAGCTGGAGAAATAATAGGCAAATAATATTTAAATAATATACAAAAAGGTAATGGACCTAGTCACCATAGAACTCACCAAACTGAAAGTTTGTTTTTAAAGTATGAAAGACCAGTGGCTATACTCTGGTCTTATGGCATCAATACAAGGTAGAAAGTGAACACAACCTATTTAGTTCTGGGTTCCTGTGACTGAACCAGCAGCATAATTCTCATAGAAAATAATGTAAAAACAAAGTTATAAAATTGACCAAAAAAAGAAAATAATTTAACATGTGATGATTCACTGTGTTTTTGGTTAGTTTCCCTTCTCAATTAGAAAAATCACACTAGAAGATGTTTTATGAACAATTAAACTACATGTGTGTGCTATAATTTTGATGGAACAAAAAACTAAAAGAATAATTTATTATGTAAAATGTGTTTTCAAGATTTCTTAAAATTAGTTTGGTTTTAATCAAGTATAAATATTAAAAGGTTAAATTATGGACATCCACCTTAACTAACTGTTTACAGCCTGAGCTTATACTATTTATTCATTTTATACTGGATACATTATTACAGGAAGTACTCAGTGATACAAAAGTTTGCCAGTTTAAATATGTACTGACATTCTCAATGCACAGAGTTGCAAAGGCAGCATTTATTTAGATTCCCATAAGTGTGCTGTGTTTTTGTTTATAAACTAATTGTCATGGACTTTCCTTGTTTTGTTTTCTCCAGCTGCAGGCCTGGCTGAGTGTGTGGAAGCTGCCAACGCTCTGCTGGGATGCCGTGTCCACAAAGGTGTCCTGGGACTCTAGGTCTAATCCTGATTTAGGTTTTGCTGAGTCAAAGGGGACCTATTATGGAAAATGTACTTTTAAGAATTTTTGACTTTCTCCTAGTTGTTTTTTCCTTCCTGTTTAGTTTGTAGTTTCAAAGTATTTAGAAGGGATCATGCATTTTGACTTGACAACATTACTGTGTCAGTCCAGATATCACTGTTCACTGCTTTTTGCTTTCTTTGTTGTTATTATTAAAATTGAAATGTCCAAAATACAACAATGATATGGATCAATGGCTCCCAATTTCTTTTGTCCAGTGTATCTCCTAGTCTTTGCTTCACACTCCAGGTACAACTTTATTATCAACTCGCTGTTGTGTCTTTAAGCAAGACACTTCGTCCACGTTGCTTAGTCTGGATCTGGTGTGAGTGTGAATGATTGGTGGTGGTGGGGGCCGATGGCATAGACTCAGTTTGCCTCAGGGCAGCTGTGGCTACAATAGTAGTACTACCTAGTATGGAATCAATGAATAATGTAAAATGTGAAGCGTCTTAGGACGTCTTGAAAAGCGCTGTATAAATCCAGTGGATTATTTTTATTATTAATTATGAAAAAGTTCATTGTGTTGTATTCAGTGTTTACATTGTTAAATCAAGATAATGTTCAAATAAACATTACCCTGGAAAGTGTACCCACAGAGGTCCTCGTACCCCTGATTGAGAAACACTGACATAGATTATGACCAGTGTTGGGTACATTACTGTAAAATTGTAATACTGTACATTATATATTACTAGTTACAGTGAGAAAAATGTAACATACTAAGACATTATACAGCACTAATCCTCTTACATTTACACTTGATTACTGATTAATTTATGAAAATGTGATGCAGCAACAGCTTTGCCTCATAACATTTTTATTCACCTTTAAGTCAACAGACAGTATTTTAGTGATGTTTTAGTCCTGAAGTGTCTTATTCAATAGAATATAAAAGCAAATAATTTATAAACAAGTTACTCAGATTGTTACTAGAATTAGGCTATATTGTCAACACGTTTATAAGTAATGAGTTACACTACTTAGTTACTGAAAAAGGGAATATATTACAGTAACTAGTTACTTTTGTAATGAGTTACAAACACTGATTATGGCTCTGTAGATAAAAATAGATCTTAAAGCTGTACTTTGTAACTTTTTTAATCAGAAAATTTGAACAAATTATCATTATTGTCACATTATTCCAAGTTACATTTGTTTACAAAATGACAAACTAGAAGTGATGTGCACATTGGACATTTTCCAGAATCTATAAATAAAGTGAAAGAGAGAGCTATATAGATATAGGGACATGGACCTATTATATTAGTATAGGGAAAGATGAGACAAAATGCATCATTAATCTATTTATTATTGTAAATGCAAGCAATAATTTTACATCTGGGCCCAGATTGACAGAAGTGGTAAACTGAATGGAAGTTTGTACAACAACTTGAATACTAAATGCATAAATATACATTGCATTCAGTAGCCTATATACTTTTGGTGTGGGCCACATGTGCTTTTGCATTTTTGCGTTTTTATATTTTTATTTATTTATATTCGGTTTGCGCTCGTGTTGATTCATGATTTGGGAGCGTATTTTTGAACTTGCGTTTGTGTTTTGTCCTTCAGGGCTACCGTATTAAACTCTTTTGCATCATGGTTAGCATGTTGGCTGGCTGTAGAGTACGAGCGTACGAGCCTGTACTGACGTGAGCTATTTTCACGTCTTACCAATCACTTTCATCATATCCCGCGTCGGCTCGAGATTTCCTCAGAAAAACAGACAAACCAGAAACAGCCAATAAAGTTTGAGCGCATGTCGCTTCCGCATTGGACCAGCGCATTGGACACGCGCATTTAAACCATGAATCTATGATATAAACGACAGCAGTGAGAGTCCTGCTTTACTTTTGGACTTTCTGACAGAGGTAAGACCATGCACTAAATGTTTTGTTTTATTTGGAAGCGCCATCCTAGTCTAAAAATAGTTTAATAATATTAATTGTGCATGAGGTCACTTTTGATTCAAGTTCACTCCGTTATTGAAAAATGTAATGTTTACTCTTTTTAGTTGTCATTTCTAGTTACTCCATTCAAAATTCCATTATTTCTCTTACAGCTTTCCCTGCACGAATATAAAAAGTAAAGAAGATGGAGATGTGGTGCTGTCATAGAGCAGTAATAATCCTGATATTACATTTGGTCTGTGGTCGCTGTGAGCTGATGACACGCGAGAGACAAGCAGGTAAAGTCACGTGTTGATTTTGTTTGTTAAAGGCTTTCCGTAAACTAATACAGCGCGTGCAGAATCATTATACCCCCACATTTTTTGGGTGTTCACCTTTATGTGGTCACTTTTTTACCTTTTGGTTAGCCCAAAGTGTTGGATGAGATTTAACCTTTATCTTAAAACTTGAGCAGATAGAGAGATAGATAGATAGATAGATAGATAGATAGATAGATAGATAGATAGATAGATAGATAGATAGATAGATAGATAGATAGACAGACAGACAGACAGACAGACAGACAGACAGACAGACAGACAGACAGATAGATAGATAGATATCTAGATACTTTATTGATCCCACAACTTACTAGTATTTTAACAAAAATGTCAATCTTTGGTGTGCAGAATTATTAGGTAGTATAGGCTATGGTGATTGAACATCAAAAATGGGCGGAAAAAAGTACACATTTTGACTGAAAGTCATAAAATAGGTAAGATGCTGGTTAAAAAAGTAAGTTTAAGAGAAATTCTGTAATATTTGAACAAAAACTAGAAGACTGTAAGGTGTTAACTATTCATAAGAGAGGTAGGAAAAATGAGTTGAAGAGAAAAGATGGAAGCTCAGAATATAGAGAGCGGTCAAGAGAAAGCCAGATGTACCTCATAGTACTAAATACAATGCACTACGTGAAGTTTCTCTTGTGAACACCCAAAAATGTGGGGCTACCTAATAATTCTGCATGCGCTGTATAGGCAGACACAAAATAAGGTTACAAGTAATTGCTAACTGCAAATACTGCAAATTAATTTATGTTCATGTAAGATAAGCATAAATGTGATATAATTCAGGTAAGCTGGCTGTGTTATGCACAGCAAAGTAGCCAAATGTGGATATACTCAGAGTAGTTTTCTATACCTATTAATGGTGGTAATTTGGGATATGACTATTCTGTATTGATAATTATTCAGTTCGATTCTTGTCTCAATATATGGGTCACAATTCCAATATGTTTTTAATTTTGTTAAAGCCCATTTGACTGATTATGACATTCTTCTAATTGTGACTTAGTTTGGTGTGACAGTCTTTGTGGTAATACTTATCATAGTTTTACATCAGTAAAGTTGCAATTTATGACGCAATTGGCAACTAAAATTAGAAAATTAAACAAAGTAATTGAAGTTCTAAAACAAAATCCTCCCACGTGTCAAAAAGTCCCAAAATGCAAATACTATTTACATGACTGACACAGTTTCCTGGAGTTTAAACAATCATTTAACACAGTTACAGTGTTATAAGTTACAATAATTTGTCACTCCTGTGTTATTTATGTTGATTTTGGCCCAGATTTACAATGTGATTGCTAGGTAACATTCGTAGATTCCTCTCCACATATTTACGTCATAATGAACTTCACCAAAATGATCAAATTGGGTAGAAACAAGTTAAATGTTTAGTGAAATCTTAATCATATTTATGTTTATTCAACATTTTACTAAAAATGCAGTCTAACCTGTGATACGCACTTTAAGCCTCAAAAGAACAAGCAACAACAACATGGCTCTTCAATAGATAACAATATTACCGCTTTAAAGGAACTGTGTGTAATATGCACAACTAGTGGTTTAAAAAAGTTACAAACAAAGATGAAGTTGGGTTGCCAGATTGTGAAATGGCCCATAGATTTAACAGTTACAAAATACTGACCAATCAGAGACAAGTTTGCTGTGAATCATAAGAAATAATAGTTGCTTTCTTGGACTTCTGAGTTTTTGCCATGATTTGCCTCCAGGAATAACATTTCTAAACAATGTGGGTGGAGCCTGATGAGAACTATGGACAGTTGTGTCTGTGTCATGAGCAACTCAAACATATTCCTGGCACATGGTTCATAATCAGCTTCAGGCTCTAAAAACAACACAAATGAGAGAGTCATGTGAGGCTCATTCTGCTTTCTGATTGGACCAAAACACCAAATGTAAGCAACACCTAATGTTACATCATGTCCATACGTAGCTTATTAATAAGAATAACTCAGATTTACAATGACTTTCAGTAAAAATAAGATTACGTTTGGACATGTTTATCATGTATCTGTGGATACATACAGGTTATGTTTATAAAACCAGAAATCAAAATCTTAAATGTAGTTTTTAGGGAATTAAGACAGGAGTTTATTAAGAGAACGTCTAGAAAAGTTCATATTGGGTCAGTTTTTGTGAAACAAAAAGTAACAGAATGACAAAACTCTTAATAAGAAATAATAACAATAAGCTGCTGTTTACTTCCTCTGAGTGAGGTCGAAAATGACAAAACAGAGCTACAGAAGGGCACATGAGAATCGAACCAAACACCAGAGTTTAACTGAAACACTACTATGAAACAATTCAATGCATGCGATGCAAATTTTAATGAAGGAATCTTATAATAACAAGTTAAAACAACCATAACATTTATTTTGCATAAAACCTCTCTCTTTGGTGTTCAGTGCAAGGTGATGGTGGTTGTTGCTCCAAAGTTTAAGACTGTGTACATCTTCGGAGTACACTATGTAGTCGTCTTTAGCTTTCAGTCAAGTAAAAATGATCATTATCAGAAGATTTATGATTACTGGGGTGTTAAGTTCGACGTTTGTGGCTGTCAGTTGAAGCATGTAATATACCACTATCTCTACTACAAACTAGAAAAACTTTGTTAGCCTGGCCTATGCAGTACATAAACAATGCTGTTTGTTGTGTTTCCTGCTAAAACCTGGCACATATTAGTGCTTTGGTCATACTTACACAGATTCTAATGTCAGTGTATTGTGTCAGTGCCTCTGCAGAGTGTGGACGTCCAGGTGGATGTGAAGGACCATGTAGCTACAGTCGTCTCAACGCTGCTTTACAAAAACAAGGAGGAGAAACCTATTGAGGCAGTGTTTGTGTTTCCCATGCCCAGTGAAGCTTCCGTCTACCATTTCAGCGCCAAAGTCGGAGAAACTCTTATAGTGGCTGAGGTGAAGGAGAAGAAACAGGTAAGCCTGGAAAGAGAGGTGTCAACATTATTACAATACAACCAACAAAAGCTTTTACATGACAGGATTTTATTTTTGCGGGGGAGTCCGATACAGATAAAAGTAAATAAAATACATTTCACAGCTATATAAGCAGTGTGAAAAACTTTTTTGATAATAATACTATCATTGCTAAGTCACAGTAGAAACTAATAGTTAAGTTTTATCTTTTACACTTGTTCCAGGCTCGTGAAGAGTACGATGATGCGCTGAGCTCCGGTCAACAGGCTTTTCTGTTGGAGGAGAGCGACCAGAGTCCAGATATATTCTCTATGAGTGTTGGCAGTCTGCGTCCTGGAGAGAGCGCCTCCATTAGGCTGGAGTATGTCACTGAGCTGGATGTGCAGGCCGATGAAGCTCTCAGGTTTAATCTTCCTGCTGTCCTCAACCCTCGATACCAACCTGCAGGTCAGAGTTCACTCCTCTGAGACTGGAGCCAACAACAGTCAGCTTAACATTTGAAAAGCAGAAAACAACTGAAATATAAATAACACATCAGATCATCTGTGTCAGATTATGGATAATCTTATTGCAAAGCATGTGAAGTTTACAGTGAAGGAGTCATGTTTTAGCAAACATTGTGTAAACCAGACTCAGACATCTTGGTCTGTGGTGTGTTATTGAGCTACAAGAATAAATAAGTTCAAATCTGAATTGCAATGTGAATGGTGGCATTTACAGAATCGCCACTTCTTTTAATTACTAAAAGTAATCAATGATACTGACTAAATATTTTAACATATAAAAACTATAACACATATTGCTCAGTCTTCTACAAAAATGGCCATACATTTTGTTAATTCCTGTTGAAAAAGTATTTTGTTTCCCCCACAGGAACAGAAAGCAGTGTGGACGTGGCATCTGTCCCGTCTTCTCTGGTGCCCTATGATCTGACCTTCTCAGCTCGAGTCGAGTCATCACGACCAGTGTCCAAAGTGGAGTCCACCTGCACCCTGGACCCAGTCCAGTACCTCAACCAAGACCAAACTAAGGCCTCGGTAAACAGGATTTATCCATCCAATAGAAAAGACTTGGTCAACTCTAGCCCTGTTTTAACTTATGTAACTGGAACGCGAGAAAGAAGATAGTTGTCCAGAATATTAAATTATGGTACTTAAAATGTACAAGAAAACATTGAATGATATAAACTAAGTAAAATTTACACAAACAGTACTTTTTGAAAATACAGTTAACACAAATGTCACCACTTTAATCCACATGAACCACATTTGTTTGGCGCAGGTGAAGCTGGCAGCAGGGCACAAGTTTGACCGAGACGTGGAGCTGCTCATTTATTACAAAGACAGTCACCAGCCCTCAGCCGTGGTGGAGGCAGGACAGGCCTCAGCCAAACCTGGTGAGGATCGTAGAGTCTAGTATTAACATTCATTTAAGCATCCAGGATGGGACATTACAAGGCTCAGGATTGTGACATCAATCATCCTTAGAATGTTCAGCTGTACTAAAGGTAA
This sequence comes from Mugilogobius chulae, assembly GCA_038363315.1. NCBI lineage: Eukaryota > Metazoa > Chordata > Actinopteri > Gobiiformes > Gobiidae > Mugilogobius > Mugilogobius chulae. Next base: position 16,135,597 of record CM076415.1, on the reverse strand, counting down.
ACCAATTTAATTAATTTTTAAAATACTGAAAATACTATAATTAAAGTAAAACAGATATATATACCAGTGATGACCCAGCAGTTTGTTACATTGTTCCACTTGTGTTTTTCACTTTTTGGCTAATGTATTCCCATTGAAGATCTGCAAACATGGTGGATTTGCCATTCTTTCCATGGAAACCGCTGTTGCTTTGTTGCTTCCAGAGCCTTATTGTGTATATCTACTGCCATCTAGTGGTAAAATCAAGCTTAGCAATGAATTTGTATGTTTTTTTTCTGTTTTAACAGGTGTATATGTAACAATTTGTTAAGAAACAAAACAAAAACCTTATTTTATCTACTTAAGTTTATGAACAAAGCAATGTTTAAGTTGTGTGCGAATGAACAAACACAACAGTAATCGTTAAAACCTGATTTCAGGCTCTCTGATGGGAGACACAGCCCTGATGCTGAGTTTGTATCCAGAGTTTCCTAAACACGTTATGTCATCTACGTCTTCCTCTGGAGAGTTTGTGTTTCTATTGGATCGATCTGGAAGTATGGAATCTTTTATGAGTGACAGCGCAAAATCAGGTTCACGGATTGACAGTGCTCGGGTATATATATCTTTTTAAATATACTGTATGTCTCAGTAAGTTTAAAGCTTTTTTCTCACTGTTGTCTTTATTTCTTCAGGATACTCTGCTGCTGCTTGTCAAGAGTTTACCCATGGGCTGCTACTTCAACATCTACAGTTTTGGATCCTCTTTTCAACAAATCTTTAAGTAAATAAACTAACATGACACTTGAACATTACAAATTAAAATCCACCTTGAACATTCCTTGACTTTGTCTTCTTTTGCAGGGAGAGTGTGGAGTACAATCAGAAGACGATGGAGGAAGCTCTGGAAAAGGTGAAGATGATGGATGCTGACCTGGGAGGAACTGAGATCTTGGCGCCTTTGAAACACATTTATAGTCAGAGCTGCATCCCAGGCCACCCCAGACAGGTACAAGCAGATTTTTTTACACTTTCTATTAGAGTTTACAAGCTTGTCCATACCTGACTGCAACGCGAGTCATTCTCTGTGTATCTATAAGCACGGGCCGGAAGCTAGCCCTCTGTGGCATTTTAATGACAAACTCTACTTACTACCACACAAGGACAGACAATTGTCCATAAGAGATATTTTTGGATGGGACCTGTTTTATGTGTCTATGCTCATGTACAGAGCACTAAGGCTGTATGTTCAATAAAGTTTACAATAAGCAATTATACTGCTTTAACCATCTGTTCTGTATTGTTGATAAACAGACCAGAATGAAACTGGACCCATTCATTTCATTTGTTTCTCTGTCTTGGTTCAATATCACTTTGACTGAAGGGACATTCTCAAGCATATACTAGTCTCATTGTTTAAAACAGTTCTCAGACCCTTTATTGTCCTCTCTGTAACTGCTGCATTTTGTAAAACTATTTCTGTGCTCTGTAGCTCTTTGTCTTCACTGATGGAGAAGTGGGAAACACCAAAGAAGTCATAAACCTGGTTAAGTCTAACGCAGACTCTCACAGGTACAAAACAACATCCATTTTAATTATGTTATGTTAATGTTGAAGCAAATCCTACTTTTCATTGCAGATGTTTTTCCTTTGGAATCGGTGAAGGAGCCAGTTCAGCTCTCATCAACGGTTTGGCCAAAGAAGGACGAGGACACGCCCACTTCATCACTGGAAGTGGCAGAATGCAGCCCAAAGTAAGTTTTCTAGCAGCACTTTGGATAAAGTTACAGCCTCCAATTTTGACGATGCAGATTGGCAGCCATGTTTCTGTCAGTCTGTCACAAGGCAGCTGTGGCCACAAGAGTTACTAACAATCACCGAGTATAGAAAGTATTAATTCCATCTTAGAGTTTATGTTTAATGTATCAACTTTAACTATATTTTAAGCAGTTTTGATTTTGTATATTTGTGTGTGGTTCAAAAACCAGCTCACATAGCGCCGCCCCTCTGTGCTAGCACCGTGGCTGTGGCCGGTGTTTTGTGTTGGTGCATGGCATTTTAGTTTCCCCTTCGGGAATAAAGCGTCTGTCTTTCTGTCTTGTCCATTGTAAACCACCGATGTGTGCTTTGGCAAGACACGTCACTCTATTACATGTGTTTATATACAGTGTGAGTTTTGGTGGTGATTTTTAGCTTCTGTCTGGCTGCCCATGGCAGCTGTGGCGTCAGAAGCAATGGCAAAATCGCTATGGGCTTTTGTAAAAGTGCTAAATAAGACTGATTCATCATTGTTATTATTATTTTCTGCCTCCGAAATCTTACTGAAGGTAAGTGTGTTCTTTATGTGTCCTCCAGGTGATTCAGTCTCTGCGCTTCGCCATGCAGCCGGCCGTGGGCGACATCTCGGTGAAATGGGACCTGCCCAAAGGAGTTTCTGCCTCTGTGCTGTCTCCACCTCTCACGTCCATTTTCCAGGGACAGCGGTCTCTGCTGTACGCCCAGCTCACTGGACAGGTGCTCGCTGTGGTGTAAGAGCCAGTGCACTTATGTTTAGAGCAGCGACTAAAACTGTGTGTGTTTTAGAGCGAAGAGGGAGCAGAGGGCTGTGTGACTGTCAAGTACAGCCTGGCAGGTCGTCCCACTGAGAACAAGCTCAACTTCAGCCTCAAGCCAGCAGAGGACACTGGGTAAATCTGAACACTGTTTATTTCCAGCTGTAATTTATCTGAAACTGTTGTCAGGGCTGGAGTTGGACAGGTTTGTGGAGGTCCACTGATGGTCTGTTATGGTGGCTTCAAATGCCCACTGTTTTTGTATTCTTTTGACTTTTTACACCCTATCACATCATCAAATCTTTGTTTATTGCTTACGTAAATCTCTGACTAGGCGTCCTGTTGGTTTGCAGACTCACAATGCACAGGCTGGCAGCTCGCTCTCTCGTTCGATCTCTGGAGAAGAAGCAGGAGGACGAAAGAGAGCAGAAAGATTATGACGCTGTGAAGAAGAAAATCATTGATCTGAGCGTTCAATCAGGAGTCAGCAGCTCTCTCACCGCCTTTATCGCTGTGAACAAAACTTGTGAAGGAGCTATTCAAGAGCCTGTGCTCAGAAGAAATGTTCCTGTACCAGGTTAGTCTCAAAACTATGTTATTTTCTACAGCAACAGCAGAATCAATAGTATGACCATGAAACAACACACAATACATGTCTTTAAATTTTTAGTTTAAGTTACTTACCATCCATGTTAGTGTTTTTCCAAATGTTCATAATGATTAGTCATATTCTTTTACAGCAGTGGTTTTCACTGCAGTAAGTTGTACAGGTACCAGTGGTAAACAGAATGACCCAGAGTGAGTGAGTGAGTGAGTGAGTGAGTGAGTGAGTGAGTGACTTTGTTTTTAATGTTTATATGTGCACTGTGTAACTTTCTGGAGATGAAGGGTCAACAACACAATTCAGTAGAAATAGAAAGTTAAAACCTTATATTGGGACATTCTGAATGTGCATAAATACAGTATGTTTTATGCTAAAACATGAGAAAAATACAGCTAAAGGAACATCTTTCCATAGAAAAATGCAAGATAAGGTTGGTGCTGTTTGTTGTTATGCAAGCCTTCTCAAAGTAAAAACAGATTTTGAGTTAGAGGTGAGAGTGCATCAGTGGGTCCATAAAGTTCAAATCAGGTGCATCTCAAGGACAAGAAGTGGCCCAAAGACTCGAGAGGGTCTTGAAAGCATGAATCAAGAGGAAAAATAGTCCGAGGCACACTGATTTTTAAAAATAAAAGTCCTTTATTAAAGTGCGGGACGCCTACGCGTTTCGACCAATGTATAGGTCTTCTTCAGGGCTAAATCATGTAATCTGACACAGATTACATGATTACTGATTTTGTTTTATTTATCTAGTGGAACTAATACATTTAATGACCAAAACATGTTTTATTTAAGTTTATTTTTAATCAAAAAGTTTTTTTTTTGCACCTTTAACTGTTAGCACATATACAGTATGTGACTTGTTATACAGGGGGTACAAATATACAAAAAACAAGAAAAACACCTTTGTATTCACCTTTTTCTGCCTCGCCCATCTTTCTTTGCAGTGCACTTCCTGTTTAGCTGCGTTTAATCTGTAGAATTCAGTCTCTGGGTTTATTTTAACTGTCATTATATCTGTTGAGAATTACCTTAACAGAGCTAAACAGAAATGGCACTGCTAAGAAAAGTGGGCTAGAATAAATAAGGTGAATATAGATGTTTTTAACACAAAATGTGCTTGTGTGCAAATTACTAGCAGTATAGTGATATTGGTGTTGCACAGATATAATAATGTTTTTAAAAACCCAAATCTGACAGTGTGTTTTCATTACTTTAGGGAGGATATACAAGAGTGCTACAACAAGTAAGTACATGCAAAATAATCACTGTGATGCTTTTGGAGATAAACGTGTTAGGACTGTACTGTTTTGAATTTTTAATTACAGTTATCAATAGATTTACAAAAAAGGTTGATTCATTGGTACTAAAAAGTCTTCTTCAGTTGTAGTAAAGGCAAAAAGTGTAAAAAATAACAATAATAAAATAAATAAATAAAATAAAATGAATAATATTAAGATTATTATTAATCTCCACTGGAGTTTGCATGTTCTCCCCGTGTCTGCGTAGGTTTCCTCCGGGTACTCCGGTTTCCTCCTACATCTAAAAACATGTCCATTATTGCCTCCCCTGACCCTTCCCCAGGGCTCCCCTGCAGAAGAGATTCTGAATCTCAGTGGGACTTCCTGGTTAAATAAAGGTCAATCAATTAAAATGCCCATATTTGTCACTTCTCGCACTTAGCTATGTTTATGTTTGTCTAAAATATGGGTAAGGTTAGGTTAGGTTTGGAATCAAGTAATTTGGATAAGTGTTTGGGAAAGGTAGAGGCAAGGTCAGGCTTTTAGCAGGAGATGGTGAGCGGTGAGACATATCTTGAAATTATTATTATTACCATCTGAAAACTTTAGCCTAGAAAATGCTCTCACTGTTGAACTAACGATGACTTTGTTTTGGTGCAGGAATTGAAGCGTTGAGGTCGTACTCTCTTGGTTCTGGTCTTGGTTTTGCAATGGATGAGGTGGTATATGGTAAGTACAATGCAATATTTACAAAAACTCTTATAGTGAAAGCAGCACAGATGCATAGGCTGTCCATTAAAATATGATTATATAAATGGTGCAGATATACAGCATGTAAGTAGTTTATAATGAGGGGTTTAAATGTGCGAACGTTTGTGTGAACTAGTTGTTGGCTAAAACCTTTTTTGTTTAAATTACAACTATTGCTTCAGTCAATAAAAAAATGTTGTTTGATTCAATGTAGTTTTAAATTATAAGAATAAATGTTTCAGAGTGTGATTGTGAATTGTCTTAATTGTGCTGTTTTTTGTTTGTAGGATCAGCAATTGAGGATTACGATGAGATGATGTTTGATGAGGACGAAGTGGGTGATGCAGGTCCTGATTTTTTAATGGATTCTCATGCCAAAGCACGCTGGAGCAAACCTCAGTGGGACCCTCTGCTGGAGCTGGTGTCCCTGCAGAAGGCCTCGGGCTGCTGGGAGTTGGAGCCAGCTCTGGCCAAAGCCCTGAGCACAACCAGCCAAGATCTGGAGAACAAACAGCCTTCAGTGGTGAGTCACAGCTGAGACACACTCTTGAGCTGCTCAAAAGCGCTGATTGTAGGGAATTTTAAAGACTGTGAACATGGACGAATGAGCAACAAGTCAATATTTACTTGTTTGTTTGTTTTTTTGTCTATATGAAAGATAGAAAATTACAAGGCATAGAGAGTAATAATTGTAACTATTATTGTTGGATGACTATGTGGAGTTTGCACGTTCTTCCCGTGTTTGTTGAGGCTCCTCTCGTTCCCCAGGATTCTCCAGAAATATTCTGATCTCAAGACTTTCAGTTTCAATAAACATAAAGTTTGTGCATTGCTTCACTGAACAACCGTTTCACAATAAAACCTCCGGTGCAAGTAGTAAACACGAGAACTTTTATGTTGAAAACTCCACACGGGAAGCTGTTACTGAACCTGACGCAACAGACACGCTCAAACTGTCAAACTTCTGCAGAGGTTTTTGCAAAACCGGGACTTTACAGCGCCTCACAGGCCACAATCTAACGCAGAAACTGAAGGACGACACATAAGGAGTGCGTCGGAGGAACGGCTCGCTCGTGCGTCAGACAAGAGGTGAGTTTACGCTGCTGCGGGGATGCTCGTTCTCATGCGCGCGGCCGTGTCTTCTTTCCAAATACTAGACCGACCACATACACGCGTTTTCACATCTATCCACAGTCCCGTGTCTTCTCCCGTGTCACCCAATGACCGATGACCCATCTGCTGCGGCTTTCCCTTCTGGGAGCACCGCTGGGCAATAGTATTTTGTTTGTCCCGTCTGCAAGTCCGCAGATTCTGGCTTTATGTTGACTCGCTACTAAACATCGTGACAACAAGTCTGCTTCTAAGAAATAATGCTTCTGAAAATATTTAGACTATTCAAATTGAAAAGGACTAAATGCAAAATGAACACAAGTTTGTGTCTTTCCCTGTGCACTCTCTCATCCCGCTCCTGCTCCAGCGCAGAGAGTCAGGGCAGGGGGACGTGTGGAGGAAGAGGGAAGACACCGGTAAATTAACTAGAGACAGGACAGGTTTTTGTCTTAAGCGATTCATTTTCCCAGAGGGCATATTCAAATCCAGACTAGTGGCAAAAGGCAAGACCACAATTATTGATATAAGAATTTATTATTGGAAGCACATTTTTAATTGAAAAACAGGCTATTTATCTATTAGTGTCCATTAATTGTGTATATTAAGAGCAAAAGCAAAAAACATGCTCCACAGCCAAGTCAATCAAATAAAAGAAATATATTTTTAAAATAATTTAAGATTTTTTATAACTTGTTGCAAATTTGATTCAAGCTAAAATATTTTGAAAACAGTCAGACATGTCTTAAAATAAGTGACATATACTGCCAAATAGATATATGTTTATTCTGAACTGGCTAAAACAACTACCATTAAAATGATTATTCTTTATTCTAGTAGTTTTAAACACTTTGCAGTGTTAAGAGTTATGCTTAATCTCAAAAATATGCTGGGGGCCTAATTAAAACAGATGGATGGTCACACCTGGTCTTCGGGCCACAGTTTACCCAGGTCTGTCTTAAGCTGTGAAAGAATAAAGTCTGTTTGATTTTCAATCTGACTAAGTTAAACAAAAAATAGGCCTAATGAAAAAAAAATGAAATGAGTGTATGCTCTTTGCTCTGTGCTCACACCTCTGCCACCTAGTGGTCAAAACAATCAAAAACAACCTCATATGTATTATTTAAAAATATTAAAAATATCTAAAGTAGGCTTTATAGAGTTTGTTCCGTCTTACAGGAGCAGCTTCATTTTACTTACAGTGGATAAATAACCTATGCAAAGGTCTGATTAAAGCAGATTTTGTATAATAATAAGCTAAACCTAAGTGTTACACACACTTTTACCAGGCCTCAGTGGAATGTGCAGTGGATTATAATCAGTGCTTAATTTGTAACTCAAACGTTGCCGGAACAAAATGTGGGTTTTGGACCGGGCTCCAGACAAGGTCGAACCTTTCCCGGAGCGCACACAATAAGTGAACATAGAGGCTTAGAAATGCTAAAATACAACCCAACTGTCCATCCTACTCGATATTAAACGATATAAAAGTAATTATGTCTGTGTTACACGTTTTTTTACACGTCACACAGAGATTTTCATTCATTCTGACAGAAATCAGCGCACCTAAATCTGATCCACAGCAACAAGTAGCCTTCCCACACACGCTCGTCCTGCAGCTCAGCGCACTGCCTCCGCATCATATCTGACTCTCCACAAGTCACAACAACAACGCAGGACAAACAGCTTTTACAAAGCAGACACAGGTCACAAACAGCCTTTACACAGCAGACACGGGTCTCATACATCAAACGTGACGCTAAAATACACATTAAAGTAACGCAGTAAAGTTAGTTGCACTTACGAGAAACTGTGACCTCTACATCCGCTGGTTCTGACCTCTTTATCGTCCCGTACACTCCAAACACATGTGACACTCCCGCTGCCTTTAATCCATCAAAACGAGTCGCAAATAACAACAAATATTCACAAAATCCACTTTGACGCATATTTCCTGTTTTAGAAGGAGATACAAGAGCGGGGCTCGCCTGGAACCAATGAAAAGTCTTAAACCCGCCTGCGCTGCTTCTGATTGGTCAAATTTCCTGTCAGTTCCGCTTTTAACCAATTACAGTCTGACTCCGTTTCCCCCACAAATAAGCCTGTTCACTGTTCACTGTGAATGAGATGAGAGACGGGAGAGGAGCAGAGCCGCGTCTCGTAGAAGAAAGACAAAAAGAAAGCGTTACCGGAGCAGACAAAACTGATGCCGGAATGCCCCACGAGAGTTCCCGGATCTTATTCCGGCTTGTTCCGGCTCAAATTAAGCCCTGATTATAATCAACCATCACATTTACATTATTAAGTGTATTTTTAATACAATTTAGCAATAAATCCCAAACTTGCTAGGACACCCCCCCAAAGCACCAAATTAAAGGAAATGTGGTCTGCTGTGTTCAAAATTTTCTGGGGGAGAGCCCCCAGACCCCCCGCCCTCCCGGAGTCACCCCCCCAATACCATCCCCCCTGTCAAAAATTAACAAATCGCCTACTGACTAGACTTATTCATTTTTGTCTGGGTTCATCATAAATTATCTTCTTTGCATCACCAAATTTTATTATTTCCATAAAATTTCAAGTTCTATGACATCAAAACCATTAAAACACAAACATTCAATCAGCTACTTGCTACTCAAATAAACATATTTATTTTCCTAATAGCTGAGTCCAGTTTTACTGACAGTGTGTGAGACAAAGCTTAGTCATACTTTTTACAATTAACGGTACCACTTTATATTAACTACACCTTAATTGGCCTTAGTAAACCATGAATAAAGTATAAATAAAGTCTTAATTATTCATGAACTAATGGTGAATTAATGAATAAAAAAGTGCATTAATGCTTAGTAACTACTTAATTAAGGAACTAAGGTTAGGATTTAGGGTTAGGGGGCAGGGTTCGAAGTAATTAAGTAGTTACTAAGCATTAATAAGCTTTTTTCTTTATGAATTAATCATTTGTTCATATTGAACTAAGTCTTTATTAAGGTGTTATTAATGATTTATTAAGCCTAATTATTCTGTAGTTATTCTAAAGTGTTACCCAATTAACTAAAGAATTTTGACACTCTTTCCCACTCAACTCTAATCACCTTCTCTTTGTAAACAGTTAAAAATATTTCATTGAGTCTGGTTCTGGTGTTTGAAAGTTGTAATTTCAGTAATTCATATGCACTTTTTGATTTGTGTTGTTTAGGCAAAGAAAGAAGTGTGGGCCACCATTTTGGCTCTGGTCTGGCTTCATGATCAGAAAGCTGATGCTCAAGACGAGTGGGAACTACTGGCCATGAAGTCTGTGACGTGGCTGCGCTCACAGAACGGTAACGTCTCTGAATATTACATTTTGATTTATTAACATTTGAAGTTGTTAACAAGTTATAAACTGTACAAGTGGATATTTTTAAGTTAACTTTCCATGTGTTTTCTCCAGCTGTAGGCCTGACTGAGTGTGTGGAAGCAGCCAATGCTCTGCTGGGATCCAGTGTTAACAAAGATGTCCTGGGACTCCAGCCGACCTGTACCGAGCCTATGGAAACAGGGCTTAGGTCTAATTTGGCTCAAATTTTACAGAACTGAAAATAATACAATGTGGAAGGAATCAACAAGATTTACCAGTAAATCTCATCTTTATAATTCTGTGCTAGTGAGCACTTCTTCTTTGGCGAGACAGTAAATGAAACCTCACAGGTGTGGATAATCAACATGCTGTGTGCTTTTTGGGCACAATAAAAGGACACTCTGAAATATTCAGTTTTAGCGCCCAGCACAGTCAGTCTGCAGGAATGTCCACCAGAGCTGTGTCTGTGCGTTGAATGTTTATTTTGTATAAAGGTTATGTCTGTTTGTAAAAAGCCTGATCTGATCAGATCTCTGAAGCTAAGCAGGGCAGAGTCTGGTCAGTACTTGGATGGGAGACTGCTGGAACACCAGGATTTTGAGGGGGTCGTGCAAAGCAAATTGTTGTGTCCTTTGGCATAGCAGTGTAGTTTTTTACTTTGTGTTTAAACTGTGGTATGTAAATAAACTTGCCTTGCTCTGTCTTGCTATATGAATATGTTTTACAGAATTTGTATTGTAAGTGTTACTTTTATACTTTTTCTCAGTGTATTTTTCCTCTGTGCAGTGAAATAAAGGAAGTCCTGAGGGAAGAGGCAGGACTCACTAGTATGTTTTTTGTAACGGGGAGACCAGTGCCTCCCGACAAAACCTTTGCAGACACAGGAAGAACATGCAAACTCCACATAGAAAAGCCTTAAACACTGATAACTGTACACTGAAACATGCGTCACCTTTTATTACCACAAGATGGAGCCATTATTTGACTGGAAAGGTAAACATTTCAACCTCATAATCGTCCATTTTTCTCACCATAATGGCTTTATTTTGCTAAGGGTTGAATCTAAAGGCATATCTATCCTTTTTAAATTTTTCTATGGCTGCTGTTTTGCTTTGTGATTCTCTTTTTTGGCATATTCATTCACCAAAATAATCACTTAACCCCAGCAACATGTGCCATTACTGAGAATACAGATGAAACAATTTAAGATACTTTGATTTTGTGTATTTCTGTCCGTTTTTGCTGCATTGGCTCAGGTCAGAACTGTGTCAGAATAGAAACGCGGTTCGTTAGTCTGTTCTCTGACAGCGCTGTGTGCTTGTTAGTGAGACTCGCACTGACAGTTCAGGCCTGTGGGAATCGTACGTTTCAATGAAGGATGAAAAATATAACACTTCTTGTTCCGCAGACTTGTTCTATTGTACTTTTAAATAGCGAAGAGGACTAATTATGAAAACAAATTAACCCTTTACTTCACGGTTGGGAAGCTGTTTTTTCCCTATTCAAATCCAGACTGAGGGCAGGAGCACAACCATTGGTGCAACAAATCAAAATACTTAATCCAAGCAGTTGTATTGAAGATATACCTTAAATAAAACTGCTTGGATTAAGAATATTAATCTGGATTTAAGCGTCTTGATTAAATACTGTAGAATATTACTCTGATATTCTACAGTATTTTCTGACTGATTATAGAAAAATGTTGTCCTAAAATAGGAAAATATGTTTACCAAAAATGTTAATTAAATGAAGGAAAGTATGAAGACAGAAGGAAATGAAAGAGAGGAGAAAGGAGGATAAGAGAGGGGAAAGAGAGAGACAGAGAAATAAAAGAGGAAGAGAAGGAGAATCTGAAAGAGAGAGAAGGGAAAAGGAAAATATAGGGGGACAAAGGAGAAATGGGAAGTAAGAGGGAAGAGAAGGAGAGATAAAGGAGAAGAGAGAGAACTAGAGGAAAAAGGGGAGGAGAGAGAAAATGAGAAAGGGTGGAATAGAAAGAAAGAAAAAAATAACGAAAAAATAGAGAAAGAATGAAAAAAAAAGAAAGAAAGAAAGAAAGAAAGATGAGGCAACCATTGATTTGCTCTTTGTGCTTCAATGCCACATCTGCGATTGAACTTATTGGAGCTGAGTTTTTGAAGTATTTTTTTTTTGTAAAACGAAAATAAAGTCATGTTTGAAATAATAAAAATGTTTCCACACAGAAAAAAAAATGGAAAAAGTGCTTGGATTACGCAATGTTTATCACAGCTATCTTAAATTCAAGCGAATTAACAACAAAAATTAAATGATACAATTTCAGACAAGTTATATGTAAAGCAGAATTCATACAATAAGTTATTCAAAATATGCCATTCGCCTTTTACACATTTATGTCGAACAGACAGAATATTGTCGACTAAGAATGCATTGACCAATTAATCTAAACGACTAAAGAACTGCAGAACAATTGTACATATTAAGTTTTCTACGGAGACTGGGCTGGAACATTTACAACATATCAGGGCAAACATCAAAAGATTTCAGCTTCTGTAGAAAAAACTATCAACCTTCTTGTACAGATTATGAATGTTGACAGACCAATTTGGCTCTGTGCACAGGACTTCAGTTGGTTTGTTTATGTTCAAAATAGCTAACTTCTGTACATACGACCACTTCCTGTTCAGTTCATTTCTATGAGGATTTCACTACACCAACTTAACGATAAATACTCAGAAGATCAGACAGTGACAGTGAGTTGTGGTGAATCACGTTAAAGACTTCACAAATCAGAAGAATATTTCACCAGAGAACACTTGTGAGTTTAAAAAGAGACGTGTTTGTAGAGCCCGAGAAGAAAGCGTACATTTACCACGATATTACGCAACATGTAAATTGCGTATGATTAGCACGAGTTCACGGCTGTCCTGCGTAATTATTGTACGCGTCGCAGTCCCAGTTCATTGCTTTGGTGGTTGTTAAGACGTGTTCTTATTTATGAATATCAATGAAATCCTAATCTTCACCTGTCCCAAGCCCCAGACCTAATCTTACCCATTTTAGTAACTTTATGCCTGAACTTACCCGTTTCACCTAAAGAAAACGTCCCCACATGGCTTCAACCAAAACTTGTGTATTTTTACGCTTTTTCATATTGTGCTAAATGTACGGCATAACAAAAGTACGCAAAAAAAATGTGAAATCGTGCTCATAGTACGCTGGTTTTGTGTCGTGGTAAATGTACGCTTTCTTGTGAAACTGTGTTGGTCTGTATCTAAATGCTAACGCTAAAGCCGGCTGCACACTACAAGAGTTTAGGATCTTTTGCGATTTTTTGACGTGCCTAAGAAAAGAAGAGGCCACAGACATAAGGACAATTACAACGATTATTTGTCTCACAGTCGCATCAATGTCGCAGGAAGAAAATAGACGACACAGACTTGGGGAGCGGAGTGAGTGGAGAACAGCGCATGTGTCACGTGATTGAGCGCAAAGTGTTTTCTTTCGTGTGCGCGGTTATAAAAATGAACAATGAAATGTGAGTGGATTAAACCGGGTTTATCAACGTCACAGGACAGCCGCTTGTTAGAGGTAAAGAACTGTTACACTGATGTATTGTGAGCGTGAAATAAAAAAGTTTAAATAAACTTCGTGTTGGCCATGTTCTGTATTGTAGCTAATGTCAGTGTAAGGAGCAAATGCGTCGGAGATGACGTGCATAATGATCGTAAAAAAGAATCCCGCACTTTGACTACGAGCACAACGCATTACGTTTATTTACAGAGGATTACGATGCGATCGTTTCTTCTTTATTTTATGTGCACATGCAGCATGTGGATGATGCATCCCGACAAATAGTCGCAGTGGCGCACAGACATAAGGAGAGAAAAAAATCTCTTACGAAAATCATTACTCTGGCCACGCCTCCCCGAACTCGCAGAGGGACACATCGGGCTTAAAATCTGGCCAAAACTCCTGTAGTGTGCAGCCGGCTTAACAGGAAATGCTTGTATGTACAGAAGTTAGCTATTTTGAACAAAAACAAGTCAACTGATGTTCCGTGCACAGAGCCAATTAAGCTTGTTATTCGTAAGTGCAGTTGTTTTTTTGTCCAGTGAACAAAAGTGTTGGTCACCTGCTTATACTCCTTTTCATTCCTTTTCTTGACACATTTTGATAAATTTACTGACGTCAGATGTTGAGGTCAGGCAGGAGCATTTGACCCCCGTTCCTTTGAGGTGTTGTTTTGACTTGTTCATGTGCAGCTCAACAACACATTTTCTTCTCTAAAACCAATGAAAGCAACAATAAAGGATCAATAATCATCTTTGTGACTATGACGTTATCTAACAACACTCTATTACTGAACGTATTTTTACTACACAGCTGCTGGCTTGTCCCGTTTAATGACGTCATATATTTACCCACTTTATTTGAGCACAGCGCTAAAGGAAATCGATAGCTTATTAAGTGAGACAGATCCATTTTGTTTAGCTAGCAAATGTGGGTAATCCTTATTTGTTGAGCTGTTTTTTTAAAGAAGAAATTCAATTTATTAACATAACGTTCAGCTGTTTCACACAATCAATCATCGTTACCATCCAGTAAGTCAGTAAACAGATAAATGGAGGGAAACATTGGAGAGAATTAACAAACAAAATTGTATTAAAAATAACCCTTATTTCACGAATGAAATATGAATATTTTATTCTCTCTCTCTCTTTTACTCTCCCTGTCTCTCAGTTTGTCTCTCTTTACTTCTCTTTCTCTGTTTTTGTTTTTTCTCGGTTGTTGTCTCTCTATACTCTTCTTCTCTTACCCTTACTCTCAGCTTCTTTCTGTCTGTTTGTCTCCCTCTCTTTCTCCCTCTCTCTCTTTTCTCTTTGTGTGATCTCTTTTTCTGCCTGTTTTCTTTTTCTGTTTCTGTTTCTTTCTCTCTGTGATTCTCTCTGTCCTCACTCTTTCTTGCTGTCTTTGTCTCTGTCTGTCTTTTCTTCCTCTCTCTTCTTTTTCTCCCATCTTCCTCTGTCTGTCTGTCTGTCTGTCTGTCTCTCTTTCTTTCCATCTCTCACCCTCCATCTTTCCTCCATTTCAGTCTCTCTCATCTGTCTCTCTTCTCTTTCTCTCCCATCTCTCTCTCTGCCTCTTCCTCGCACCCTTTCTCTTCTCTCTCCCTCTTTGTCCTTTACTTTACCCATCCCTGTCTCTCTTCTCCCTCTCTATCACCCTACCTACCTCTCTCTCTTTCTCTTCTTCTCCCTCTCTCACCCTCTCTTTCATCTCTCTCTTACTCTCCTCTTTCATCCTGTCTCTTCTTTCCCCTCTTTCTTTTCTTCTCTCTCATCTTTGTCTCTCTCTGTTTCTCTCTCTCCCTCTCTCTCTCTTTCTTACTCTCTTTTCTCTCACTCACCCCTGTCTCTCTGTTTTTCCTCTCTATGTCACTCCCCCCCTACATCTCTCTCTTTCTCTTCTTCTCCCTCTCTCCCTCCGTCTCTTCTTGTTCTCTCTCGCTCTCTCTTATCTTCCTCTCTCTTCTCTACCTCTTTTTTCTCTCTCTCCTCTTTCTCTCTCATCTCTCTGTGTCTGCCTATCTCCCTTTTGTCTTTCTCCTTTTCTCCCCTCTTTCTTCTCTCTCACACCCACCTGTCTCTCTTTTCTCCATCTCTATTCCCTACATCCCTCTTTCTCTTGCTCTCCCTCTCTCTCTTCTTTACCTCTCTTCTCTCTCTCTTTCATCTTTCTCTGTCTTTCTCCCTCCTTTACTCCCCCACTCTGTTCTCTCTCTCACCTACACATCCCTCTCGCTCTCTTCTCCTTCTCTATTATCCTCCCTCTCTCTTCTCTCTCTCTGTCTCTCTCTATTTCTTTCTCACTCTTTTCTCTTCCTCCTTTTCTCCTCTCTCTCCCTCTTGTTAACTCCCCCTCTCTCTTCTCTCTCACACCTACCCCTGTCTCTCTCTTCTCCTCCATTCATGCCTCTCTCTTTCTCTTCTTCTCCCTCCCGCCCTCTTTTCTCTCTCTATCTATCTTCTCATCCTCCCTCTCTTCTCTACATCTCTCTTTCTTCTCTCTCTCTTCTCTTCCTCTCTCTCTCTTCCCTATCTACACCCCTCTCCCACACCCCGTCTCTTTCTCCTCTTCTCCCTCTTTATCTCTCTCCCCACTCTGTTCTCCACCTTCTTTTCTCCTCTCTCTCTCTCATCTCTCTCCTTTTCTCCCCCCTTTCTCTTCTCTCACACACCCACTCACTCACTTTCTTCTCTTCCTCCTTTTCTCCTCTCTCTCACCCCTCTCTCTCCCTTTCTCCCCCCTCTCCCTTCCCTCGCACACTCACTCCTGTGTCTCTCTCTCCTGCTCTCTTTCTCATTCTCTTCTCCTCCCCTCTCTCTCTTCTCTCTCTCTCTCTCTCATCTCGCTCTCCCTCATTCTCTTCTCCTCCTCTCTCTCTCTCTTTGCCGACCCTTCCCCCCTCTCTCTCTCTCTTTTTCAGCTTTGCTCTAACTTTGCCTCGACATTGCTGATTCCTTTTGTTTTCTCCATGGTAACACCAGCTCCATTCTCTCTCTTTCTCTCTTTCTCTCTCTCTCTCTCTCTCTCTCTCTCTCTCTCTCCTCTGTCTTTCTCATAACTCTGCCCTACCCCAGTCACAGCGCCGCGTTTATCATCGTACCCTCCCCCTTTACTTCTCCTCTCTCTTCTCTCCTCATCTCCTCTTTTCCTCTGCTAATGCTGCACTATCCACTGTCGGCAAGATGTTCAGCCCGGCGTGCAAACCTTCAGCGCAAGAAGCCAGGTAAAAACATAAATGAGAATCTGAATTGTTCTGAATCTTCTCGCAAATTTGCTAACGCTGTTTAAAAATTCGCTGTAGAATTGTGCAGACATGTAGCCGGTTGTCAGATTGTGCTGGTCTGTGAGAACTGTCCAGATGGAGTACAAGGGGTTTTTTGGCAACTTGTAGGTAAAAGTCTGGTGCTGCAATTCAGCGCTGTGACTATTTTCGGAGGTGTACCAGGAGCTGAAATGATCTAAGAGAATTTTTACTGTTTAGAATTTGTGATAAGGTTTGAGATTGATGTTCTAAAATTAAGATTCAATTAATTTTCACAATTTGAGCAGTGCATTATAATGATATTTGAAAGAGAATTAACTGCACACAAGTAAAATTATCTTCAAATTGTCTGTAAATAACAACAGTACACGTTTGCAGGTTTATAGCTCCCATAGGAAATGAATTAGTTGTTTGGTTTTTGCATTCATAATTGCTAATTGTGGCCATTTGAATCAATTCACTGCAAAAATTAATCTACAAGGAAGGTTGAATATCTAAAATTGAAAGCATATTATCTTGATTTGAGCAGCTTTCACTTGTCAAGTAAATATACATGTCTTGTATTACTTAATATAACAAAAATAATAGCTATTAATAAGTCTTTTGTTACCTGAATATTTACTCAACTCAAGTGCATAAATCATGATAATTTGTCCTTTAAACAAGAAAAGTGAACCTATTCAGTTAATACTTTTTAGTGTATAATAACTACATCTTAATTAGCCTCAGTAAAACCTTTATTCATCATGAACAAATGATCAATTCATGAATTTTTTAAGAAGCTAAGGTCAGGATTTAGGGTTTAGAGGTAGCGCTTGGGGTTATTAGATAGTTACTAAGCTTTGTTAAGCGTTTTCATTTATTAATTTGCCATTTGTTGATAATGAATTAAGTCTTCATTCATGCTTTGTTAAGGGTTTATTAAGGCTAAAGTGTTACCTACTTTGCAGTGCTGGTTCTCTGTTTCTGATCAGCTTCAGGAGCTTGGAAATTCCAGACTCAACTCTGTATGTGTGGTGGTATATAAAAAATGAAAAGACATATTAGTTTGGATTTTCCAGGCTAGTTGAGTCCAAGTTTAAGTTTATGTTTCCCCTGGCTTGTCACAGGTTGTACTGATGTCACTTTACCTACTGTTTATTCTGTCATATACTGAACTGTCCTCACTCACAGTAGGCACATGTAGGCTACGTATGAGTTTTTCTTTTTCTCAGGAATGCATTAGTTGTACGACTATTTTTTAAAAGTTACTCAATTGTTTTGTGATGCATTTATTTGATTTAAATTGATGAGATATGATTCTCTGGGATCGAATACTGGTGCTGATCAATGAATTTTTGCTATAACAGGTATCAGCTCAATGATATTGGTTCCAGTTGTGCTTTATGTAGATGCAACAAGAATGACATTATAATAATGTTTGAAATTTTATCACATTTTGTCACATTTTTGTTTGTGCATAATTGCAGGCTGGCAATTCTTATACTGGTATTGGTCAAGGCTGAATATCGGCAGATGCTTAAAGCCACTAAATACTTTTTTTTTTTCTTCTTTTTTTTTCTTTTTTTTACTTTTTTACAATAAAATAACTTAAAATCAAGGTCTCCCCAGCATAGATATCTTGTTAAAGTATCTATTCAAGGGAACATTTGTCCTGTCTTTGTCTAATAATGTGTCATTTGCTCACTAAAATATATAACTTCATCTATTGTTGACAGAGGTGTGAACTTACTTGGACTTGAATCAGACTAGTTGTGTACTGAAACATGTCCCTCCTAATTTATTTTTTGAGACCAAAAATTAGTTTTAAATTTGATTTATTATTTAAAACAAAAAATCTACACATTTTTAGAAATATAGGATGTATTTGGTAGTTTGATTAAAGTTTTAATTGACCTTTATTTAACCAGGGAAGTCCCACTGAGATTCAGAATCTCTTTTGCAGGGGAGCCCTGGGGGAAGGGTCAGGGGAGGCATTAATGGACATGTTTTTAGCTGTAGGAGGAAACCGGAGTACCCGGAGGAAACCTATGCAGACACGGGGAGAACATGCAAACTCCACATAGAAAGGCCCTGGCCGGCCCGGGAGTCGAACCCAGGACCTTCTTGCTATGAGGCCAGAGCGCTAACCGCTTGCGCCACCGTGTCGCCCAAAGACTTGAAAAGACTTGAAACTAAAAGTAGAGGACTTTGGACTTGACTTGACTTGAGACTTACTTGAGACTTGCAAGACTCTGATTGTTGTTGTTGTTGTTGTGGCTAACTGCAGTTAGTAGGGATGGAAAATCAATCGAAAATCAATCGAAGTATGTTGCAATCGAACCAAAAGGCAGAATCGATCAGTTTTGCTCATGTAGTCACAGACTTACAGACACTGGGTATTTGTATAATACAAACACTAATACAAACATTGTGACTAATAGTCACAATGTTTGAAGAAACAAAGTGTGAACTTGTGCCAGACCTGATTGAATGTGTTTTATTATGTTGTGTTAACAACTGATGAGTGGACGGTCCTCTAAATATGGTCACTAATATGACTGCTTATTGTTGAATGTTGGCAAAAACCATTAGCTCTAACAACAGTGGCTTTGTTTTAAATGTCATGTTTTATGGTTTATTTTGTATCCTAAGATGAAAAAAGTGTATATAAACTAACAAAATCGAACAAAATTGAAAATTCTGGCTGCAAAATTGAAAATTGAATCGAATCGTGACTTAAGTGAATCGTCCCATCCCTAGCAGTTAGCATATCGACACATCTTTTTTTTTTTTTTTTTTTTTTTTATGCTTTGTTTTTGTATTTGGAAAGCACTTTGGTCACTTGAGTGTTGTAACGGGCTTTATAAATAAAGGTTGATTGATCTCGCTCTTAACAGTATTGAAAAAAGCCTAAAACACATTGTGGTGAACTATTTGAAGACTCAGAATGCATTAATTAAGTGAGCAAAACATATGACTGATGTAAAAAGTTTAAAATGCAATATTTTAGTTTTTAAGGTATCAAAATCTGGTATAGTATAGCATCTTTAAAGCCAAATTATTAAAATTGGTATTGTGACTGAAAAGGCTGAATTGGTTTTATAGCATGTTTCTTTGTACTGTCCTACTGTTCTTGACCATTGCAACACTAGAATTTCGTTCTTATCTTATCAATCCCAGGACCTAAAGGGTTAACCTTACAAAACTACTGTTAAAATGCTGACAAACAGACTAAATGAGCAATCTCAAAAACATCATCAACTATAAAAGATTGTTTAGTGTCTGAAATGTCCGAGAAAATGAACGTTTGTTGTCAGAGTTGTTATGCTGCCTTCATAATTGCAGTTTTTGCTAATTGTGACCACTTAAACCGTCATTTCAGTTCAAACAACCTTTCAACGCGACGCACGCAAACGAGGCAATAAGGCTGGTTCATTACAGCAGCAGCAACTGAATGGAATTGAAGAAACTTAAATCTATGAGCAAAACTATCACAATAATCCTTAATGTGACTATTTAAATGGCATTTTCAGACTAATTAAGCTTCATAACGACTCACACAAATCAGGCAATGAGGCTAGGTGTTCATTATATCAGTTCAAATTACGTTTGTACCACGTAGTTTGTCCTTTTCTGTGTGCTGATACTGCCCCAGTTCTATTTATGCTGGATGTAAAGATGTGTTATTATTTATGAATCTTATTAAAATCCTATCCTAATCTTAACAAACTCTAAATTTAGCTGTCAAACTCAAAGAAAATGTCCTCACGTGGCTGTAACCCAAACACATGTCTAAAGAAAATAAGCCATATAAAAGTCACTCAAAAAAGAGGTAGAAATGAGTTGATTATACGTTAATAGCATGCCGTGGTATAAATATGCATCTAGATACGAGAGTGAGACCATGTTAGATTTTTACATTTTTTACCTTTTGTAGTATTAATTGTAATAACTCCTTAGCGCACGCTCTGAGGTCCTCCAGCTCCTGGTGCCAAGACAAGACTTAAACCAGGGCGTTTTCTGTGGTAATGTCTTAAGACCTACTTTTATTCTCTAGTTTTTAACACCAAGTCGTGCCCTCTTAGGTTTGCCAAATTTTCTGAGAGAAACAAGCGACCAAGCATTTGAAAAAAAACCAAAATCAACTACCCTTTGATGATAATAAATTTATTAACAGACTTAAAGGGATCCTATTGGGTGGTGTGTTTTTTTATATATATATTTAATAAGAAACTAGAACATATGCAGATCAATAATTTACCTTTTGTTCATTGTAAAACACAAAAATGATCTAAAATGGCTTGAAATATAAACACCTCTACTGACTTCCTGTTCAAAACTGCAGATCTGATCTCTTCATTTTAAACTTTTACTGTAAGAAGCAACAGACTTAAATTAACTAATTATTATTGTTGGAAAGTGGCTCTGGTACAGTATTGAACCAAATATGCTTCACTTTGAGTATTAATCTTTTGAATTATAACAAGTAAATACAGACAAGTGGGAGGGGATAGGTGGGAGATGAGAACAGGGTTTTTCTGAGAACTTGAGATCCAGCTGAAGAACAATACAAGATTACTCAAACATGCATGAATCAATTCAAATATAACTCTGAGTAAACTAATGGTGACGAGAGGTAGTTAAAACAATGTTAAAGTGAATTTGACATACGTAATAGGTCCCCTTTAATGAAACAGTCCTTCTTTCCTCTTGATGTGAGAGCAGAGCAATATGTCACTACGTCACAGTAGCACCTGATTGGTGGACGCGGGTGTTTGAGCGTTGAAAGTTCAGGAGTACCTGACGCCTGAAGAATTTCGATGCTCTAAATGCACATTCGCGCTGCAAATTTGCTGTACTTTCTTCTCAACACGCAGGTTTACATTGACTTAGCATGTAAACCGGACACATAGGACGCTCCAACACTGTCCATTCTGAATACGGCATTATACTGTTCACAGTCTCTTGTAGTTTGGGTTGACTGTGAGTGTTGAAGCTGTTTATTTTGTTGTGATCCAGATTAAATGGAGAGCAGTTCCAATTTCTCAGCAATGTCCCCTGCTTGATTCCTGCATAAATAAACAAACAACGCAGAGGGAAACACACCGGTTACATAAATTCAATGAATCAGCTGTTTTGTCTTTATCCTTGCAAATTGTGACTATTTAAATTGCAATTTCAGTTCAATTAAACCACACACACAAAACAGGCATTCTAACACCGAAAAACAAAATGATAAAAATAAGTTTATGTAACTAATGTAACGGGTTCATAGTGTTATACAGTAATTACACAAAATTGTCTCTTTTGCTGTTTATTCTACATACCTGGCATCCAATCACATTGCTGTCATGGTCCACTCACATTTCTTCTTTGTGTGTCGTACTTCCACTTCCCTTTTGTGTTATTTTGCGATGGAAGAGGTCGGTTGTCCAATGTAATCTCATGTTTTAAGTTCATTTTAGTAATTATTCCACCTTTCTTTAGGTCATTGAACAACCTTTAAACCAATATTAAGCCTTTGAGTTGTTCCGATATTTTTATTTATTGATGCAAAGAAGTCTGGAAAAAATATTGTCATGTCATTGTCTCTTCTTGTAGTTTGGGCCAACTGTTAACATGTTGACTCTGTTCACTTTTATTATAATCCAGATTGAACGGAGACCACCTCCAAGTGCTCGGCTGTGTCCTGTGGTTCACTCCTGCACCAACCATCATAAACCAGAAAACACAACGCAGAAAGAAACACACCGGTCACACTAAGATAATAAAAAATATCTTCTCATAAAAAGTACTTTTTAGAGCACAAGTACTATAAAGAATGACTAATGAGCTTCACATTTTTCCCTTAATTAATAGACTGATCACTAGTAAATAGGCCAGTTGTTGCAGTCAGTTATTACACAAACCATAATGAAGTCAGTTCGAGCATCAGTAAGTCACTTCTTCTGTCACTTACCTCTTGTTTTAATGCTTTCCGAAGCCTCGAGTGTCTAACAGTGAAACATAAATGGACAAAATCCATTCAAATTTATATTGTTGAGAATACATGCATACAAGTGTGTTAATTCTTGGTTCATTGTGGATTTGTGAGGCGTTTGTCTCTCGGTGTTGAGCATTTAATGAAGCTGTTTCGTGTGCAGAATATATTGTTTTTGTGCTTAAAAATAGAAGCTTTCAGATGGTGAGATGGCTTGTTTTTTTTCATAAATATTTGGCTTTAAATAATTTTTAAAACCCACACACCTTCTGTTGCACTGACACAGAAACACATGGCACCTTCATGTTTAATTCTGTGGTTAATAGATAGATAGATAGATAGATAGATAGATAGATAGATAGATAGATAGATAGATAGATAGATAGATAGATAGATAGATAGATAGATAGATAGATAGATAGATAGATAGATAGATAGATAGATAGAACTTTATTGTCAGACCGTACAGGTCCGAAATTTGTCTTGCATGTAGACAGCAGCTTCGTCACAAAGAAGACAGTACAACACATAGACATTACACAAAAACATACAACAAATCAAATACAGTCTGCTTATTTTGATTTTGAAGGATTAAGCTCCTCGTTTAGTTTCAGGATGGACTGATGTATAAAGGACTGTTTGAGATGATGTTTTTGGCCAATCGCATGGTGTTGTTATGATAGGTCATCTCAAACAGTCCGTCCAGTGGTTGGCCCACAATTTTTGAACATATTTTTATCAGATGTCTCAGTCCAGATTTTGCAGTGACTGAAAGGCAACTGTACCACACTGCATTACAATACTGCAGGACACTGAGGACAACAGAGCGAAAGAACAAAAGAAGAACTTGTTGTGTAGCTCCAAATGACCTGAGGCGACGAAGAAAATAAATTCTTTGTTTTGTTTTTTTACAAATGAAGTCAACATGATGTTTCCAGGATAATGTTGAGTCAATCATTACCCCTAAATATTTGAACGACTCCACTTGTTTTATACAGACATTGTTGGAAATAGTGGGAGCAACACTTGTTGGCTTGGAGCTAAAGACAACTTCCTCTGTTTTTTTGGTGTTAATTTCTAGAGCATTGTTTGTGCTCCAAGTCACAACCATGTCCACGCCCTGTTGATGCAGCCCAGGACTGTCTGAGTTAGTCAGCAGTGTCAACAAAACTGTATCATCTGAGTATTTTAGCACAAACTGATTGTTTGAAGATAAACGGCAATCGTCTGTGTATAGTGTAAAAAGAAACGCTGAACTAACACAGCCCTGGGGGGCTCCGACATTGGTTATGAGGGTAGAGGAGAGTGTTTTGTTGACCATAACCAACTGGACTCTGTTGATGAGGAAAGATGCATACCAGTGAATCAAATATGGATTGACTCCTTGATGGAGCAGTTTGTAGATTAAGATGTCTGGCTGGATTGTGTTGAAGGCAGATGAAAAGTCTAGAAAAAGAGCTCTTGCATAGTTATTGGGTTTATCAAGATGTTTGTTTATAATGTGAGTGAGAGCAGCGACAGCATCATATAACAACAACACAACGAAAATATATTGGTAGAATACAGTATTAGCTATATTTGCCTTACCTCAAGGAAGATAATATAAAAACTTGGCCATACATACTTTTTAAGTAGCATTTGTAAATATTTTATTCATTTATTTATTCTTGTGATGCTGCAGCTAAATGTTGCAGAAACTGAATTAACCTGGACCAATTCACTTTGGAGATATTGATAATTCTGTGTACTCTTCTTAGTTCCAATTTGAAACACGTGGAATAATGAAATGTATTGTATTTGGACTCCTTTGAGGTTAAACTTAATCTTCAGTCAATTTAGTCTGGACCTGGGCCTGAGGTGTATTGACAGATATATTGATTATTTGACCCTTCGCGCTTAAATGTAAATGTATAAAACAACTAAGAAAAAGCTAGCCCCAACTGTTGTGCAAAAAAATAATAATAAAAGATACAATTATTTATTTTGTTATTGCAAAGATGTGTTAACTTTACCAGTTAGTAAAATACTCAAGAGTTTACAAGCTTCCATCAGCTTAATAACTTTGATCGACTGTCCCACATTAACCCAATAAGATCTCCAATGATTGAGTCAATCAGAGGCTAAAACGAGGCAGCTGCTGGTGTTTTGGGTGGAATGAGGCAAAATAAAGATGGAGACTTGCTTTTAGGAGGTGGAATGTTCTCAAAATAGTTTCCTGAGTCTTTCATTTTTAGCTCTGTGCTGTGAATGATCGCATGTCGACTTGTGTCACTCTTCAGCAAGCGGGACATGGCCATGCTACACCTCTTAAAGCTGAGGTACTTTATTTAGTTGTATTATGCCTTGTCCACACAAAGACAAAACAAGGCTAGTTTTAAAAACGATCTGCATAAACATGGAGCTGTCTTAGGATTTGTGAGCATCCACACGAATCAGTAAACCAGCATGAAGCCGATGTAATGCCTGTAACTGACCAGAGTGTGGCGCTGTGACATTGACACAGAAGGGAAGTAGAAATGACACTGCACATTCGCAACGAAGAGACAGAGAAAGTGGATTTATGCTTCAAATGTCTGGAATATTTTGACAAAGCTTCAAAACAGATTTAATGGAGATTGTAGTGGATTTTGACAGTGAACGTCATATAAAGGTCAGTACATTCTGCAGATGAGACGTGCCTCTGGAGCAGTGAAAAAAGGTTGCGGATGCAGCGTAACTACGGAGACACTAAACCGGAGTTTTGAAATCTTTTCACTCTGGGACCTGGTTTCAGAAACATTTGTCCTGAAACTTCTGCTTCGTGTGGACGCTGTGTGGTTTAGGTCAGATTTTTGTGCTTAAACTCTTGAGCTTGGCTTCTTGTGTTTTCCAATAAAAAGTGAAAATGCAAGACAACCCTATTTCATGCGTTGCTGCCCCAGATCCTTTCTATGCTGGACGTAAAGATGTGTTAATTAATATATTAAAGAAATCCTAATCTCAACCAACTCCAAGTCCAATTTAAACTTAGCCGTTAAACCCAAAGAAATGAAACTTGTGTGTAAGGGTAAATACATCTTTATTTAGTTGAGTTCATGTTGAAGAAATCAGAAAAAAATGTTTCTTTTGTGCCACCCATCGGTAGTAATCACTTATATTTTAACTAGCATCTCAAAAAAAAAAAAAAAAACAGACTACTTTAGCATACCAGCAGATTTGAATGAGGTTAAAATTAGAAAATCACAATAACCCGTCATGTCCTCTCACACACACATGCCATTAAAGAGAGGTGATAAAGTATGATATAAGGCTCCGACGTTGGTGCAGAGAGGAGCAGAAGACATTATGTGTGAATAATGAGGAGCCAAAGGGGAGGTGTCTTTTATGCATGGTTTCATAGTGTGAGGCCAAAGGGCGTCACATGATCCTCGACTTCTGTGTCTGTGCCAGTCAAACCCCTGAAGAAATACGGTTCAGGCCAGAGAGGGAGCGGAGGGGGGCAGGCGTGGGCGGACCGGAGAGATGCTTCAGTGTGCAAACTACTGAACGAGAAGGATGCTTTCAATAAGGCAAGAAACACTGAGCTGGGAAGAAATAAACGCTGTGTTTTGAAATACTCTTCACTGTCAAAATAAGAACATTTTTTTTCAAATATTAAGGTTTTTTTTGTGTGTGGTGTGTGTTTTTTTTTTATTAGGACAATCTACAATTACATTTAATTCGACGTTTGCTTCCTTAAAAGTGTAAACAAGCAGATATAGACCCTTTTCATGCCACGTCACAGTGACGTCACAGCTATGCGTCGGCTATGAAAACTAGCCGACACATTAAAAGTTCTAAGTTTTATCGTGGTTAAAAAGTCATTTTGTTGTGAACTGTGACTAAGACCTTAGTGTCTAAAGTTAACCTTACCCAGTCGTGCAGGTGCAGTTTAATGTACAAATTGGTCTGTTTTATTTAGAAATGTAGCTAATACTGTACTGTTGTCAACCATTCAATTTTTATACACAAGACCCTCATTTATTGCTTTAGCAAAGCCTTTGACGAGAGCTAACAGATTTTCAGAGCTACAAACAAGACTAACCACACAAGCTCAGACAAAATGATCCCATCCGTCAGAAGTAATTCACCAAAGTCTGTGTCAGGTCAGACAGAGTAAGTCACGACACGTATCCTGACAGCACTGACCAGAATCTGCCATTTTTTCACTTTTGTGTTTAAAAATCCCTCCCAAAACGAGTTAGTTTACAATGGTTTAAATGGAGGCAACGTCTTTTTCTGCCTCCCGCTAAGCTCCGCCCACCAGAATTCGATGCAATGTTTACTAACATGCAAGGGGCTATAATAGGCCCTTTTTACGCTGTGGCTTTGCTAGCTCCGGTTCCCTGGTACTTCACAAGGGAAATTATAAAGCAGACAATTTGATAAAAACGCATTGTTTTTGTAAAAAGCTACTTCAGTTTGTAGAGTTGTTTTAACAGGTTAGCACTGGCTTCAGACGTAACAACACATTTTATAAACACATGGGTTTTCCCTGAAGTATTTATCTCGTATCTGAAGGTCTGAACTCGCTGCAAATGATTTTCTGGCTGTAACTTGTTGTCCGCTTTGTGTCAATTAAATATTTAATTAGTTTACCACATCCCGAGAGAGAATGAATTGATCGGAAACAACGAGATGCTGGTTTAATCAGACTGAAACAAGCCACAGTGTGAAAACGGTCCATTCCTTCCTACGATGTGTTTTAAGCCTTTTTCACAGCTGTTTGGAGCAATATGCAGTTAGCCACAATGCTAACAACAACAACAAACGGGACAATAAGGACAGAACAGGGCGGACTAAATTTAAAAATAAATACATTAACAAGATATCTGTAATGGTGGAATTATTTTAAGTTATTTATTTAAAAGAATAAATAAATAAAGTATACTTTTAAGATGCTTGTACAAGAGTCTAGCTTTGTACAGCTAATTTGCATCTGCAGTCCTGAGAGAGGAGCTATTATTGGTGTAAACCAAGGCACCCGGAGAAAACCTACACAGACACGAGAGGAACATGCAAACTCCACAATCTCTTCTTGCTGTGAGGCCGAAGCAGTAATCGTTGAATAACATTGTATATAGATTAGGGCTGCAACAAGTTAATCAATTAATCGCTACTATTTCAATATTGAATTATTGTCAGCTAATTAAGAAATCGAATATTTGCTAACTGGTCTGTAAAAGGTTCCCAAACTTGCGTGAACTGAAAAGAAAAAGTTGGGCAATTGGGCAGCAATGACAGAAACTGTGTAGACAGTGTTGCTAAAGACAAATTTAGTTTTGATTTGAGTGAATGTGACAAAAGTTGAGTGATTCTGAAAACAAATTAAATGTGCCAATAAAGCTGAATATTTATGGGATTATTTCAAGTGGAGTGGCATTTTTGCTATTGCTATTGCTATTTTCAAATGAGAAAATGCTTTGTTATGATTGACTCATATGTAAATGTGATGTTTAAGGCAATAAAACAATTCTCAAATTAAAATAATTGCTATTTAGTTCAATCAATCAAGAACACAGGATCTAATTCAAAACAATTTTAGCTCATTTTTTTCAGTGTTTAATGAAAAAACAATTTTGTCAGTAAATGAATAAATGATACCTTTTTTAGTTCCACAATGAGGACATTTCATAATATGATTTACAATACAATATAGACTATACACTTTCAAAATGTCCTCGAGCATTTCTTGATTAAAATGTGAAAAAAATCTGCTGGTCATGTGACATTTGCGTTCTAAGCAACTAATCGATTAATTGAAAGAATAATCATCCAGCAAATTCATTATCAAAACGGTCGTTACTAAGGAGAAAATACATTTCAGTGGAACTACTTTAAGCAGTAAACCTTCCTTGCTGACTCTCTTCTTGCAGCGGATTCAGTGAAAGAAAGTGTGAGCGCAGCAGTCTCAGGTTAAGACTCCTGACAGCAGAGTCAGGAGAGCTCTGTGGGCTGTTTAAGGCACAACAAAAGAGTTTAATCTGAGCAGAACACAGCCTGCTGCACACGCTGACGGAAACCTGAAATGTACTGTTTATTGAGCTTCACTAAGTCGTTTTCAGCAGATTCTGGTTTTTGCCAGGGATATGTTATGTATGATCTGTTTTTGCCAGGAATATGTTATACTGCATTAAGCTTATCGAAATATGATTGTCAAAAGTATCAAAATCACTAACTGATACTGAAACTAAAATCATATTTAGGCACCTATTTGAACAAGTACTGGTTACGAAAAATACATTAACAGAACACAAGAGCAGGGTTAACAAAGACATTCTATGTACAGTATTTTGTGTTGAAATGTCAGTATTGTTCTAAAACAGTGGTGGGATTTTTTTTTTTTTTTTTTTTTTTTGAATGGCCACGTGAAATTCAGATAAGCGATGAAGGGTATATATTCCACAATATGGACAAGCGTAAAATATACATGAGTTTTGGTTAAAACCATGTGGACACATTTTCTTTAGAGGGATTTTCCGCTCTGTGCATGCTCCAGCAGAAAGATACGCTTTCCATCTACTTAGCTGGGGAAAATTCTTTGAATAAAACAACAAAATGGGATGAGAGCAACTGTTTCGGTTAGGTATGAACCGATCTGACAGAAGTCTGTCTTCTGAAGCTTGAGACAGTGTTTTTCAGGCCGTTTTTTCACTCACCTGAATGTAATTTTTCAACGTGTTCTAATGGATTTCGTGTAAATACCACGCCATGACAAATTGCGACGCCCTCTGCCTTTTTTGGTTTGCAATTACATGCCAGTTTTTTCTGGCGTGGTATGGACATGCGATGTGATTGAGGACACGGACGTTTTTTGGGAGGTTAACGGCTAAGTTTAGGTCTGAAGTTGCAAAAACAGGTAAGTTTAGGTCTGAGACTTGGAGTTGGTTAAGGTTAGGATTAGGATTGTGTTAGTGTTCATGATTAATAACATGTCTTTGCTTTCACCGTAGAAATGAACTGGGACAGAAACACGTGAAAC
Organism: Mugilogobius chulae; assembly: GCA_038363315.1. Classification (NCBI taxonomy): domain Eukaryota; kingdom Metazoa; phylum Chordata; class Actinopteri; order Gobiiformes; family Gobiidae; genus Mugilogobius; species Mugilogobius chulae. Next base: position 16,106,257 of record CM076415.1, on the reverse strand, counting down.
ACACACAAGAAAGAACTTGCGTTCATATGACACGTTTCAAATTTCCTAGTATTGACACACTTACCTGTGAGAACAAGCTGAACCTTTAAGGGTCGTAGGGTCAAATTTCATTCACAAATATTGATTTAGCAGTACACCTCTTGTTTTCACACAGTGATAAACTCTTGTAGTTAGCTGACAGTGGAGCTTTTTCAACTTGTTTCCACTGTTTGTGTCTGTGAGCGGCGTCTCTTTCTGCAGGTCGGGTGCAAGTGCATCGCCCGTGTTGATAAACAAAAAAGTTTAGGGCTGGGGCTTGGGGCAGATTAAGATTAGAATAAGGTTTTATATTATATACATAAATAATAACACATCTTTACAACTACCATAGAAACGCAACACGTATTGTCCTGTTATGTCGTGGTATATATACACTTTCTTGTGAGGTCTAACCCTTGTCTGTAGATGTTTTCTTACAAAACCAAATACAATCAGATTCTGGTTATATTACTTAAGACAATATATGCGTTGCCCAGAAAGTTATTCCTGGTTTGTTTTTTCTCAAAAGCAGCATTTCAAGTTGCTTCTTCTTTTCCCATTTGTCCATTTTATCATTTGCAGTCTGCTCAGAATCTGTTGCCAAAACGCACAGTCGGCCATATTACATCCAAACTGAGAAATGACTGTTACTTTCAGGTCACCACAAGTTCACAGCTCTCGTGTAAAACTGTCTCTTCTTCTTTGCTTGTCATTCACTTTTACTGTATTTCTCTTTGCTGGCATCAGACCAAAACATATTTTCATTATTGATACCTCCTGTCTTTTGTTTATTCTCCTTTGGCTGTGAGATCAGGAATAACACGCTGCTGTATGAGTCACTGCAGCTGCTGTTTATAGTATTTTTATATTTGTGCGTGGAAATTAAGTGGGAAATGAAAGGCTGTGAGCAGATCGCGGTGCCCCTGATTAGATGCATTATGCGTGGGCTGCTGTGTGGCGCCTGAACCCCTCTGGCAGGATCCTTCTCCGGAGTCGTACCAGCTGCAACGGAGAGGAAGTCAAGTGTGTTTTTATGTACAGAGGTCATGCACAGACGTTCGTTTAATTAAAATTGCTTCTCAACGTTCTGACTGAGTGGCAAAAGTATGATAAGAACACTTGATAAGATGTCTTTCTTTGCTTTTGTGGCTCCTCCTGAGAGCATTTGTTTTGCAGAAATGTAATAAAATAGCTTTTCTGTTGTCATGGCTACAGCATAGGGGTTATTAGTAAAATTGCTCCTCAAGATTTAAAATGAGTGGCAGAATTATAGATACAGCCAGCAACGCGTCATATTTGAGAACATGGCCTACTGAGAGAGGGAAGTCATGTGGGAAATACAGTGTTAAGGCCTGGAAAGCTAAACCTTTTACCTTGTTTAAGACATTTTCTGGCAAATTAAGTGTATTTTTAGCACAACTAATTCAAGTCGACTCACAGCCTGGTTTAAAGAAGGTTCTTGATGTGGAGGTGTGTCAGAAAATAAATAAAAACTCACCAGGAGGTGCTAGCATCACGTTTGCATTTAGCTTGCAGCTACTATAAGCCATGTTTGATATAGTTACAGTACATAGATTTGGACGGTTGGATCACTTTATTCATCTCTATGTCTTCATATTTGACACAATATATTTTCTTAAGTCCACATTTGCTGTTGTAGTTGTTGCCAGTGAGTGATAAAGCTGTTGTTCTGATCCACTCTCAATGTTAAGTTTCCCCCACAGAAGTCCGTTAGTGGGCGTGGCCTGAGGCCGACTGTTTCTATGCTTGGACATTATTTTGGAAAAAAATTTACTTCTTTGCTTTATGGCTTTTTCTTTATCCATGGAGTTTTTGTCTTACACAAATTAAGTTTATGTGGCAATATGGGTCTTTCTGTTGTTGTGGTAACATTGCAAAGTTTAACAAGCTTGTTTTTGAATGACAATTGTATATTTAGGACATTTAGCTGCAACAAACAGACTCAAAAACATTTTTTAAGAATAAAAGGGTAAAAAGTTCAACTGTGTGTGATCTCAAAGTCTGTGTTAAATGTCAGAGAAGCTAAAGTGTTGTTGTTTATCTGCTTTTCTTCCACTGTTGACCTGATTTTCTCTTTTTACCATATACTGATGCCATTTTAAGTACTGTATTTATCCTGTCACATTCTGCACTGTGCCGTAACAAACACTTATTGTAAATAATGTAAATGAGTTTTTAAAGTATTGTGGCATAAATAAAGTAAATCTTATCTGATCTTCTTTTTTTTTTTACTTACTGGAGAAAAAAAATCCTTTCTCTCTAATGACTCTTATTCATTTCTTGCCACTCACTTCTAACATCTATGCTGTGAAGCCATCTGCAAACCTCTATAGACTTAATCTAGCTTGTTTTAGATTGGAGATTCAGGACATTTTTACTACACACAGCAAATAATTCACTCACCAGAAGAACTAAAAATAATCTTGTCGAAGAACAGAAAGGATATGAGTTGAACTGTGATCCCAAAGTCAGCGCCAGTGAGAAATGTGAGAGAACAGACGTGCTGTTGTAGTTTTTCTGCTTCTCTGCCGCTGTTTACCTGATTTTCTCTTTTACAAACTCAATATTCAGCAGTAGTTGTGCTTGTTTAGATTTATTAACAGACTGCAGCTGCATTTTCCTGTTTTAGTTTTGTTTGAGCTCTTACAGAAGGAATTGCATTTGTCTTCTTTAACTCTGGTTCATTTTTGCCACTCACTGCTGACACTCAGAGCGCTATGATGTCATCTGCATAATCTCTATAGGCTGCAGTTAAGACTTAAGAGCAGGAAAGAGCCGTGGTTTCAAAGCTGTGGTGAATGTACAACTAATGGAGAACATAAAGTGGGACTAAGGAAGCAATTACAAACTACTGTGGTGGATGTGGGACTAGACAAGAGATCCATTTACAAAAAAGTGAAGCTATGACCCACTTATTTTCAATGAACTGAATCAAACTGGGCACAATTAAGATCATTTAGTTCTTCTAGTGCTGCAACTAATAGTTATATTGGTAATAGATCAGTTGAGCGATTATTCTTTTGATTAATTGTTTAGTTGCTTAGAATGAGTGACTTGAATACTGTTGAGCTGCAATAGAGAATGTACCATCTTAATTAGGTAATAAGTTCATAAATGAAACTTTAATCTTGTTTTGAGTAGGTTTTGACTTACTGATAGGATAGATAGATAGATAGATAGATAGATAGATAGATAGATAGATAGATAGATAGATAGATAGATAGATAGATAGATAGATAGATAGATAGATAGATAGATAGATAGATAGATAGATAGATAGATAGATAGATAGATAGATAATACTTTATTGATCCCTCGAGAGGGAAATTCATTCTCTGCATTTGACCCATCCTGCAGAGCCGCTGGGACGTCTGTCAGGAGCAGTGAGCTGCCGCTGAACGACGCTCGGGGACAATCTCCATGATGTTTTGCTTGGCTTCGTCAGTGCCTTAGCTGGAGGAGCAGGTGCAGTTGGAGGTTGAAACTGGAGTGAGAGACAGATGACAATCAGGTGCAGGTGGAGCAAGTATTCTGTAGACACATCAGTCAGGTCCAGGTGGAGCAGGTGAACTTCTGTTGTTTCAGTCGGTGATAAAATCTTCCTCTGCAAAAGCTTTGGCTGCAGCAGTTGTAAAAATTCTGTAGCATTTCAAAAGTCGTAGCAAAGTTAGCTTTCATAACTTCATGTACCATCTCCATGGTTACAAGAAAAACAAACAACTCCATTCACAGAATCTTAACTTGTGTCTGTTGAAAATCACAGGGTGGATGAAATCCCAAGAATCAAACTATTTTCACTGCAATGTCCTCGGCTGCTTCAGATGTGAAAAGTCTGCCATTTTAGAAGTCCAAAGCTAGCGTAGGTAGCATTAGCTTTTGCATGGTATCCATGGTTACGAGAAAAACAGATGTCTCCTTTTCACAAATCTGACAGTACTTATCTCATGTTTGTAGAACATCAGAGGCCATACGTCTTATTGGTTGAAGTCCAAAGTTGTCGTGCCAAAAACTGAGCTAAAAAACAAAAAAGTTTCAAAAAGTGCTCAGTGCCCCCAGAGAAGACCGCAAGAGAGCAGCCAACCACTCCATTATATGATTTGTCGATGGAAGAAGATGTATAAAACATGTAGAATAAGGAAATGATGAGCATGTCTCGCCTGAAAACAGGAAAACACCATCACTTCACTTCAAACATAAATTTTGTTGTGTTAATCTTGCTTAAGAAAGTCGCTTATGTCTAAAACAAAATACATTTTAGTTAATTCAGGTTCTTCTTTTATATTAGTTTATTCAAGTGTGTTATAATTTCTAGTGCAATGTCATTTGAGAACATTCTGGAGGTGTAGAGACTAGTGTTTGCATCATAGAAACAATAAAGAAACACTACCTTTGTTGCTCATGATCATTAAATCTGTTCAATCTGAGGTTTTGACACGTTTTGACACAACCTATATAAAACCACTTCACAATTATTTGATTATTAAATTCATTGACAATTATTTAAATAGTCGATTTGTTGCGATTAATTGTTGCCTATACTCCTTACACAAAAATGAAAAAGATAAATAAAGAAACAATTAGTAACAGTCACTAGATATAGGATTTGAAATAAATGAATGAATTGTGGATTGTTACGACCCAACACTTCGGCCTACTTAAACTCATCATTTATTCCAAAAATAGCTTAATTATTTCTTTCATTAATTTTCTAAATGTTGAAATTTTCCACTTTGCAAAAAAGTCTTATTTAATTGTATTTTTGGCTTCATTAAAGAAGGGCACATACTGTATCTCACATTATATTTACCTGAATTTGCCCCGCCCACTTTTATGGCTCACTTCCTGTTTAGCTCTGTTAAAGTAGCTAGCATGTTAGCTTGTCTTTCTTGTGGAGCAATCTTAAAAGCAAATGAGTTAAAATAAACTCAGCGACCGAAATTCTTTACGGGACCTAAGCTTTTAAACCAGGTATGTGCACTGTTTGTGATCATTACAACTTTTAATGTTTGATTGTGGCTAATGTAACTTAGGCTAACTGCAGATAAACTAGAAGTGTTATTGAGAACAGTTTTGATCTTTTGCAACGTCTTATTGTTCAAACATGAGAGCTTATATGAAACTTTGGCTTGTAACTACAATTACCACTTTGTCTCCTTGTATATCTACTTCTTATCATTCATTCATTAAAGCTGTTGTCCATAATTGTCAAAACTGTAAAAAAATGACATTGATTTGAATCCAATCTCAGTCTTCGCTCATAAATCCCTGGAACATCACTAGTTTTCACATGATTTTTTTGTTTACCAAAGCAGCTGTGGAAGCAGCTGTTTTTCAAATACAAAAGTGAAGCAGGCTTACCCTCTCTGTTGGGTCCCCAGCTTAAGCTTGTGTCAACTTCTGAGCAGAGTTAGTCCTGGATGGTTTATTGCAGTTTTAGGACCTAGTTTTGTCTCAGGCCCTGGTTTAGTCTAAATTGTGTCACAACTTTGATGATTTGCAGGTGTACACATGCTAATGTAGATTCACTGTTTTACCTAGTTATGTGTAGAACATGGGCTACTATTTTTGCTCTGCAAACCATAATAAAATCCAAGTGGTGGAAGCAACTTGAGTCGTTTTAACTAAAAACTGTTGCTCACATAATGAAGAAGATTTCACTGGTTTCAAAGCATTTTCAAGTGAGAATTTTGCTTAAAACTGAAAATAAATTTGCCAAAAAAAGTTAGCAAAGATTGTTCTAATCTGTCCTAAGATGTCAAATCTATTTCTGAGATTTTAACAGCAGTGTTTGCTCATCATTAGTTTAACCAGTGTTGCAGCTATCTGGATTGATTCATGATTGTTTGGGTAATGTTGTTGCATCTGATGCTTGAGAGCTTTCTTCACCTACCAACTATCACCATCCACTTGTCTGTATTAACTTGCAATTACTGAAAATTCATTTTCCAAATGAAACATGAGGGGTTCAAATGATCATGTGGCCGCTTTCCAAACACAAAAAATGTAATTTAAGATTTGTGGTTTAGTAAAGTTTCATTTTTTCTACAGTTTTGAACAGGAAGTCAATAGATCTGTTTATTTCTAAGCCGTTTTATATAATGTTTATGTTTTACAATGATCATAATGTGAATTATTGATCTGCATAAGCTAAATATATAGAAAAGTCACATAGGACTCTTTTAAAATCCCAAAATCAAGCAACTGTTTTGTAGTTTTACCAGTAGATTATAGACTATATGATCAATTATTTTGTTCATCTATTGTAACTTTTGACACAGAAGCAGACAGATGCTTCATAGCTCTGTCAATCAAAAAACAAGACACTTATGGTTATAAATTTGATAAAAAGTCCTTCATCTGGACCCTGGACTGCAGTTTGCCGGTTTGGTGTAGATGTTACTTTGTTTTGTCATTACTGAATCAGTACTTATGCAAATTCCAATACAGTCAAAGCGCCAGAACACAATCAACAGTTAGTTTTCTCTCATCATTATCATCATCATGTGAATCTGGCAGGACACGAGGCGGGCGGGTAGATCGTTAGCGCTGACGGAGACGCAGAGTTTACACGTGTCGATGCCTGTTAGTTTGAACGCATGAATGAAAGCGCTCCGTGTCCGTGGGGCGCAAACGTCTCTCCTGCAGCTATAACAACGTGGTGGTGTCTCAGAGTTGGACGGATGGCAGGGCACAGGAGTGGGCGTGTGGGTGGGCTCGCTGTCACACGCATTAGACTGCCAAAGGGGGGAATCGAAAGGCGAAAAGGCAGGATTAAAAATAGCAAACTGATCAAAGTGCTGCTTGGTAAAAGAAGAGGCTTTAAGGAGATTAGGAAGGAAGACGCAGGAAAGCAATTAAGGAAATTAGACGCTGTTAGATGACTTCATGGATCAGCTACACGTTACAGAATGAGATCATACTGTATTTTAATGATAGCTTTATGGCTTTTTCCTGTGGCTCAGAAAATAGATTTTGAAGAAGTCTGATTAGAGCTGAGCTGAAACATATAACGGAATGAGATGCTTTTGTATTGGATTCAATTTTAGATGAACTGAACTCAAAGGTACAATTTTCTAGAACATTGTTTCCCAACCAGAGGTACGAGGACACATGGCATGTGTTGTGTCTTTATGGAAAAGTTGCTCCTAAATCTTGTTTAATTACGGCGCTCCATAGTACTCACGAAAAAAAAATATTTATCTCGTAATTACGAGATAAGATCTCGTAATTACGAGATAACTTTCTCGTAATTACGAGATAGTTTTCTCGTAATTACGAGATCATTTTCTCGTAATTACGAGATAATTTAAAAGGCTTTTCCCACATTCTGTATATCCACACGCTTCGTATAGGCTAAGCTAGTGACTTTATCCACAACGAGTAGTCTTTTCTGTGCTAGCTTGATGTTTCTAAATATCTAAGATGTGCTTGTGGATTTCGTTATGTTAAATTAAGTGTCTGTGGTCTTCACTGCAATGTTTGCGGTCGACAAAAAGTATGAAAATAGCCAATAACGTGACTGTCAACTCACGCTACAGTTAGCATGCTATTATAAAGACGGCCAGTGTGTGGAGCTGTTCACCCACCAGAAAGAAGCTAGTGGTAATCGGCAGGTTTTTTTAAATAAAACTCGATCTTCTTGACTGTTGACAGTCAGTCTCACTCATCCTTAGAAATGTGCGGCAGTTTTTCTGTGGCTCCAGCGTCTAGTTTTCAATTTATTTGGCCAAAAAGAAGAGAAATGCTGCACATTTGCTACACTTCCGCATGGATCACCCAGAGTGGGTGGGTACTGCAAAAATGCCCGTATGTTGCAAGTCTGTTGCAGCACTTCTCTCCTTTATGGCCAAATAAATTGAAAACCAGACGCTGGAGCCACAGAAAAACTGCCGCACATTTCTAAGGATGAGTGAGACTGACTGTCAACAATCAAGAAGATCGAGTTTTATTTAAAAAACCTGCCGATTACGTTAGCTTCTTTCTGGTGGGTGAACAGCTCCACACACTGGCCGTCTTTATAATAGCATGCTAACTGTAGCGTGAATTGACAGTCACGTTATTAGCTATTTTCATACTTTTTGTCGACCGTAAACATTGCAGTGAAGACCACAGGCACTTAATTTAACATAACGAAATCCACAAGTACATCTTAGCTATTTAGAAACATCAAGCTAGCACAGAAAAGACTACTCGTTGTGGATAAAGTCACTAGCTTAGCTTATACGAAGCGTGTGGGTATACAGAATGTGGGAAAAGCCATTTAAATTATCTCGTAATTACGAGAAAATTATCTCGTAATTACGAGAAAACTATCTCGTAATTACGAGAAAGTTATCTCGTAATTACGAGATCTTATCTCGTAATTACGAGATAAATATTTTTTTTTTCGTGAGTACTATGGAGCGCCGTATTTAATCTTGTTACAGAGAATACATTTTCAGCAGACTATTTTTATCAGATATGCCATTTACTTTCTTTTAAACAACACATTCTCCTTTATCTAAGTTGCACTGATGTTCTGCCTTGTCTCTGAGCTAATTATCGGCTGAATAATTATGATGTCACCGCTTAAAATGAAAATCGAATTTAGATATAATTACTTGAATTAGTCTCTTATTAAAGGCTAATTTTAAGATTTTTTTCCACTTAATAAGACCAAGTTTTACTAAGATTAGATAGATAGATAGATAGATAGATAGATAGATAGATAGATAGATAGATAGATAGATAGATAGATAGATAGATAGATAGATAGATAGATAGATAGATAGATAGATAGATAGTAGTTAGAGACTTATCAATAGCATAAATAAATGACGCTGCTTACAGGGATGCATCATATAGTCTAATTGCTCTGAGTAAAAACGTTTTAAGATATTCTATCCTGATTTATCTCATCTAGATTTATTAATGTATATAAGCAAATGTGTATCTGTTGTAAACCATAATTGCGTGCATAATTTTCTTACTACATAACATTTTTACCTCAAAATAAGCAAATTCTCTTCTTTTTTTAAAGGCCTTTTTTGCAGTGTTCAATTAGGTTCAACGTAATTGTGATTACTGAAGAAATTTGGCGGTGGTTTAATCGTGAATCTTGCCAACGCGTTTCGACTAGAAAGTCATGAAGACTGGTGTGATTGGTGTGATTCACTTTGACAAAAATTGAGTGCCTCTCCTTTTTTTCTTCATCATACAAGTTTTTGAGCCTTCGGTTTGATGAGCACCTTTTTGTGAGTTTTACTTCCCTCTTGAACCAGCGCAACACTCCACTATTACTATTGTTTAACTTATCGCGATTTTTATTTTATCAATGATCGAGCAGCCCTAATCTGCAATTTAGAAAAATCTATAATTTTGCTGCATCGTATCGGCTGCAGAGTTGAATCTTGAGAAAAAAGTAACGTCTTCTGAAAATGGTGAGCTTACAAACCAGTGCAGAATCTCAGTCTTGCCAAGCTAACTCTCATTATGCACTTTACATTAATTGTGCATTTGTGTGCTGCTCCGTTTGAGGGGAAAGGTGAGGGTCTGCGGTGAATTGTGTGATTATTAGCAATGATGACACATACTCACTGGACTTTGAATCACCAGTAATTATCAGCCAGCTCTGAATCAAGTGGCCTTCGACAACAGCAGATGCACTGGACAAATGAGCTCCATGAACACATATGAGAATGAGAAATATATGGATTCTTTTGTCACTGTAGCTGTATGAATACCAGCATCAGATTACAATTACATTTTGTTTGTTTGTTTTTTAGCTCAATTTTAAAAGTGGGTCTCTCAAGTAGATGAATTTCTTAGGACATCACTAAGTCTGACAGATATGCTGTTATTACCTAGAAATAATAACTCAGAACAACCCCGAGTTGAAATTGTTAATTCATACAAATATTTGGGAACAATCTTTGACAACCAACTTAAGCATCATGTTCTCATGGAATGCGTAAAATAGCACGGCATGACAAATTGCGTGTCACGACGACGCCCTCTGCCTGTTTTGGCGTGCAATTACACGCTCGTTTTTTTTGGCGCGGTCTGGACACGCCTAGTGGTTGACGACAAACATGAGGTTTTTCAAGGATTAACAGCAAAAATTAAGTCTGAAGTTACAAAAATGGGTAAGATCTTAGGCTTGGAGTTGGTTAAGGTTAGGATTAGGATTGTGTTGGTATTCATGAATAACAACACGTCTTAACATTCACCATTGAAATGAACTAGGACAGAAGAGTCCGATCTCACAAGAAAGCGTACATTTACCACGACATTACACAATATGTAAATGAGGTATGATTAGCACGAGTTCACGGCCGTCCTGCGTAATTATAGTACGCATCACAGTCCCCATTCATTTTAAAGGTGGTTGTTAAGACGTGTTCTTATTTATGAATATTAATGAAATCCTGATTCTAATCTTAACCTGCGCCAAGCCCCAACCTAATCTTACCAATTTTAGTAACTTTATGCCTCACTTGAAGAAAACGTCCCCACGTGGCTTCAATTAAAACTCGTGTTTTTTTGACGCTTTGAAATCTCGTGTCATTTTACGCTTTTTCATATCGTGCTAAATGTACGGCGTAACATAAGTACTAAAAATAGCTTTGAAGTCGTAGTCCAAATATGCTGTTTTTGTGTCGTGGTAAAAGTACGCCATCTAGTGAGACTGTGTTGGACAGAAACACGTCAAATACACACGCACAAAATAGAAATGGCGTTCATGTGACACGCTGTTTACAATAGCGTGGTATTCACACGCTTATCCATGAGAACAAGCTGACTTTAGTTTGTCAATGAGACTTCACCTCTTGAGGAAGTTTAACTCTTTTTTCTTTAAGCTCCTTCATTCTGTGTCATTTTTATCCGTTTTTTATTGAAGGCTTCTTGTATTTCTTTTATTTGCTGGTTTAACAACCTCTCTGTCAAAGACAAAACTGTCTTAATTCCGTTGTTGAAGTCAGTGCAGCAGAGAGACTTTTTATCTTTGCACAGATCTTACAAAAAGCCAATGGGATTCTTAGCTCTTTGTATCTTAAATATTTTATTTCTACTTCTATTCATCTTTAAATTTATGCTTTTAAAGTAGATGGAATAAAGTAGATGTAGCTAGCATGTAGCTAGTTTGCTTTCTTTTACAACTTTTCCTTATGAAAACCCGGATCAGAAGCTGCACTTTTTCTGCTGCTACAGCCGTCACTGCGCCTACAACAGATGACAAAGAAGAACTTTTTTTTGAGAGGATTGCTCTAATACTTGCCCAAAATCCCTTGTCTGATGTACATCGCATTTGGAGTTAACAAAGTGTCAATATGGCAACTACCCCACCGGATGTAGCGACTGAGGTTAATCTGAGACCGGAAGACGTTGGGCATTTTCAGCCAATTCAATCTGGATTCAAAACCAAAAATCAATTAAAGACAAACTTGTTTTAGCTGCAGTAAACAAATAGTTATCGTTATTTCTGAATTCTTAATGTTGCACTGGGGCCAGATTTAAACAGTTGCAGGACCTGATCCAGCCCCGGGCCTTATGTTGATGAGAACTGCCCTTCATGTTTAAAGCTCTAGAAAGTTTGTCTGTGATGGATGATGTCGATCTGAGCCATTAGAAAACCAGCATCTCTCGTCTAAACCACCGCAGCGACTCAGTAACACATTAGAGACACAGACTGAAGCCAATGAAAGATAAATGAAGCTCTCCCACGCCTGTGCGCATACATCAGCCCCAGGACCCGGCCTATAATGACAAAATACCTTATTAGGTGCTGAGAACAGGAGATATAAGACAAGAGAGACGCGCTGTGGCCGGGAACAAAAGCAATAAAGATAAAAAACTGGCTCACGGCAAATTGAATTATAGGAAGAAACTTATTAAGGGGAGAGCTAGAAAAACAAATATATATATAGGCAATTTTCTCTGACTTCATTTCAGATGTATTGATACGAGCGGCGAGAGTTATAATCTGGTAAAACAAATGAAATCTGAGCTGCGTGGGATAGTTTGTTATACAGAAAAATGCAAAGTGTCTCATCACTGGCAGGTTAATTATGCTTTAGTAAATGAGATTTTGTTGTGGGTGCGTGTTTAGTAAGCAAAAGCCAACAGAGGCAGTGACTATAGTTTGCATTGTCGTCTTATGCAGAATTGTTTATGTTTTAGCATTGCTTCCTCATCCAAAACGCAGTTGGATTTCTGTCTGTAAGATAGTATTCTTTTCTTTCTTTCTGCAGACTTAGCATATCAAGCAAGACAAGTTTAACTATTTCCGCTTTGTTACTTCATTTGCAGTCAAGTACAGCTTTTGAAACCTCTTACTATTCCAGCCTATTTTACCTAAAACGCCTGACCATATTGTTGAATTTCAAACTGAAACTGTTTCTGAATAATTTGGAGAATAATTGACCATCATGTCTGCTTTATTACACTATATTTTCAATATTTAAGGTGGCAAAGTAAAAGAACAATGCAAAAATGAGAGAGGGAAATACTTAAATTACTTCAAAATTATGGCTAAGATCCAATGTCACTGTCTTGCAATATAAAAGCAAGCACATACACATGTGTACCCGAAAGTGACTCTTTAAAGTTGCAGTAAGTGACTGTTTTAGTTGTAAATGAGTAATTTTTGTGTTTTAAAAAAAAAAAAATAATAACAATAAAAAATAGACAACTGTGCAGAGTCTGAACAGAATAATAAAGAATTTTAGTTATTTTCAAGAGTCCAAAGCAGCTGTCTGATTGGCTGAGCTTGGGTGGTCCTCTCCAGTTTCACTTTGCTGTTTGTAAAAAGAAGTTCATAAGCCATAATTGCAGCCAAAATGAATCCATGTTGATATAAACCATATTCGAAGGCACAATGGCAGGATGAAGAAAATCCTCGCCTCACAGCAAGACTGTTGTGCGACTTCCTTTCTGTTTGCATATTTCTCCCAGTGTCTGAGTGATTTCCCCCAGGCACTACGTTTTCCCCACCAACCAATAACATGCAGGTTGTGGAACACTTAGTGGTGGTCGGAGGTTGAGGCGCCAGGTGTTTAGGTAAATCTCTTCTTCTTCTTCTTCTTCTTCTTCTTCTTCTTCTTCTTCTTCTTCTTCTTCTTCTTCTTCTTCTTCTTCTTCTTCTTCTTCTTCTTCTTCTTCTTCTTCTTCTTCTTCTTCTTCTTCTTCCTCTTCCTCCTCTTCCTCTTCTTCCTCTTCTTCTAATTCTTCTTCTTCCTCCTCTTCTTTTTCTCCTTCTTCTCTTTTTCTTCTTCTTCCTTCTCTTCTTTCTCTTCTTCTTCTTCCTCCTCCTTCTCCTCTTCTTCTAATTCTTCTTCTTCCTCCTCTTCTTTTTCTTCTTCTTCCTCCTCTTCTTTTTCTTCTTCCTCCTTCTCTTTTTCTTCTTCCTCTTCTTCTTCTTCTTCTCCTCCTCCTCCCCCTTCTTCTTCTTCCTCTTCTTCCTCCTCCTCCTTCTTCTTCTCCTCCTCCTCCTTCATCTTCTTCTTTTTCTTCTTCCTCCTGCTCCTCCTCCTCCCCCTTCTTCTTCTTCTTCCTCTTCTTCCTCCTCCTCCTCCTCCTCCTCCTCCTCCTTCATCTTCTTCTTTTTCTTCTTCCTCCTCCTTCTCCTCCTCCTGCTTCTTCTTCTTCTCCTCCCTCTTCTTCTTCTTCTTATTGTTTACTCACAGATCACATTTGTTGTTTTTACGTTTGCTGCCACGTTTGTGTTGTGAATTCTGACTCGATCTATGGCTTTGTCTGGGATTCATTGGCACTTATTGTTAAAGCTCTTAATGACTGCTTCTATTTATACGACTCAGCCACAGTTGTGAGCTGTGACTCATGCGGCTTTCACGAAGATCATCAGGTTCAACATCTAAAAGCACAATGGAAATTAATTCACAGTACTCATCTGGATTTGAAGAAACATCTTTTGTACTTGCTTTAGAACAATAGTCTCCTCTCCAACCTTCACCAGCCTGCAAAGCTACTCTTATAAAAACAACAGTATTAATTACACACTGAACACACTGTAAAAAAAAAATCATACGACCTGTGATTTAAATGAACTTAAGTCTTTGTGTTGATTTAACTTAACAATGTGAGTAAAAGAATTTCAACTTAAACTTTTGAGTTATGAGAAAGAGAGAGAGAGAGAAGAGAAAGAGGGAGAGGAGAGAAAGAGAGAGAAGAAAGGAGAGAGAGAAAGAGTGAGAGGAGAGAGAGAGAGGAAAGGAGAGAGAGTGAGAGAAGAGAGAAAGGAAAGGAGAGAGAGAGAAAGAGTGAGAGAAGAGAGAGAGAGAAAGAGTGAGAGAAGAGAGAGAGGAAAGGAGAGAGAGAGAAAGAGTGAGAGAAGAGAGAAAGGAATTAGAGAGAGAAAGAGTGAGAGAAGAGAGAGAGGAAAGGAGAGAGAGAAAGAGTGAGAGAAGAGAGAAAGGAATTAGAGAGAGAAAGAGTGAGAGAAGAGAGAGAGGAAAGGACAGAGAGAGATAAATAGTGAGAGAAGAGAGGAAGAAGAAAGGAGAGAGAGTGAGAGGAGAGAGAGAGGGAAGGATAGAGAGAAAGAAAGAGACAGAGAGAAGAGAAAGAGGGAGAGGAGAGAAAGAGAGAGAAGAAAGGAGAGAGAGAGAAAGAGTGAGAGAAGAGAGAAAGAGAGGAAAGGAGAGAGAGGAGAGAAAGAGAGAGAAGAAAGGAAAAAGAGTGAGAGAAGAGAGAGAGAGGAAAGGAGAGAGAGATAAATAGTGAGAGAAGAGAGGAAGAAGAAAGGAGAGAGAGTGAGAGAGAGAGAGAGGGAAGGATAGAGAGAAAGAAAGAGACAGAGAGAAGAGAAAGAGGGAGAGGAGAGAAGAGAGAGAAGAAAGGAGAGAGAGAGAAAGAGTGAGAGAAGAGAGAAAGAGAGGAAAGGAGAGAGAGGAGAGAAAGAGTGAAAGGAGAGAAAGAGAGAAAAGAAAGGAGAGAGAAAGAGTGAGATGAAAGGAGAGAGAGTGAGAGAAGAGAGAGAGGAAAGGAGAGAGAGAAAGAAAGAGTGAAAGGAGAGAAGGAGAGAGAAGACAGGAGAGAGAGAGAAAGAGTGAGAGAAGAGAAGGAGAAAAAAGTAGAGAGACAAAGAGTGAGAGAAGAGAGGGAGAAGAAAGGAGAGTGAGAGGAGAGAGAGAGAGAAAGAAAGAGAGAGAGAGAGAGATGAGAGACAGACAAAGCAGAAAGGAGAGAGAAAACAAGTGAGAAAAGAGAGAGAAGAGAGGAGAAAAAGGGTAAGAGAGAAAGAGTGCAAGAGAGAGGAGAGAAGAATAGAGGGGGAGACAGAAAGACACAGAAAAAGAGAGAGAGAATGAGAGAGAAAGAGAGAGAATTTCAGACAACTCACAAACATGACTTTAACTGAATCAAAACATTAAGGCAAAAATTGTACTCACATTTTAAGTTGAACTGCCTTATATTTTTTACAGTGCAGTAATGATTACTTTAATATCTAAATCCTTCATTAGGTATTCAACAGTCTACGTAATGTAATAATTAGAGATGCACTGATGCGGCACTGGGATCAGATCTATGTTATAACAATTGTGGGTTTTATTACATTGTATTACATTTATAGTGATTAATATGGAATTACGTTTTTCAAGGCAATTGATAGGTTCAGCGCATTAGTTAGCATTGTTTTGTTTTTCTTTAACCAGGAAAATCCCACTGAAATTTCTAGTCTCTTAGGAGTCCAGGCACAGACGGCAGTATAAACAATTACACACAAATACAGTACAAATGCATGGTTTGAATCAAAAGCTTTTTACATTTAATAACTACAGTCATTTCAACACATCACAAAGAAATGTTCCTTTAAAATCAGTCACATAAATTCAATTTCCAGACCTTTCAGAGCAGATTTAAATTGACCTTATGAAATCTGTTCTTTTAGTTTAATTTTAGTTTAATCTATTCAGTGTTGAAGGCACAGAACATTGAAATGCCAGGTACAGACACTTGGACCAGAGCAATACTAAGTCTGGAGATTGCAGAGAATAATGTTCATCTATTTTATGCTGAATGTATATGCACATAAATATGTGGCAGAGTAATGTAACAGGCTCATTTTCCAGGGCAAGATAGCTTGATATCCTTGGGTATAGTGTCACATACCCAAGGTCCAGGCACAAAAAAATACACTCAATAGAAAATGGAAATACTATATTTTATGTGCGCCTTTTGTTTGCTCACCATTATTATTATTATTATTATTTTTTTTCCAAGCAACAGTTACTACAAACTGAATTGCCCTTCGGGGACGAATAAAGTTTTCTGATTCTGATTCTGATTCTGAAACACTCTACATTATGTTTCTAATGCCAAAATGTCACAATTTTTAATTGCAGCAAAAAATAGAACTAAGTGATCCTTTATGGGTTTAGTGCAAACATGTACGAATTTTAGAAAAAAAATACATTTTTATTGTCCGTTTTTAAAGGAGACCTATTGTGATTTTTCTCTATATTTAGGAAGAAACTACATAAGTAGATTCATTATTCACATTTTGTTCATTGCAAAACCCAAAAATGGTCTGAAGCGGCTTAGAAATAGAAACAGGTACATTGACTTCCTGTTCAAATCTGCAAAACTAATAAGCCCCGCCTTCTCATAAAATTTCAATTTAATAAGCCCCAGATTTAAAAAAAAAATTAAAAAAATTTTTGTTTAAAAGTGGCTACATGACAACTCTGAACCCAGCATGTTTTATATTGAATCCTAATTTTTGAATAATTACAAGTAAATACAGACAAATGGGCGGGATAGGTGGTAGGTGAAGACAGGGATTTTCTGAGCTCTGGAGCAGGACAATACAAGATTACTCAAACATGCAGGAATCAATCCAAATATAACTTTGGCTAAACTAATGACAAGACTAAAATGCTATAACATGGTTAAAAACCCAGAAAAGTAGATTTTACATAATTGGTCTCCTTTAAACCACTAAAGCAGGGGTGTGTAAACTTCTGTCAACAAGGATCACATGTCCAAACAGAGTCTAAATCATCTGGACAAGATATCCAATCCAGTCCAATCCACTTTATTTATATAGCACATTTTACAAACAATCTGTTTCCAAAGTGCTGTACAAACACAAAATGATCATAAAAGTAAACAATAAAAAGAATAAGAGCTCAATACATTTTACTAATCTTGCAAAAAAAAATAATAAAACCAGTAAAATCCAATAAGAGCAGATAAAATAAAAATTTAAAAAAATTTAAAAATGCACAGAGGACCACACAACTCACGCGGTGTTAAAAGCCAGAGAGTAAAAGTGGGTCTTAAGACGAGACTTCAAACACTCCACGGTAGGAGCAGAACGGACATGGAGGGGCAGAGCGTTTCTAAAGACAGATATACAGTGAAAAAAATCAAATGAATGGATTGAGAACAAGTTATATTGAGCCACAAGACATTTTATCAGACTTACAACTGCAGTAAGGCACAGTAATATACTTGATATAAGCTTCAAAGAAAGGCAGATTTTTAAAACTCAATGTAAAAAACACAGTAGTTATTGCTGCATGGTCCGATTCAAGGAGTGTGAGGGCCAACAAAAATCAGTCGGTGTGCATTTGCTTATAATAATCAGTGACCTAAGGAGATACCTCAACAGGATAGTATGAAGAAATAAAATGGTATTGAATAAGCTATATTATAAAATGAATGATCTATAGCTGGGAATATATAAAAAACAGG
Organism: Mugilogobius chulae; assembly: GCA_038363315.1. NCBI lineage: Eukaryota > Metazoa > Chordata > Actinopteri > Gobiiformes > Gobiidae > Mugilogobius > Mugilogobius chulae. The sequence continues at coordinate 16,088,521 of CM076415.1, read as the reverse complement.
CAGATAGATCCTTTCCGCAACATTTCAACGAGCAGAGCAGATTTTAGCTTGTTATTTGCCCCCTGCAGCTCAGTCTAATGCTGCTCTGTGAACACACGTCTGTACTTCGTGAATGGTACAGTCAGGAATAACCGACCAATCAGAGCGCTGCTTTAGGTGCCATGTGGTGATGTCATCGGCCCACTTTGCGCCTCTCAGTGCAACACCAGAGATAAAGGTGTGAAAATAACGTCAGAGGAGCAGAACTGACACTGACAACTGCTACAAGGGCAAACCCACTCATACATTATGTTAATTAGCTCATTGCTGCTTCAATTCATTTCTGTCTATATAATTATCTGTTCAAAGAAAAATGGTGGTTTAAAAATAGGTTCCTAGTAAAATATTTATACTATGCTATAAAAAACGTAAATTATTTGTATTTATAAATGACAACAGGACAACATTCTACAGCCCAATGTTATTTCACTCAGACAGAGAGCAACTAAAATGAATATTGTTTAATCCAGTTTTTGTTGCAAAAGGTCAATGTGTCTAGTCACCTGCTGAAATTAACTGAATTTGTGTTTTATTGTGTTTGTTTGAGGGTTTTTGTTTGTTTGTTTGTTTGTTTGTTTGTTTGTTTGTTTGTTTGTTTGTTTTGGTTACACCTAAGGTGTAATTACAGGTAATAAGTGGATAGTTACGTTGTAATTATGGGCAATACCTAAATTAATATGCCATAGGTACAGTAACAAAATAGTTATGCTGTAGCTTTACGTGTAATAACTGCATGTGTAGTTAATAACTGTAAGTACATGTAATAACCTTTAAGTACAGGTAATAACTTTAAGTACACGAAATAACTGTAAGTACATGTAATAAGTATAGGTAATAACTTTAAGTACAGGAAGCAATTGTAAGTATGGGTAATTACAAAGTACATGTGTAATGTAAGTACAGGTAATAACTAAGTACGGGTAATAATTGTTATTACAGGTGGCAACTGTAAGTACGGCTAATAACTGTAAGTATGGGTAAAAACTACGCATAGGGAATAACTGTAATAACTGTAAGTACAGGTAGCAACTGTAAGTACAGCTAACAGTTTTAGGTACGGATAATAACTAAGGACGGGTAGTAGCTGTAAGTATATGTAATAACTGTAAGTACAGGAAATAGCTGTAAGTATAAGTAATAACTGTAAGTACAGGAAATAGGTGTAAGTACATGCAATGACTGTAAGTACAGAAAGTAGCTGTAAGTACATGTAATGACTTTAAGTACAGAAAGTAGCTGGAAGTACATGTAATGACTTTAAGTACAGAAAGTAGCTGGAAGTACATGTAATGACTTTAAGTACATGTAATGAATGTAAGTACAGAAAGTAGCTGGAAGTACATGTAATGACTTTAAGTACATGTAATGACTGTAAGTACAGAAAGTAGCTGTAAGTACAAATATTAACTAAATAGTTATGCTCTATGTATGGCTAATAAATAAGTAGTAGAGTTGTGATATTAATTCAATATCATTACAAACAATATGTGAATTATTTACATGTGAAATATTTTGTTCTTGGTGTTATGGTTTTGTGTAAAAATATTTCAAAAAATAGATGTTGCCGTTAATACATGCTCGACATAAAAATATACCTCTTTTATCAATCCAGGTGCTGCTTAGCGAGTACAAATTGCTTTTTTAAGCGTATTTAGAACTCATTTTACAATCTTGAATGCTATAAGAAGCTGCACAAAAAACGTACATTTACTGTCAGTAAATGCTTACTAAACGCAACCTCCAGTGCGTCAAAAGTAAACAAAATCATTGCTAAAATAATATACAACTAATATTTGTGAAATACTGAAGTCATATCATATCACACACTGCTGCTTGACGATTATTATTATGTAACGTTCAAGTCCAGTACAACTTGCTTGGGGTTTTGCTGTCATTATAAATCACCAGTACTTGCAGATGTTACTGTCACTGTTGGGAAAAGTGTTTCTGCAGCTGCTCCGGGCTTTAGTCTGTCAGGAGCAGTGACCAGAGTGTCCAGAGATCTGTCCTCTACATCTGTGTCTCTATCCAAACGGTCAGATTATGTTTTTAAAGTGACACATATCCAGATAGTTCCCTAAATTTGACTTTGATAGTTCTTGTGTTCATAGTTTTACTGCAGTCAAGTTGCAAAGTATGAAGAAATTGACTAGAAGTAGAATAAATTAAAGCTCAGATATTATCATTTCTCAGATTTCAGCCCATATTTACAATGTATATTCTGTACAAAAGACAAACAAGCTAAATAATTAATAAAATCTCACTGTGTTTTACTGAAAAATATAGTCTATCCTGTCATACTCTCTTCAACATCTCCAAGACACAATCAAAGTTGAATCGGAGCCATGTTATGCAAAAGGATCTTTATTTAACTTTTAACTTGTTCCAAAGTATTATGTGAATAATTCTGACACATCTGACTAATAAGAAAAATATAAACTATTATAAATAAGCAATGCAAAGACGTGTGTATTTTGAATGACAAAGAAATTGCTGGTCGACTGTGAAAAGTCAGGTAATTGGTCAACAATTTTTCTTCACAATCTGACAATGTGTTGGACACAAACTACCTTCATAAAACTCCAACTGTGCAGGACTTTACAAAACAAATACTTACACATAATGTATAGGAAAAATTGTAAAACGTTGCTTATTAAAGTGCCTATGACAGGTTGAGCTAATTTAATATGACAAAGATTGTTATATTTAAGACTTATTAAACATTTACTATGAAGAAAATGTAGATATACAATGAAATGTCAAATACATATGATGAGCATGTTTTCATGCCTTTTTTACGTAAATATGAAAAAGCCAAAACGTAAAATAATCACAAATTTGGGTTAAAGCCACAGGGCGACATTTGTGGGGGTTTAATGGGTTAAACTTACTCCAAGCTCCGGTCCTAAACTTACCCATTTTAGTAACAAGAAGCCTAAAATTACTTAAAGAAATTATCACCACGTGGCTTCAACCAAAATAGATGGTTATTCTGGATTTTGTAACATATCTACATGAAAAAAAAAAAGGCGTGAAAACGTGCTCATCTACATTTTTGACTTTTCGTTGTATATTTCGGACTATATACAGTATCTTCAACTGTTTGAACTTATAAAATTACATTAAGATGTAATAAATTAGGCCAAAACTACAATGAGCATTTTTCTACTTGAAATGTAAAAATATGCAATAGTGGCTCCCTGTTCCCAAATTTCCAGGCAACTGGGAACTGGGATATTTCCCATTTCCCACTTGTAAAAAATATACTGGAACGCCACTCTTGTGAATGGGACCTGGTCGAGGAAGTTCCACTTCAGAGAAGAGACCAACTATTACTCCAAAGAGTAAATATAGAGGGTTTAACTGCCACAAAAAGAATATAAACATTGATTACAATCTATCAAATAAAATGTAAATTTGAAAATCATAAACGCCAGCCTGGAGTTTACGGTAGCAGAGTGATTAGAGCACAATAAGGAGGTTCAACTCCCGGGTCAGACCAAATCAACATCTCATGACCTCTCTGGGTGAAGTTTGCATGTACTTCCCAGGTCATTGTGGGTTTTCTCCAGTTTCCTCCCCCCTCCAAAAACATTCATCTTTAGGTTAATTGGGCATCATTGTAAATTTCTTCAGTGAGTATATGAGAGAGTGAATGGTTGTCTGTCTGACCCTGGACAAGTTGGCCAGGGTGTTTCTCCGCCTAAGGCCCAAAGTCACTGGGCTGGGAATGTGTAATAATTTAAATAAAATAATGAATCGAATAAACAATTCAGGCCCACAGCCCTAATAATGACAGGCTACTTTTTACTTCTAAATGCAGATAAACAACTATATAAACTAAGTCTGTGAGACAAATCTATAAACATTTGTGGATTGTTTTTTGGTCAAATTCCCTCATATTTCAGTGTAAAAGCTAAACTCAACATGTGGGCGTTTGTTGATAACGTGCATCGTGCCGCTAGAGAGAAACAGACTTTGAAGAATCCGCAGAAGAACGCCGTTTACTTCCTCGCCTGCGTCGCCATGGCTACAAAGTGTTTAAGGTAGAACAAATTGGCATCGTTCGGCTCATATCACCGTTCTTCTGAAAGTTTCCCTGTGCGTGGGATGTTCAGGAAAATGCTTTGAATTACTTCTGCTCTTTGGTTTAATGAAAAAACACGGAGCAGTGAAAGAAACAATATTTTAGATTATGTAACTGTGTGAGGCTGTGAACATGGTGTTGGATATTTTTATGGAGCAGTAATGTTTAAAGAGACATTGTGATAAACTAAGCATTATGTAGATCAGTTATTTGCTTTTTGGTCATTGTAAAATACACACTTTTTTTTGCTAAAATGGGTTAGAAATATAAAACAAAAACCGCAGTGTTCAATGCAGAATCTGAAATACAAAGACAAAAAGACAAAGTGGGTGAGGTATGTGGTAGGTGAAAACAGCACTAGACAATACAAGTCAATCCAAATACAACTTAAAGTAAATGAATGAAAATGAATCCAGTTTATATGAAAAAAAGTCACCATAAACACATTTTGAGAAAGTAATGACTTGGCTAATACTAAGATTATCTATAATAATTTGCTAAGTTAAGTTTAAGTTTCGCTATTAAAAATCCTACAAATCTAAATGTTTGGAGTATAGTTAAAGTGATTAAATTGTTTTAAAGCAAGGGTATCCAAACTTTTTTCACAGTGGGGACACGTTTAGAAACTTATGGTGTGTGGTGTGTGTGGGTGGGGGGTGGGGGGGGGGGGGGGGGCATATAAAACATGACTGTGAAGTGAATGATTCAAAATGTTGCATTCGACCTCACTTTAATATAAACCACTGTACTTTTAAAAAGGCATTAATCACTCATTTTAGGTTTAAATGTCATCAAAATGTTTGTTGTTTTGACAAAGATATAAGAAGAATTGCTCAAAATTAACATAAAAAAACATGCTTTTTGTGGTTTAGGCCAATCTGGCAGGAAGTCTGAGGGTGAAAAAAATTGGTCCAAAGGCTGCATTTGGCCCTTGGACGCTTTTTTTTTCTTTAATTGACAAAAAGGTAAAAACTTTATTATTATTATTATTATTATAATAATAAATATTATTATTATTGTTGTTGTTGTTGTTGTTGTTGTTGTTGTTATTCATTTTTAACAATTAAACATTTGAAATAAAAAAGTCCATTCTCTAGTTTAGCTTATTTAAAAAGGATATCAATAAAATATAATTATTACAATATATAATATAGAATTATATCATAAAAACTTTATTTTTACTTTTTACACCTTTGAACATTTGGATTTCGAAAATGTATCTCTTAGCATGAACATAAGGTTTTTTAATTTCTTACAACTTGGCAAAACTCTATTTATTCTGTCCATCTGCTGCATCTGTTCATAATCATAGTCACATATTGTACATAATAATATACAATACTGATGTCACTTTATCTATTCTGGACTGTGTTCAGACAGTTTTAGACTATTATACAGTATCATCATGCCTGCCTCTACTTTCCCTGCTGTTTCTCCAATTCCCCATTGTTGGACAAATAAAGGATTTCATTTTATGGCAACTGATTACAAAGACATTTCTGAGTTTTGTAAACATGGCTAAATCAACTAAAATGAACACTCAACTATTATAATACAGAAAGTGAATGGGTCTAGTCTCTGATATAGCTCACCACATCTAAGAACTCTCTGTAAAGTTGTAGATAATGGTTTGTTTTTGGCTGAACAGGCAGAGTTTGAGTAAATTGGTATTGATGTAGTGGCCTTGTGCAAAGAAAAGCCTCCTCCTGCTTCTGCCTGGAGTGTCACCGCTGAGCGCACAAGGACCTCCAGTGGACAAACACTGCATCAATATCACCACACGAGCTTATTCATGAGCTGCAGCTTCTTATTAAAGGTGAGGAGCAGACTTTCACAGCACGAAACCTGAAGCAAGGTCCAGCTATAGATCCCAACTCTCATAAATCCTTCAGCACAAATTAATATCCATGTATGATGTTTTCTTCTGCAATTAAACCTTGAAAACATTTTTACAGACGACAAAATGAGACTAAAGGTGGCGACTCAAGCACAGCCAGAGCGCTGCAGAAAGGAAATGCCTTTTGTATTTAGACAGTACACACTGCTCTGATTTTGTCACAATCTGCTGCTTATGCAATACTTTTTGGTAGAACAAAGTTTTATTCATTTACAACGAAAAAAAGTCAAGTACAACTCTTTTCCACTAAATCACCCAGCCAATTTGTCTATATAATTTTCACTTTAGTCCATATTTCTGTTTGATTACTTGCAGAAAAGTTTAATAGTGAAATATGTAAGATTCAAAATTGTCCCATAACAATACAAATGTGTACATAATTCAAATTTGTTGCTTTTTAATTTTAAATAAATTTATTATAACGAGTTTGGAATTATTCGTTTGCAGGTTTGACCAGGAAGTGAAAGGACTTTCATCAATTTAGTGTTTTCAATGAACAAAATGTAATGTCATAGTTTAATGAAGATAAGCTATTATCTTAAGTTCGGGAGCAGGACCACACCTCTCCTACGTCCCTTCCGGTGGCTACGCTATTTAGCCACCCCGGCTACACACTCACACCCTGCCATTCGTGTCTCAATTTTCTTCAAGTTGATTCAACTTCAACATCTTAATTCATTTCTAGCCTGTCTACCTCATCAGCGCAGCTACCTCCACTTAATCTACTGTGGAAGTGCCCATCAGTCTGTCATCTAAGGGCAGTTTGCATCTCATGCGTGCAGATGTACGTCCATCACATAAGCAGTCTCCAGTTCACCATCTGCTTCTTGTCGGCTTCTTTTGGGGGTTTCGAGGCCCGGGAGCCTGCAGCCAGCCCTTGAAGGAGGCCCCAAACCGGCAATAACGTCTGTTCGTTTGTGCTTACATCTATTCAATAAAGTTGTTGCTTACAAGTTCTGAGAGTGTGGTCCTTGCTAGTGAATTACTTATTTAAAGGTGCACTGTGGAACTTTCTGGAGATAAAAAATAGACAATTAGTAGGCATATCAGCTTCTCAAAGCCTGATCTTGTCAGATTTCAGAAGCTAAGCAAGTTTGGGCCTGGGGTCTTGTTTATAAATATTTACGTGGAATACTTACTGAAAATTGACGTGAAAACTGTATGAACAAAGCACAAATGTCCACAAACTTGAACATTTCTCTTTTCTCTCAGCTCAAATCTCTTTCTGCCTCATCGCTGAAACCTCATAGACACAAAATTGTGACTGTATTGCTTATTTCCATCAAGTTGTCTTTTTTACCAATCACAAAGTAACATGCAAAATGACATACGTAACATTTTTCTATGTACACACGCTTTATAAAGTACCTTGGTCATTACTTGGATGGGAGACCGCTGGAAAACCAGGTGCCACAGTTGTGTCCTTGGGCAAGACACTTAACCCACATTGCCTCGGTGTCTGGGAACACTGGGTGAGTAGATACTATATTGTAAAGTGCTTTGAGTGTCTGGAAAGTTAGAAAAGCGCCAAATAAATAGACAATTTTAATGGAAACAAACATTCTGAATGAGGATAAATGCCATAAGATGAAAAAATACAGCTAAAGGAATAGTTTTCAAATTGTGTTATTTATTCAGAACACCAATTGCACACATGACAAAAACAATTTTTAATATATTCATACATATTTTTCTGGTCTAAAGCTTACACAGTGCACCTTTAAAACATTCTGTCTATCTTATCTTAAATAATAACTTCACAAATATTGAATCTGATCATTCCTGCAGTGCTCTGCCCTTTCAACTCATAAAACTGCAATGCAAATTTATCTTAACAATGTTCATTTCACCTTTCCTCTTCCTGTATTAAATATTATTGATTTATAATGCTGTGAAGTCATCTGAATTACAGCAATACTGTTTTAAACATGGCAGCAGATAGGTTTTATAATTCTGAATCCCATACTTAGGCCTTTTTGCTGAATACTGTGTTGATAATCACCTCACTATGAAACAAAAGAGGCTCTAAAAACCTAAATATATGTATTGAAACGTGCTTGATTATAACTATCATCACATTTGTCTCTTCTCTGTGATTAGGTCAGACAAGTGGAATGTATAATTACACATCCTAATAATAATAATGGTGTTTTTGTACAGTTTCCTTAATGAGAAACATGCTATTCAATGCTGAAACATATGAATTATTTTATTTATCAGTTGTAGCGTAAGAGGAAGCTCACTCCCTCTGGTCACTTTCTGTGGCTCAAAGAACCACTGGTCAACCACTGTTACACCCAGAATTCAGACAGCTGCGGTTCTGTCATAGTGAAAGTGGAATTAAAATGTTATTGCAGTTTTTGGCAAGGTCTCAGAATTACACAGAGGAAAATGATGTGTAGTTAAAACTTTTGTTAAGGAGGTTATTTGCAAACCATTCAAAGAAGATGCTATATTTAGTTTGTTCAGTATAATCTCATTCATACACGTACAAAGAGTTCAACTGTCCGTTTTGTCCCCAAATATTTTTATTTTTGTTGTTATTTTCAAATAGTATCAATGACAGTAACAATGAATAGCTAATGATATACAACGAAATGTCACAAATGTGTGATAAGTACAGGTGCTGGTCAACGAATTAGAATAATTTGAAATAGTGCAATCAGTAAATTCTTTGAATGCATTTGTTGTGCAGAAAGAAAATCAGGTGTTCACCGAACCTGTCCTACTCGTTAGAGTAATCACAGAACTCGTTACCTGTAAAAAACCTGCTCAGCTGAGCTTTCCAAAAGGTCCATTTAGGCCATTTAACTGTGACACTGTTGTTCCATTGAATTAGAATAATGGAGAAACCGTTTCATTGAATTAGAATAAATGCTTGAATTTTTGTTTTCTGTGAAGAGTGTTCACTGTGCAGTATAAAGTCAGGGTTGAGTAGAGTTTCTAAGTTGTAAAATCAATCATGGGTAAGCAGCACGACCTCTCAATCGGAATAGTGGCTCAAATTCAAGCCCTTCGCCAACAAGGCTTGACCCAAACTAAAACTGCTGAGCAGCTCGGCATCAGCCAGTCTTCCGTCTGCAAAGCACTCAAGAAAAACTGCAGCAAGCGCAGCAACTATTCCGGCGTCCGAAAAACTTCTGATCGCGACAACAAGCAGCTGAGAAAGATCGCAGTCAGCAACCGGTTCAAGTCCACTTCCGAGCTCACCGACTTGTGGAACAAGCAGACCGGCGCTGACGTCTCCAGATCAACCACTTACCGTCGTCTGCGCGAACTCTGCTTCAAATCTCGCGTTCCAGCAGTAAAGCCGATGCTGAACAAGAAACAAATGCAGAAACGGCTGAAGTGGGCCAAACAACACAGCGAGTGGACTGCTGAAGACTGGCAGAAAGTGGTCTTCAGTGACGAATCACGCTTCTGCATCTCCTTCGGTGACCAAGGTCCTTGTGTCTGGCGTCGTGGTGGCGAAACCTACAACAACGAGTGCATGAAAAGATTCGTCAAGTTTCCCCAGAGCGTTATGGTCTGGGGATGCATGTCTGCTCGGGGTGTAGGGAAACTCTGCTTCCTCAAGAAGACTGTCAATGCTGCCGTATATCAAGATGTTCTGGAAAAGTTCCTGATTCCGACTGTTGAGGAACAGTTCGGCGAAGAAGACTTCATATTTGAACAGGATCTTGCACCGGCTCATGCGGCAAAGTCGACCAAAGATTGGTTCACTAGAAAACAGCTTGAAGTTTTGGCATGGCCGGCCAACTCGCCTGACCTCAATGTCATTGAAAACCTTTGGGCCATCGTCAAGCGGAAAATTCGCGACAGAAAGCCGACTACGCTGGACCAACTGAAGCAGAACATCGCCACTGCCTGGGAAGCTGTGAGTATGGAAACTTGCGACAAGCTGGTCAAATCGATGCCGCGGAGACTTCAGGCAGTCATACAAGCCAAGGGGACAGCCACAAAATACTGAGAAAGTGATGATTCTAATTATAATAAAAATTATTCTAATTCAATGAAACGGTTTCTCCATTATTCTAATTCAATGGAACAACAGTGTCACAGTTAAATGGCCTAAATGGACCTTTTGGAAAGCTCAGCTGAGCAGGTTTTTTACAGGTAACGAGTTCTGTGATTACTCTAACGAGTAGGACAGGTGCGGTGAACACTTGATTTTCTTTCTGCTCAACAAATGCATTCAAAGAATTTACTGATTGCACTATTTCAAATTATTCTAATTCGTTGACCAGCACCTGTATGTTTTCACGCCGTTTTACGTCAAAATGTTACGAAAAGCCAAAATGTAAATGAACCACGAATTTTGGTTGAAGCCACATGACGTCATTTTCTTTGGGTTTAATGGGTACATTTTAACCTGCCCAAATCCCCAGCCTTAAACTTACCCATTTTAGTAACTCTAAGCCTAAACTTGCCCATTAATTGCAAAGACAGTGTCGCCACGTGGCTTCAACCAAAATTGGTGCATGGTTTTCAAATGTTTTGGCTTTTCGTAACATAAAAAAGGTGTGAAAATGTGCTTATCATATGTCTTTTACATTTCGTTGTATATTTACGTTTCCTCCGAAGACTGAGTTACTCAAGAGAGAATTGAAATAATGTTTTAACTATTTTAACTAACTAAGTTTTAACTAACTAATGTTAAGCTACTTTAATGAAAAATGAAAAAAACTCAACAGTAGAAAAAAGCTTTCGTTTGAGATCTTAGTTCTTTGACACTACAATAAGATCAAATGTATTTTTCCTCAAATATGATATAACACTTAAAGGTGGGGTAGGTGGTTTTCACACGACAAACCAAATTAAGGTTTTAAATCTAACCCTAACCCTTCAACACATTGTTTATATCAATATGTATTAATTTTTGGTTGCAATTTCAGCATAAAACCCTATTTTTTCCTCTTTTAAAGTGAAACTGGAGAGGACCACCCAAGCTCTGCCAATCAGAGAGCTGCACTCGGCTCCCGATTTGAGCTAAAACATTTTATTATTCAGTTCAGTCAGTACTTGGTGGTCTAATTTTTTTAGTGCTGCATTTATCTTTATGGTGAAAAACACAAAGTTTACTTATTTACAACTACAAAAGTCAGTTACCCCAACTTTAAATGTCTAAATACATTCTTGTTCTCTTCTTGTACCCAAGCTCAATACTGCCAATTTCTACTTTTTTTTTTTTTTTCTCAGTTGTATCACACAGTTTCACAATATGCCTCCCCTGACCCTTCCCCCAGGGCTCCCCTGCAAAAGAGATTCTGAATCTCAGTGGGACTTCCCTGGTTAAATAAAGGTCAATTAAATTAATAACTATCAGGTAATAACGTGATACTATCAGGTAATAATTTAATACAAATAAAAATAATGAATATTAAAATACAAATATTTACAAAAAAGGTTGGAAATTATCAGGTAATTACTTGATAGCATCAAATAATTACCTTATAATATCACGTCAATACCTGATATTTTTTTCCCACCATTTTTTTTCACATTTTTACATGATAGTATCTCATTATTACCTGATAGTTATCATAACATTTTGCGTTACAACTGAAAAAAATCAAAATAAATAAAGTAGAGACTGGCAAAGATTTCATATTTTATTGTTTTCTTTATGTGTTATTTTTTATTATAATAACAATCTTGATCATTCATTTTTGGTTCTAAAGTCTGACACACAACTCTAGACTTTTCCATTGATTAGTTTTTGTTCTTTTCTTGTACCTCAACCTTTTGTCCATTTTGAATAATATTTAAAGCCGTTGTTATCTTAAAGTTAACTGAGTGACAGATTGACTGCTCTTGCTCAACTCTCAGAACAGAACTAGCACATGTCGGTGTGTTTAGCCCCGCCCACGGCTCCTCCCTTCCTCTGCAAAAGCTTTTATATCTACAGACACCTGCACACAGTCAGACCTGGACAGTGAGAGGAGAACTGCTGCTGCTGTAGGAGTTAAACCAAACAAACAGGGCAGATATAGAGGAGTGTGCAGAGGAGGAGGAGCAGGCTGACAGCTGCTGAGTTTCCCCACTGGAGACATAAACACAGGAACATGCTGAGGAGGAGGAGAAGTCTGTCGTTTGGGGGATTTGGGTAGGTTATGTTTTGTTTTGAAGGAGACGTATTGTGTGAAATTAGTTGTTTAGACTATAATTGTCTTTTCTCTCATCATTAGTTCACTCAAAGTTTTAATAAGATTGATTCCTGCATGTTTGAGTAATCTTGTATTGTCCTGAGTATTCAAAATTCCCTGTCCTCACCTACCACCTATCCCCTCCCCCCTGTCTGTATTTAGTTGTGTTCATTCCAAAAGTTCAGATTCATACTAAAGCATGTGAGGTTCAAAACACAGAGTCCTTTACAACAAGAAAAGATACAAATTTAGAATCTGCTGCTTGTTACGTTACGTTCATCTAAAGTACAACATTAAAAAGAGTCACTCATTGTCATCAATGGGCTCAGTTCTGCTGAGCAAAATCTAAAAGAATGTTTATTAAATTAAGTCAACTTGAAAGTTGAAGTTTGTTTACCTGCTCACTCACCCGAGGCACAAATTAGTGTTTTGTTTTGTTTTTAGTGAAAGCAGGGCGTGTGAACCTCCAGCCTGAAAGAAGCAGCTCAAACTAACTGAACAGTGAAGTTTAGAGTCAAAGTATTTCACGAGCGTTGTTTTTTGCTGGAGATAAGTAGATATCTTGTAGACCAGGAGTCTTCAACCTTTTTCCTGGAGAGCTACTTTTGCCAAAAAAATCTGGCAGTGAGCTACTTTTATGACATAAAACTGAAGTTAAATGGTCCAAAGTTAGATAGTTATATGAAATATTGTTCATTATCAGCTTATAACTGGACATTATTAAGCATTTAAAGGCACATTTGCAATAAAAATAAGCATGTATTAAAGTAGACTTTGTGTAATAAAGTGTTATGTGTTTGATCCAAAATCCATTGGGAGCTTCCAAGCTCCCTGTTATAGACTGTTCAATATAATGCCCTGAGTTTTCCTGGCAATTTGAAGTATTGTGATGTCATTAAGGACCATTTAATGACATCACAAAGTGGAGCAGAGGGTTTTCAGATTGAAAAACAAATCTATCCTGTATAATGGGCAAGATTTATGCAAAGCATAAGTGTAAATGAAAAAAAAAATGCAACTCAAGCATGTTTTTGATGATAAAACAACATTAGCCTATATAAAAAAAATAAATAAAGCATATCCTATTTACAACTTTGTTGTTATCTCTGCAAACCTGTCCCAAACATAACAATCAATTATCTGTCTCTAATTATAAACATAAACCTTAACTGGCGCCAAACACTAAATAAACAGTTTTTTTCCTGTCTGTGTATATGTTGTTTTAAGAGCATTGTCAACATTCTCAAGTTTTTATCAACTGAATGCACTTTAATTGTTCTATATAACTGTTCGATTTTTGTTTTTGCACAAATCAAATAGCATAAAATCAAATTAGTCATGTTCATCTGTGAAAACTGTGTGCCTCTTGTAAGCAGCCATGTTTGTTTTGGATAGATGATGCGTGTCTTTGTGTAATTTGAGCCTCATCTCACAGAAATGCATTTCTATGTCATGTCTTATGAACGCAATTTCTATTATTTGTGTGTTTATTTTACGAGTTGCTGGTCCAATTCATATTGGCGAATATAAAGACGTCTTGTTATTCATGAAAATTAACAAACTCCTAATCCTAGCCAACCCTAAGTTTATGGCATAAATTTAACCATTTCAGACCTCGGTTGGTGTCTGAGTTTGTAGAGGGCAACATTTTAAAATATAAGTTCTTCTGTGTTATTTTCAAATATGACAATGAGGCTAAATCAAATTGATGTAACACTTTTACTGTGTGTCCAGAATGAAATTGTATCACATTGTATTACATTGCATTATATTATACTGTGCAGACTGTCATTCCTAGATATTTTGACAAATTGTATGAAAGTTGCTGCATTCCAGTGCATTTTAGGTGTTATACATTTAAATTTCTATTGGCTTTCTATCCATTCTGGCCTTTGTGGCTCCTCTCGTCAGCACTTGGCTGCAGTGCATTCTGGGATCTGTAGTTCAACTCGTTGCTTGATTTTATCGGGGGTCAGTTTCAATAATGTTAAAGAAAGTAAGAAAGAAATTATCTCACTGGCCACACAAAATCCCCCAGAGGGATTTTCGGTCGGAGTCACTTTCCCCCCTACTGCGCATGCGTTACGCAGAAAGACCCATTCTCCATCTGTTTACATGGGGAAACTTCTTTGAATGAACCTCAAAACGGGACGAAAGCTAGCGTTTCCATTAAGTATGAACTGGTCTGATAGGCATCTGTCTCCTGAAGGTTGAGACAGTGTTTTTCCTCGCCGTTTTTTCACCTGAATGTGACTTTTAAGGGTCGTAGGGTCAAATTTCATCTACAAATGTTGACTTAGCAGCATAACTTTTGTTTTCACACAGTGATAAACTCTTGCAGTTAACTGACAACGGAGCTTTTTCGACTTGTATCCACTCTGTGTGTCTATGAGCTGCCGCTCTTTCTACAGGCGGGGTGCGCGCGGAAAAACTGTCTTTTTTTTTTCTAATCTGTCTTAATCCATACTATAATGCTGGGGTCTCAAACTCAATGGAGCTGGAGCCAAAATGTTGAAAGAGATGGTCAAGGGCCACATTTTAAAATATAGCTTTGGCTATGTTAAAAAACATACAAAATATGTTTGCATTCATTCTTTTATATTGTTTTCTATTACTTAGACCTAGATGTGGTTAAAGAAAAAGGTTGACTAAAAGTGGGCAACTAGGGTCAGACTGTTCTTTCCAGAAAAAAGTTGTAAAATGTGTATGTAAGTTGCTGTATCCCCAGTGAATTTTAGGTTTTATAGACACTGGGGTTGTAACAGTATCATAAACACAATATGCTTAAACACAAATTCGGTTTAAATTGTTATGTGCAGTCTATTGGCGGTCCACAATCAATATCTCAGGAGTTTGAGACAGATTGTCTTTATGACAAAAAATATGCATTTCCATACACAAAAAAGGCATAAAATCATGCTCATACTGCGCAATTTGGTGTCGTGGTTTTATGCGCTTTCTTGTGATACTGTGTTAAAATATGACACATTTCCATCTGCTGTGGCGACTAAAATAACATGCTTACAATATGCACATGATGAGTTTAAATACACCTACAAACCTAAACACCAATACTTATTACTACTACTAACACTTTCCTGAAACAAATGACCACTTTTGTCCGTCATAGTAGGTCTTTCCCCTCACAAAGTTTATATGTACTTTGCCATTACATAACTGCAGCAGAGTTCTTCTGAAAAAGGAAGGATGGGTGTCGGCGCAGACTGGGCCGCTCCTCTCACACTTTGTCTGGAGTGTGACAGCGCTTCTCACTGTGGCTTTCATGTGTTTTGTGTACACAGTCACTTCACTTGTGTGTTTATATGTGATGATGGTGGTGGTGGTGGTAGAGCGGGTCACCTAAAGCAGCAGGTTAAAGGTCTAGAATGTGCTCGTCACCATGGAGATGTTGACTATTTTCCATAGATAAGTATTAAACTGACACGTTAAAACATATTTTTCAGTAAAACGTAGTGAACCTAATTATATTTAAGGTTGTTGTCATTGATTTTGGCTGTTTTGGTGAGGTTTATAATTGTCTTTTGTCCAGGAAATATGACATACATTATGCAGAGACAATTGTTACCTAGCAACCACATAAATGACACAGAGGTTACGATTTGAGAAATGATAATAAAGTACCTTATATAACACTATAATTTAGCTGAATAATTTAGAAAATGTTGTTGTGGCCACACTATAAGAGGGACAAAAATGTATTATTATTAAAAATCAACTAACCCAAAATATGCTAAATAATAGAAACATAATATACTTAGCAGTCGTTTTCAAATGCTTTATACCAAATGCCACCATGAAAAAAACATACTTTTATTCTAAACTGAATCTATAACTGGGCAAAGCAGTTGTAAATTAGGCCTATATAGGTTTTGAATAGAAATACCATTACCACAGCATTGCATTCAAGAGAATATTTAATTAAAATGTTGATATTTCAGACAGAAATCAGAAAAGAAATGTTTAATTGCCATTGTCAGTGAAAAACTACAAACTTTATTTTGTGCTAATGTGCAACATCTAACCAGTGTTGGGAGAAAACTAGTAGATTCCCTTTTTGAGTAGCGAAGTCATGTAACGCATTACTTCTAAAAATGTTGATGATACTGTATATTTACAGTTTTACTCACGTACACATTAATTACATTGATATTCTATTACTACAGTATAACAGGTTTATAGTGGTTTATATTATCTGGTGAATAAAATAGTGGGATTATAAATCAATGTCACTTTCTGCTCTACTCAGTATGTCACCTGCAGAAAGGTGCACTGTCGGTCTAGTTGGCAGGGGAAACTTCTTTGATAAAAACAACAAAACGGGACAAGAGCTAGCTTTTTTGTATCAGGTCTGAATTATTATAACAGACGTGACAAAAATAAAGAAGCAGGCGAAAGTTATTGGACTGATGAACAGGAATTTTATGTTAAAAAACTTCATAAAGCAATACGTATATTAATATTTCCATCTGCAACAATAATATAATTAATTAAATTGGATAAAAACAAAACAAAAACACTTAAGTTGAGTGTTTTTCTCAGTAATTTTTAGCAGAGATTAAAAATAGATTAATTAATTACAAATCATATTTAAATAATCTATCTTTTTTTAATCACTTGAAAGCACTAAAATAAATACTATTAGATAAAGTGGCATCAATGATTTGTATCAGAGATGTAGTAACACTGTATATTTTACACTTTGTCTAACACTGCATATAACACTGAAAGATGAAGTAAACACTGAAACTGAAAAGGTGTCCAGGTACCACCCTTTGAGAAGCACTCACATATACCTTTATCCCTCAGTGTGTGTTTTGTCGCCTGGGCCTGGGTCACGTTCAGCAGCTGTGAGGTGAAGTGAGATCAGATTAGTTGATGTTGTTGTGCTGCTGCTGCTGCCGGTCATTTCCTCTCTTGGACGTGCAGATTTCCCAGGATGCATCAGTGCAGAAGGTGCCAGTGAGTGCATTTATACGTCCCAGGATATAAACGCTGACACACTCCTGAGTCCAACACTGACGCTGCTCGGGCACTTAGCTGCGCCTCGCTGGGCTGACGCTCAAACACTGACAGCAGCTCTTCTAAGACAATTTGATTTTGAATGTCAGTGTGAGTGTAATTAGAAAAATGAAAAGTTAAATTAAGCAAACTTAAGATCTTTTATTTAAGATTTTACTAAACAGATTACAAATTTCATCTCAGTTTAGTAATTTTGTTTGACTAAGCTAAAAAATATGACATAGCAGCAGGTAGTGACCACGATCATGTAATAAATTGGGCCAAAAGTCTTCTTTTTTTTAAATTTAAGACACAACAATACTCTGCACTCCAGCTTTTCCTATTTGGATACTGATTCCAATACTGTGGCTTTAAAGGGACTATACCTGATTCTATTTTACAGTAAAAGAACTTGAAATCAATTCCTCCCCAGCACGCATATGTTAATGTATCTATTCAGGTAGAAATTAGTCCCCAATGTCCTGACTATGTCTAATAATGTTGCATTTGTTCATCCATCTCCACTATGTTCGTCTGTTGTTGTTGTTGTTGTTGTTTTCATTGTGGCAAACTGGCATTAGCATACGGGCAGGTCTTCCTCCTAACACCTGTGAAAAAAGCTTAAAAAACTTCACAGTGAACAATTCAGACTGATAGGAAGTTTGAAATTAATTATATCGGTTTGTTTTTATTGTTAAGAAAAAAATATTGGTTACAAGATCTTTCAAACATAATTGCAAATCGAGTCACAATACTGGACAGAAATATCGCAATTAATACGTTTTCGTAAATCGCACAGCCCTAATATTCTGCATAGCAAAGGCTTAGATGAAAAGCATTAATTGATCCAATAACTAGAGTGTTCCATTGGCACAAGCTTTGAAAATTATTAGGCTCTCATTTAAAAACTACAGTGTATACACAAAAGTAAAAAGCATACTCATGCAAACTTACTCTTTTCATGTGTTGTACAATTCTTATTATGCAAGAAAAATATTTAGTTTACTGTGCATCGACTGATTAACTGACAAAATATCTTCTTTCTTAGCGATGTTTATGAAACAGTCTGTTTAGTCCCTTTAAGTACGTTTAAGCAGTAGTGTGGATACCTGATATTGGCTGATCGCAGTTTAGAGCTTTCTTTTATGAGTCATATTTGGTTATGTAACTGCTTTTTATTGTGTAAACACAACATAACTTTATGTGAATACAATTTCAAACATTTTGAGACACTCTGGGTCGACATCAGCCAGTAACTATGCCTAATTATTATATGTCCAATTAAAAGCAGAACCAGAATATGAACCGATATAATGGGAACAATACCTGATATACTGTAAATTTCATGGACAGATGAATGTATGTCTCTCGTCTCTGGTTTGACGTCACAATTTCTAGTTGAGCAAAAGTCTTTGCTCTACCTGCTCATATTCAACGTATTTTCAAACTTTACTTCACAAACCTGTTCATGTAAAACTGTCATTTATATTAAATCAGGTGTTAATCTACCAAATTAAATACCAATTAGACAACCATAAAACGTCACATGTGGCAACAAAGTAGGCTACTATTTTTAGCATTGCATGAAGTGGGAGTAATAGGATTGTAACCAAAATATTGTATTGTCAAAGGTACAGAGGGGACAAAAGCATTGAACTTCACTTGTTTCTAAAACGACTCTAGTAAAAGTACTTTACTGCTGACACTCATTTACTTGAGTAAAAGTACAAAACTATATGTTCACCATTGTAAATTTCAGAGGTCTGGACTTGCAAGTCATGACGTGGACTTGAGTCAGACTTGAGTCTCTATTTTGATGACTTAGACTTGACTTGGACTTTGAACTTTGTGACTTGAAACAACTTGACACATCTCCTCAAAAAGTAAAGAGTTTAATTTTACACTAACAAACAGTAAAAAAAATGCAATAGAGACAGGAAAAAGATCTTTATAGCCCATTTGTTTTTTTAGTAAAATTATTAAGCATTTTTTTTGTTTATGCATGGACTCTTTACTGTGACATTGATGATGCACAAAATGTCCAATGTTTGTCATGTGTTTTTAAACAAATAACTAGAAATTAATATTATAAAAATAGATACAAATCTTCACCCAAAACCTTTGCAGTAATAGGCAATTGTTACATCTGCTATCTTCAAGTAATGTTGTAGTAATAATATACTGAAAGCAGGAACGCTTAACAGGAAATTAGGTTACCGGGTCATCTTGTTTATTTTACCTCACTGGTTGTTAGGATGGTACGTGTCAACAAAAGCATATGTTTTCATGAAAAATATCCACAAAAACTCCTCCTGACGCCTGCTTGTCTGATGAGATATGGCAGCATTCAAATCATATTAAAAACAAACAAGAATTTGGCCCTGTCTTTTGCCGTTCACTGTGCCAAATGTTCCCCGCACCAAGTCTGCATGCAAAGTACACACATTTGAATTGAACGTGGCAACAACAAGCAGTGCATTGCGAAAATGTAAAATAGGAATTGTTGTGACCAAAGCTGCAACCAAAAACATTATGAGTTTTGAAGGTCTTTTATGTACAGAACCATACATAAAACTAGATTTAAGTTTAAAAGTGACTCTAGGTTCCAAGAATTTGTGACTATTTGGAACACAGTAGCATCAAAGATGACATATTTGCATCTTTATTTTCCCCAATGCAGTTATGTCATGACCTATAGATTTAAAATCCTCCAACCTTAACCAGGTTGCACAAGTAAATATTATAAAATAGCCTCTTTACAGCAAAGCCTCAAATGCAAAGCAATGTTGTGTAACTTGATTGGGGAATAAAAATCAAGCAAACTCAAATGGAGCTGGGGCCAAATTGATTGAGTCAGGGTTGGTAAAGGGCCAAATTTTAAAATATTGGTCCTTATGTGTTTTATTCATGTCCAGTTTCGTAGGAGAACTATTGTGATTTTTTTTTGTATATTTAGGAAGAAACAATGGGAAATGACCATCAGTCACATTTTGTTCATTGCAAAACACAAAAATGAGTTAAAATAGCTTAGAAATAGAAACAGGCTCACTGACTTCCTGTTCAAAACTGCAGAATGGATAAGCACTGCCTCTTCATTGTAAAATTTAACTTTAGTTATCCACCGATTTAAAAATTACTATTTCTTGTTGTTGGAAAGTGTCTAAGTCACAACTTTGAACCCTACATGTTTTATTTTTAATCCTAATTTTGGGAGAAAAAAAAAAAAATCCAAATACAACTTTGGGTAAACTAACGATGAGAGAACACTGCAGTAACAAGGTTAAAAACTGAGAAAAGTAGATTTTACATAAAAGGTCCCCTTTGAATAATGCATTACATTACGTTGCCGTTGCAATATATTATATTGTACAGACATTCCAAGAAGATTTTGGACAAATTCTAATCTAGGTAGTTTGCTGCATTCTAGTGCATTTTAGGTTTTATAGTTCCATCTCAGTGATAAAAGCCTTTATATTTCTATAGGCTTAGGCTATTAGCCATTCTAGCCTCTGTGGCTCCACAGAGATGCTGCAGTGCATTCTGGGACCTGTAGTTCAAATTGTTTGGGGGCCACTATCAATAATAATCAGAAATTGTCCCAGGGGCCACATGGCATGAGTTTGACAACCTGGTCTAAAACATGGCTGTAATTAATTAATACTACCATAGTCTGAGCCAGAAATTTTACTAGCCAAATTTCCAGTTTGTGAAAATTATGACCTGAAACAGTACAAAAACAATAACCTTTATACACCACTTGAGTAGTCTATAATAAAAACAATAAGTAGTGTTTAGGTCCTTTTTTCAGTCATGCTCCTCAGGTAGAACAGTGTCATCTAGTGGACACGTGTGGCTTTGCGTGCAGAGAAGAGCACATGTTGTTTTGAACAGAACTTTATTGAACAGAAGTAACAGTGAACAATGAAGCTGGCTTCTGAGACCACGAGTGTCTGTATTTTCAGTTTGCATCGACGGTATGTTCTTTATGCTTATATTCTCGAATAACTTTGTTCTGAATTTTGACTAAACGATGAGCAGTGTCCAGTGTTAATAGAACCATACTGTAGCGACTGCATGTATTGTTATTGTTCATTTAAAATAGTCCACTACTACTGTTAGAAGAGTTGTTATGCTCCTTCATGTTCATGCCAATGTGATTGGATAAAAATGTTAGGGGGGGCCTGAAAACGGTCAGGAGGTCTGTTTTGAGGGAGACCGAGGTTGAAGCGCGGGCTCTGTGTGTCTGGTTGTTGTTGCTATAAGCCTGTAGACTGTTCTTTTGGCGTGGTTACGGCCGACAGTAATCGATTCAGTTGTGACAATAAAACAACACTTTCTAGCACCAAACTCTCGTTCATTACCTTGGGTGAGACGCTACACTGGTGTCAGAAGTAAAAGCTCGGAGTTCTCCTGCTAATCCTCCCCCTGCTAACCTGGACTGGGAGCCGCTCGTCAACCTGCAGTCATGTCAGCACACCGGGGAAAATCCGACACTCGCCCGAAAGTCAAAGAGGAGGTGATGGACAGTGATTACAGTGCTATCCGGGGGCATGGGCTGGACTATAGCCGCACATTTGAGCACGCGGCTCGCATACGACAGACAGCCAAGAAATTAGCTGCAGACGCTGGCTTTGGCACCGAGCGCTCTTCTGAACCGCGAGTGTCCGCCATGACTGATGCCGCCGGGCCAGATGTAAACAAATATGGCGTCGCCCAAGGTGAACAAGTGCAAGTGAAAACACCGAAATACTCGGGAAAAGCTGACTGGGATGCCTTCCATGCCCAATTTGAACTACTGGCTAGAGCTGCAGGCTGGTCTGTAAAGGTTAAAGCACTCCAGCTGGCCCTGTGCCTTACTGATGATGCCCTGTCATGTTTGCTGCTGTTAAGCCCAGCTGAGAGAGACGACTATGGGGCTTTGGTCGGAGCTCTGCGGAGGCGTTTTGGACAGTGTAACCAGCCAGACGTCCTGCGCTCAGAACTCGCAAGCAGACAGAGACTGGCAGGTGAGCCGCTTAGGGTGCTGGCCAATGATATCGAGACCCTGACCAGAAGAGCCTATGCCCACATGCCCGCTGGGATACAGAGCGAACTTGCCAGAGACCAGTTCATCCGGGCCTTGACACCCAGAGAGCTGCGCGCTCAGACACAACTGGCACACCCACGTACTTTACAAGAGGCACTAGAGCTTGCTTTGGAGAGGGAGACGGTGGGAGCAGCTGCTGAGAACAACCCAGTGGTGAGAAATGCTGTGCAGGAAGGCCCGCACCAAGATAAACCTGCCTGGGTTGCAGAGCTGACTGAGCTGATCCGTGCTGTGTCTCTGCAATCACCACGCAGTGGCACCCGTCCTCGCCGTGGCCCTCCTGTGTGCTGGGTGTGTGGTCAAGTTGGTCACATAAGTGTGCGGTGCCCAAAGAATACTGGCAGTCAGGGAAACGCTCCGGGGTCTGTGTAGATGGGACCACACAGGCCCCCGCCCCTGTGTCCCAAGCTGGCATGTCACAAGTGGACGGAGCCCAACGGAGTAGTCGGGGGAGCGGGGCTCCACTCCCCCCAGAAGCAGATGACGCCACCGCTGAATCTTCAAGGGTGGTGGGCTGGACTCATGTGGGAGATTTTTGTCATGTTCCTATTACTTTAAAAGGTGCACAATGTATAGCCCTCGTTGACACAGGCTCCACTGCAACGCTGATGAGACCTGATGTGGTGCCACCTGGAACATTGTTGGAACCTACTGTTGTAAAGCTACGTACAGTGACTGGTGAGCTTGCCCCCATGCTTGGTAGGGGGTTAGTGACCATACAGGTGGGAGAAATGTCTGTGGACTTTAGGGTGTGGGTAGCTGCCGTACAAGACCCCTGCATCCTAGGTCTGGACTTTCTGCGGGCTGCTTGTTGTGTATTAGACCTGGGCCGTAATGCTGTGACTTTTCCAGGGGTTCCTCAGTTAAAATGGTGCGCCCCGTACAGGTTCCGAGCCCGTGTCAGGCAGCCTCCAGAGCAACGGAGACGCAAGAAGAGGTGCCCCCACATTGCCCACCACCCCACACCCACCTCCTGCTTCAGACCAGCCCCCTGCACCGGATGACAAGGACAGAGTGGCAGCTGTGAGGCAAATATGGGAGCGCAACTGCACCACGTTAGATGCTCATCAGCAGGAGATGTTGTGGCAAGTACTAGAGGAATACAAAAACATTTTTGCCCTCTCTGAAGAAGAAGTAGGCCTGACGCACCTGGTGCACCACGAAATCGACACTGGGGATGCACACCCAATCAAAACACGCCCCCGCCGACTCCCCTTGGCACATCAAGCGGCTGCCGATAAAGCGATAGATGGAATGCTTAAGGCAGGAATCATTGAGCCCTCTGACAGCCCCTGGGCCTCAGGGGTTGTAATGGTCAACAAGAAAAATAATCCTGAAATGAGATTTTGTGTGGATTATAGGCCGCTGAACAGTGTGACAAGAAAAGACTCGTATCCACTTCCACGTATCGACGAGTCTCTGGACTTGGTATCTGGCTCTTCCTGGTTCTCTTCATTGGACCTGCGGAGTGGTTACTGGCAAGTGCCCCTCAGCCCTGATGCTCGACCAAAGACAGCGTTTTGCACTGGCAGAGGATTGTGGCAGTTTCGAGTCCTGCCCTTCGGCCTGTGCAATGCCCCGGCCACTTTTGAAAGGCTGATGGAAAAAGTGCTGGCTGACATTCCACGACAGGAATGTTTAGTTTACTTGGACGACATCCTGGTTCATGGGAACTCTTTCGAGACCGCATTGGAGTCCCTCCGGCAGGTCCTACACAGGATTTCTGTAGCAGGTTTGAAGCTCCACCCGAATAAATGTTGTTTTATGAAGAAGGAACTGGAGTTTTTGGGGCATAAGGTTGGAGGAGAGGGCATCAGCACACTAGAGGACAAGGTGCAGGCAGTAAGGGACTGGCCAACCCCCACTAACCTCAGAGAGCTAAAGAGCTTTATTGGACTTGCTTCCTACTACAGGCGATTTGTGCGCGGCTTCTCTTGTATTGCTGCACCCCTGTTTACTTTACAACGAAAAGACTGTGACTTTGTGTGGACACCCGAGTGCGACCAGGCCTTTTCCGCGCTTAAAAAGGCGTTGACAGAGTCCCCTATTCTAACCCCCCCAGACACCAATCTGCCGTTTGTCATGGACACAGATGCTAGTGATGTGGGAATGGGGCTGTGTTGAGCCAGTTGGGGCCAGAGGGGGAAAAGGTGGTCGCGTACTTCAGCAAAACCTTCAACAAAGCCGAGCGGCGCTATTGTGTGACACGCCGGGAGCTTTTAGCTATTGTGAGGGCGATAGGACATTTCCGGTACTACCTCTGTGGCCTGCCTTTCACAATTAGAACTGATCACTCAGCCCTCCAATGGCTGATGTCATTTAAAGAACCAGAAGGTCAGATTGCTCGCTGGTTGGAGGAACTGGCGCCATTTAACTTTAAGGTAGAGTACAGGGCTGGAGGCCGCCATGCCAATGCTGACGCGATGTCTAGGCGTCCATGTGACCCTGATAACTGTCGCTACTGTGGAAAACGAGAGGCCAGAGAACAAGAACTTTGTGCTGATGGGCCAACCTGTAAAGTGGCACAAATTCATGATGCGTTCGAGTGGAGAGCTCAACAAGAACAGGACCCAGACTTGCAACCTGTGCTACAGTGGGTGGAGTCGGGTCAGAGGCCACAGTGGAATGAGGTGACCGGATTGTCACTGGCCACAAAAGGACTGTTTGAAAAGTTTGGAGCTCTCCGTGTGAAAGATGGAGTGCTCCAGAGAGGGTGGAAAGAACCAGCCACTGGAGAAGAGAAGTGGCAAATTGTTGTCCCTAAAACTCTCAGAGACACTGTTCTTAAGACTTGTCACGGAACTACGGGAGCAGGACACTTTGGTGTCTCAAAAACTCTTCGTAGGCTCAGGAATGGATTTTACTGGGGCCAGCTCAGGAGGGATGTAGAGGACTTTTGTCGCCGTTGTGACCTTTGCGCTTCATACAAGGGTCCCCCTGGTCAGTCCCGTGCCGAGCTCCAGCAGTTGGCGGTGGGGCTCCAATGGAGAGGTGGCAGTAGACATAATGGGCCATTTCCCCGCACAGACAAGGGCAATCGCTATGTACTTGCTGCCATGGATTACTTTACAAAATGGCCGGAGGCCTTCGCCATTCCGGATCAAGAGGCAGAGACTGTGGCTGACACTCTAGTTGATGGCATGTTTTCCAGATTTGGGGTAGCTGAGGTTATCCATAGTGACCAGGGGAGAAACTTTGAATCTGCTGTTTTCTCTGCAATGTGTGAGCGCATGGGGATGCAAAAGACACGCACTACCCCTCTACATCCACAAAGCGACGGGCTAGTCGAACGTTTTAATAGAACACTAGCAAAACAGCTCGCCATCGTCACTGCTGAGCACCAGCGAGACTGGGACATGCATCTCCCTCTTGTTCTGCTGGCGTACAGGTCTTCAGTCCAGGAGTCTACCTCTTGCACGCCTGCTCTTCTCATGCTGGGCCGGGAGCTGAGAACCCCAGCGGAAATGTTCTTTGGCAGACCCCCAGACACTCCTGCAGTTCCACCTGGCCCGGAATATGCTAGGCGGCTCCAGGACCGGATTGAGACAGCTCACACTTTTGCACGTGACCAACTGCAAAAGGCGGGGGTACGACAGAAAAGGAACTATGACTTAAGAGCAAAAGGAAAGGACTTCAATGCTGGGGATCTGGTGTGGGTGTTTAGTCCCAAGAGAAAGAAGGGGAGGTGTCCAAAACTGGACTGTCACTGGGTGGGGCCTTGTGAGGTACTGGAGAAGCTTGGGGAGGTGGTTTATAGGGTACAACTGCCACCTAGGGGTAGACGGGTTGCCCTGCACAGAGATAGGTTGGCCCCTTACCAGGGTGACGAGAGCCCACTGCAGCGACCTAAGGCTAATACACCCCAGACAAACAAAACAGCAACGCCCCAAACTTTGACTGTCTCTCCCACTCAGTCCCCTCAGTCTGCCTCACCCATTTGCCCACCTCCGCAGGTCATCACACCAAAGAGACCACAAAGGCAGAGAAGGGTTCCAGGTCACCTTAAGGATTTTTTTATGTGATCCTCGGGGCGAGGGACTTAGGGAGGGGAGGGCAGTGTAGCGACTGCATGTATTGTTATTGTTCATTTAAAATAGTCCACTACTACTGTTAGAAGAGTTGTTATGCTCCTTCATGTTCATGCCAATGTGATTGGATAAAAATGTTAGGGGGGCCTGAAAACGGTCAGGAGGTCTGTTTTGAGGGAGACCGAGGTTGAAGCGCGGGCTCTGTGTGTCTGGTTGTTGTTGCTATAAGCCTGTAGACTGTTCTTTTGGCGTGGTTACGGCCGACAGTAATCGATTCAGTTGTGACAATAAAACAACACTTTCTAGCACCAAACTCTCGTTCATTACCTTGGGTGAGACGCTACAATACGATCAATAGGCAGCTGAATCCTCGTGGTCGTTGTGTGAGACTGACTTGACTTGTCTTGAAATGGACTCAAGTCACACTTTTCGTGATTTGTGACTTACTTGGCTTATGATCCAAAAGACTTGACGAGTGACTTGAATTGAAAAAAAATATATATATACCACAATGAAAATATATAAAAGTCAAGGTAACAAAATTTAGTATTAAAGATATTTCTAATTAATGTAATTTATTATCAATGAAATTTACTTTAAACATTACTATTTATGCATTGAAAACAACACTAAATGGTTGTCTTTAAATTCTTTATTTGAAATGGATCAAGACTTCAAAACATTGCAATGATGAACCAGTAAAAATAAAATAAAATAATAATAGTAAAAAAGGGTTATGTTTTTATGCAAAAGCATTTTTGCTTTACATTTGTACATTGCTAAAATAGGACAGAGAGGGTACAGAAATGTATTTCATTTTACAATGCCACCCTAACAATCATTCAAAACATGTATTTTTAAAAAATATACAGTACAGACCATAGGTTTGGACACACTTTCTCATTCAAAGAGTCTCCTTTATTTGCATGATTATGAACATTGATTCACACTCAAGGTATCCGAACCATGAATGACCAGGAAGGAGGTGATGGGAGCTGAGCCAGATGAGCTGGCCTCCACAGTCACCAGACCTGAACCCAGTCCAGATGGTTTTGGGGTGAGCTGGAGGGCAGAGTGAAGGCAAAAGGGCCAACAAGTGTTAAGCATCTCTGGGAACTCCTACAAGACTCTTGGAAGAGCCTTTGAGGTGACGACCTCCTGAAGCTCATCCAGAGAATGTCAAGAGTGTGCAAAGCAGTAATCAAAGCAAAAGGTGGCTTCTTTGAAGAACCTACAGTAGAATATGACATATTTTCAGTTGTTTCACACTTTTTGGTTCTGTAGCCTACCATACTTCCACATGTGTTAATCATAGTTTGGATGCCTTCAGTGTGAATCTACAATGTCATAGTCATGAAAATTAAAAATAAAAGTCTTGAATAAGAAGGTGTGTCCAAACTTTTGGTCTGTACTGTATCTATATTTTTGGTGAGTCTTAAAAGTGTATGACTTGCCATGACTTTATGCCAACGCAACAACTTGACTTGACTTTCTTGACCCTGTTGACCTGCTGCAACAAGTAAATAAATCAATTAATCACAACTAATCGATTATTGAAATAATCGCTAACAAATTTAGTAATCTAATAATCGTTAACTTGTTTTATATATGGCCCAAGCATCCCAGGAACCTCAAGATTAAACAAAAATAAGTGTTTTTTTATGTAAAAAACTTGTTTGCCTACACCAAGTGTTATGCTTTTAAATTTGAAACAACGGAATAGACTTGGACTACTATTTAGGGCTGGGCGATATGGCAAAAAATTAACATCACGATTTTCTTGGAGGCAGATCACAATTTTGATTTTATCACAATTCTTATAAATAGTTTATTTTTATATTGTCTTTCAGGTAAGTACAATTCATTATCAATGTTAGCCATCGATCCAGCTGTCAAAAGCTGACCAGTGTTGCCAGGTTTTAATAAAAAGTTAATAAAAGAATCGATTAATTAGAACATTGTGTGTTGCTGCAAAACAAGCGTTAGGGTTTTTGCCATGTGATGTGTTTTTCATACATTACAGTAATAACAACTTTTAGACATAAAAGCAGGCTAAAAACAGTTATAAAAATTGATATATTTTAATGAATCAAACCAGAAAAATGGCTAAGCTTCAAATATTTTATGACTTAAAAGCACAGTCCAAAAGAAACTTTAAAAAAAAGAAGCCCAAAGCCGCTAAAAAGACTTGAATTTGGAAACTCTGCAATGAAGAGTTATAGGTTGAAAAAAAGAGTCTATATTTGAACAGACAGATGCATCAAATAGAGAAAAAAGAAATCACGATATGACGATTTAATCAAAAAAGCAGATTGTCACAGAGATGAGCTTACGATACGATTTTTATCACAATATTGCCCAGCCCTACTACTATTTACCACAAAGATAATTAAAAATGCTCTTTTCACGTCAAATTTTACACAATAAATTGACATTTTCAGCACAAAATATAAATACTTCCTTTCTTGAACATCTTGGTTTTATTGCTTCTCAGAAAATGTCAAGTTTTGTTTATGTGATTTTTTTTTAGAATGGATGGTTGTTCAAATGAGGATCTAGTTTCTATACCAGTTTGAATGTTGAGAATTACATTTTACATCTCAAATTTGCCAAAAATCTTGTGTTTATTTATCTTTATCTTGTGTCATTTTTACATTCTAAACAACTAATCAATTAATCTAAAGAATGAACGCCCAACTAATCGATCACCAAAATATCATTAGTTGCAGCCGTACTTGAATGTTTTGACTTGAGACTTGCACAAACATGATTTCCTTCCACATCTGATGGTCTAAGCTGCCAAGCCAACAAATATTTGCATTTGCAGATATTTTAATGTTGTCCGGGAGCTACAAAATGAATCAATGAAATCTGATATTGTTTGTTGTATTTATATAACAACAGTGTAAACAGGAAACTTTTACAATACAAAAATTTTGTGTGGTATATTTCACAATGTCAACGTACAAAAGAGAGAAGACTAATCATAATGTCTGACCCATAAAATATATCTGCTCAATAGTATTAA
The DNA here is from genome assembly GCA_038363315.1 of Mugilogobius chulae. Lineage (NCBI taxonomy): Eukaryota > Metazoa > Chordata > Actinopteri > Gobiiformes > Gobiidae > Mugilogobius > Mugilogobius chulae. Next base: position 16,059,191 of record CM076415.1, on the reverse strand, counting down.
TGATGCAGGCTTACTAACATACAACAGAACTCAAGGCTAAACAACATAATTCTGTTTTTCACTATACGTTTTTTTATTCTCTGGACCTTTCTGTGGATAAAACAGCGCTCTGTGACAGCTGCATGTTGTGATTATCGACAGAGTGAATGAAGCGACGCCTCTGTTAAACTTGCATAGTGTCGAAACTGGTCTGAGCAGCTTTTTGTTGATCATCTCTCACGTGAGGTCGAAGGAATAAGCAGCCGTTTCTCATAATATGGGTTAGAGTTGTGTTTCTATGCAGTATATGAACTAGAAACTCAACATCACTTTGCACACTTTACTATTTACTGTGCTCTTATTCTACCTTATTGTGTAGAGGTTTGGGGAAACTTGTATAAAAGTAACACAGAGGTATTATTCAAACTGCAAAAAAAAAAGCTGTACGAATAATCAACCAAGCTGGATTTAGAGAGCATACAAATGGACTGTTTATTCAATCAAAAATTCAGACGTTTTTTGATCTAGTCCAATTAAAAACGTGTCAAATCTTATTAAGAGCCAAATACACACTGCTTCCACATACTATCCAAAGAATGTTCTGTAATAAAGAGGAAAAGTACAACCTGAGAGGCCAAATGAACTTTAAAAAATTATTCTCTCTCGTGTGTAACTAGACTGGATGTGGACTTATGGAACAGTTTAAATGAAAATATCAAATCTTGCTCAAATTTGTTTGAGTTATTACTCATTTTGTTTCAGACATAAATGGGAAAAAAGCTGTTACTCTAAAGGTATTATTCTCTGTTTTAAGAACATAAACGAAATAAGTGCTACCTTGTTCTAAAAAGTTATTCTAAATTTGCATAATTGTGACTGACATACTGACATGCCTTCTGTTATATTGTTTTCTGTTTCATTCATAAGTTGCCATGTCACACACTCAGGCAAGTTTTTGTGTGTGTGTACTATATATGCATATATGTATGAATGTGTATATACAGTATGTGTATGAACAGTAGGTGTATATAGATGTACTGTATATGATGGGAAAAAAATAATAATAATACTACGAATACTGATACTGAGATGACAAATGTATGAGGGGTAGGTCCCTATAAGTTCCTTGAAGTTCATCCTACTCCTTTTATGTACCATTCTTCTTATGTATGTATTATATGTTTTTACTATGTTGCTCAAATAAATAAATAAATACAAAACATTATGGATTCAGTGCAACAGGTTTCATAATTATTGCCAATGAAAATATTATAGCAGCTGCTTTAAATACAAACACACACAGATAATTACCATAAGTTTGTCTTTTCTTCAATGGGGCAGTAATATTTTCTCTGTCTCTTTTTTTAGGATTGACAAGTCCTCCGTAACAGCCATCAAAGCCAGGTAAGGCCATCTTTTATTTATGTTTATTTTGTCTCGCTGCTTATTGTATTATCGATTACTGTCTGCTGCTTATGAAAGGTTTGATAAATCTGGATCATTTTTCACTGAAGTAGATTTTCTAAACAAGGACTAAACCTGGCCTGAACAGAACTGAGGTTGTTGACAGTATTTCTCACATTCCGCGTGTGTGTTTGGAGCATCCTGCAGCGTCGGAGCGGTCTGTGAACTTTGCGTGGAAGTATCGAGCGCGTGACATTTGAGGTGATGCTGGGGCCTGTGGTTTGTGTCGTTGTGAAGCTGTGGGACTCCTCTGGCTTTGGCCTTTATGTGCAGCTCTCGTGTGAAAATACAAATAACACAGGACACGTTCACCCGCAGGGACGACGCAAGACTAGACTATTATAGCACTTACATGACAATAGGATATAATTATAGTTGTAGTCGACTGAAAAAAACTCTTAGTCGACTAAAGACATGTCCGATTGACTGATTAATCCACTTAAAGGGAGTGGGGCAATACTCTGAAGCTAAAAAGTATCTTATAATATAAATATTGATCTGAAACTCTGCTCAAAAGGACTAAAAATATAAATAAAAAAAGAGGCAAAATCAACAACTTGTACAGAAAATGAAAAGAATAAACTGGATTTATATCGATATAGACAAAATCTACATCTCGATAAATATTTGTGCATCTCTATTCAAAATATATCTCAATATTAGGACACAAGATGGGAGAACTGCTGGGTCCAAGAGTACAACAAAAATAAAAATCAGGTGATCATCAAGGATCATAGAGAGGATATAAAATCTTGCTCTGTAATAAAGGATTTTTATCATTAGCGAGCCTTATATTTTTACCCTCGTTTCACTTCTATCGAAGGTTTTTTTCTGATTCTATACATCTCAATATCTTTGAAATGACATTTTTAAGTAAAATAAATGTTTTGTCAGCCTATACTCTGCTGATTAGAAAGAAAAATGTGAATTTTAAACATTTTTATCGAGCGGTGAGCTCCTGGTTTTCTCTCTTCATCTTCATGTTTTGCTGCTCGGTTCGTTGTGTGTTTTGAAAACAGACTTGTGCACTTTCTAGAAACTGGTCCGATCGTTCTTCCAAACCTTTGAACTGTGAGCTTATTTAACCTTTTTATAGCAGTTGTTTGTTAGAATGGAGCTCTGCAGCCAATTTTCCGTCAGTCGTCTTGAACTATTCTCAAAGCTGTTCTTTGCTATATTTAAAAAAAAGATATGAGGTGTGTTAGGGCTGCACTATATTGACAAACAATCGAATTGCGATTTTTCTGTTTGCGATTTTGATTTGATATTCGATATTTAGCATATACATGTTTTCTTTCTGTTGAGCATACCAGTTTGCAGCAAATGTTATGTAAAATATATAAAAAACGACTCTACTAACTTGAAAAGTTCAACTATGCATACATTTTAGGCATTAATACTACTGAAGCTACAGCCAAGATTGATTGGCTGGTGTTGATAATTCAGTTAGCCTGCATAAAAACTAAGAGTGACTAATTGATTTAATATCTACTTCAGTGACTATAGCACCAACATTTCTTCTGCTGACATCACCACAGATTTGTATAACATGTTTCCTCATCTTTTTCCATCTTTCCTAGGCCTGAGGTTGTGCAGGCAGCAGAGATAAACACTTCCTCCTGCTCTCCCAAAACTGTTCCGACTAAATCTCCCTTGTCCTTACCACCTGCTTGCAGATAAATATTCATTACTTATGCCTTCTATTGACTTTATTGTGACTTGAAACCCATATGTCTGCTGCTGCTGCTGCTGCATATTAACATGAATCTTGGAGAGAAGCGACAGAATAATTTTCGCTGTTTTACTGATTCTGTGTCGAGACCCTGAATGTCAAACGCAGCTCTCACAGTCTGTCAGCGTTTAAATATAGTTTTCATTCACAGGTCGATCACTTGTCATGAATTAGTCAAACATAGAGACTGAGAAATGATGGTTTCAAATATTACATTGGACATTTAGTGTTAAATATAGCTTTAGTTTATTCTTGGATTGACCAGAACTTTATGTGATTTAGTTTGCTAGAACAGTAGTACTGCCCTTACTTTTAGAGGAGGTTCCAGCAGTGGTTACACTAGACTTAATTCCAATCTGTCACCGTGACAGACAAGGTCCCAAAAAATCCGTCATGAGGGATTTTTATCCGTCATAATTTGTTCAGTAGGTTTATGGCTGCCAATGTTTTTGTAGCTGATTTCTGACACGGAGGCTGCACGGAAGCACACGGGCCATGAGACATAAGATGCATTACAAAAAATGACTGAACTCTGCATAAATAGTTTCTTAAGATACCATTAAAGCATCTGCAAAAATTAGAGATGCACCGATCCGATATTGGGATCGAATATCGGTGCCGATCCAGGACATTTTGCCGGATCGAGTATCGGCTCCATAATATCGGTTCAGCCGATATCCTTTAATTGGACATAATGAGTCTGATTTATGTCTGATGTTGAGCCAGAATGTCTCATAATGTTTGACATTTTATTCTCTCTCTCTTTTTCTCTCTTCTCTCTACTACTCTGTCTTCTTTCTTTCTTTCCCTCTCTTTCTCTCTCTTTCTCTCCTCGTGCTCTCTCTCTTTCTCTCTCTTCTCGTGCTCTCTATTTCTTCTCCTCTCTCTCTTTTCTCTCTCTCTCTCTCCTCACGCTCTCTTTCTTTCTCTCTTTCTTCTCTTCTCTCTTTCTCTCCTCTCTTTCTCTCTCTTTTTTCTCTCACTCTCTTCTCTCTTTCTTCTCTCTCTTTTCTCTCTTCTCTTCCTTCTCTTTCTTTTCCGCTCTCTTTTCTCTCTCTCTCTTTCTTCTCTCTCTTTTTCTCTCTCTTCTCTTCTCTCTCTTTCTTTTCCTCTCTCTTTTCTCTCTCTCTCTCCTCGCGCTCTCTTTCTTTCTCTCTTTCTTCTCTTTCTCTCTCTTCTCTTTCTCTCTTTCTTCTCTTCTTTCTCTCTTTTCTCTCTCTCCTCGCGCACTCTCTTTCTTTCTCTCTTTCTTCTCTCTCTCTTTCTCTCTCTTCTTCTTAAGTTGTTCAGTTGTGTCTTACAGTATAAATAACACTTATAATCAAAAGTCTTATGTTTTGAAAAGTAAAAAAAGAGCTATTTCAGTCCTTACACAAGTATCGGTTGATATCGGGTATCGGCAGATGCTTCATTCTAAAGTATCGGGATCGGGATCGGAACTGAAAAAGCTGGATCGGTGCATCACTAGCAAAAATCATTGTGTCCGTTTGACTTTCAACAATCTCACTGCTCTGCATCTTACCTGAAGCACAAAGATCCACTTCTCTCCAATTTCTGCAAATCCACACTGTATTTTGCCCAAACTCTGAGTGTTATTTCCATTTCTCCTGCGTAAAAGCCAGTCCTTCATTCCTCCGGGAAAGTTTCTCTGATGCGAGCCGATGCGAGCACGTTACCAAACCAAGGAACTGCAGGTGCGACTTTCTGCTAAGTTTATGAATCTGCAGAAACATCAGTGTTTGTCTGTCAAGCGATCATGGTCAAAAGTACAAATCCTCTTCAAATCAGTCCGACAAAAAAAGGTCTATGTCGTTGTTTTTGTCGAATGAAACCTTATCCGCGCTCTGTAGCTAACGTGTGGTGCGTGAAACTGCTGCAGACTGACATTTGCGCTCTGCAAGCATCAGTCTAGCTGCTTCTTTGGCGGAATAGCAGCGCGCATGAATGGGATTGAAAGCATTATTTGTCCCTCGCTGCTTCCTCAGTTTGAGGGAGCGGGAGAGCGCGAGTCTGGTCGGGATGCAGGTCACTAAATTAGTAGACTATAAAAGGGCAGCTCCATTTTCAATCCGTCAAAATGACAGAGGGCCTTGAAAATTTTCCATCAAAGCCAACTACAATTGGTAAATGACGGAAAATAGTCAGTTATTGTAACCTCTGGCTTCCAGTCTTATATCGAAACCGTGACCCATGTATCGAGACTGAAATCGAGCTGTCATCTTTAATAAATTAACTACAAACCTAATCTGTAATTTGTAACCCTCTCCTTCAGTGCCATGATCTCCACTGGCTCTTTCAACATTGCTCTTTTACATCTACACCTGGATCAAAGCCTGCACATACTCACGTACACACTCTGATGTGTACTGCCTCCCCACACATACAGACACACACAAAAGCCCGGAGCTCCAGTCACGACGCCTCATTCATATTCAGGCCCTGACCACAAAAGACGTCTAATGACACCTGCAGCTTTGTGTCCAAACACTGTTTTACATGATCCGTCCCGTCTGCGATTGATCATGTTTGAACTGGAGCTGAATACAAAAACACGGTGAGACTCAAAGACAAGGTGACCCACATCATCAAGAGCGTACTCCAAACTACTCCAGATATATGGTTTAATGAGAGCAGAAAGAGGCAAGTGGAGATGTCGGGGTTCAGTGAGTGAGAGTAGGAAGGAGTGAAACTATGGGGGTTTTATGTTGGCTGAGATAATGTGAAAAAGTCCAGATAGAGTCGGTTTGAACATGCACAGAGGAGGAAGAGAAAGAGGTTTAGCTGTCGGGGAAACAGACGCCTAGAGAGAGATCAAAGAGATTTATGGATGCTATGAAAAGTGCTTGTGAAGGGGAAGCAAAGTGGAACTGTAAAAGTGGAAAAAGTCAAATCAGTGTCAAATCATTCTTAAGGGCATAAATTGTGTAAAACTTTTCTGAGATGTGTTATGTCACTGTTCTCTCGTCATTATTCACTTTAAAACAGAACTAAGTAGGGATGGGACGAGATCTCTCAAATTGTCACGATACTGTGCGCACTAATTAATCTGCCAATCACGCCCACTGAAAACAATCTATTTTTCTTTATCATCTAGATTTTCCAGGCAAGTGAACCCTCTCTAACTTTGCAACAACCAAAAGCCTGAAGTTCACTCAGAGAAACTTGAATCAACATACCAGTTTATTTACCTAAAATCTTGAAATGGGAGTACTCAAATGTGAGACAAAGATTAGAAATGACAAGAAACCATCATGGAGTGTGACTGCAGCTGTCTCCAGATTTATAATTTCTCACAACTTGTATGTGTTTTTGCTAATTTAATCAAGATGAGAACAGAACACTGTGACACTGCGCCAGACCTTTCATAATAACTGTCTCAAAGCATAATTAGTGCTAAATTACATTAAAATTTTAATTAAATAAGCTTGCGTGTCCTTGCTGCTCTACAATCCCTCCACACAATTTGAACAATTTAAATGATACTAACCGCACTATAGTCACAATATATTTTTACAATGGAGGGTTTATCAATCAACACGTCACCCTCACAAAGGTACGCTGTCTGTCTGTGGCTGGGGAAACCGCTTTAATAAAAACAACAAAACATTCCAGCTGTGTTATGTTTAGAAACAAATAAACCCGCTATACCAGTGGTTCCCAAAATAGGGGGCGCAAAGCCATTTCCGGGGGTCATGAAATAATTTGAAGATGTAATTTTGTAAATATTACTTTGTATTTAATCAATTATTTACTTTGAAACAGTACATTATAGTGACTCTCTGTCAAAGAACACAACACACTTCTGAAAGAATTAAGGTTAACCCTAAAACATTACAAAATTACAAAAGTCTATTTCAGGGGCAGCAAACTGATCAGAGGCCAAGAGCCGAAATTTTCAGCTGTCATCTTGCCACCAGCAGGAAGTGAAAGACATTTTTTGTTGAATTACATTTACACAGAGACACTGTAAGCCCTGTATTAAAAATATTTAACAATGTAACATAGTTTGATGTAATATTGGGGGTCTGGGGGGCCTTCCCTCAGGAGAATTTTTAAAAAGTCAGCACAATTTCCTGCATTTTGGTGTATTCTAGATGTGATATTCTCATTGTGTGATTTCCTTTCACTAAAGCAACATGAGTCAGTAAAAAAAAAAAAAATAGAGACCAGATTTATAGGACCCCAGCCCCTGATGCCCCCATTAGCAACGCCCCTGTAAAACTGGGCTTTAGTTGCGTCAGTCTGAGGACTGTCCTGTGTGATCAGAGCAGAGAAAACACTGTTGCTGCACACATTTTTGTCAGTTCAGTGTTTAAACTTCTGTTTTATGTCATATTCATGTAAAAGCAAAAGCTGTAAACATCACTTTAAAGATTTCTGCGCTGCGCTGTTTCCCATGATTGACAGTTGCGCTGTTTTAAGGGGAGAGACAGAGAGTCAGGGTATGGAGGTGTTTCTGAACGAGATAAAGAGCCTCACTCGGACAGGCCAAGTTTGCCACCCCTGGTCAATTTCATTTTGATATGACGGTCGCAAATCGCTGGCATAGTTGTTTTGGGGGTCCGGATCTGAAAAGTTTGGAAACCCCTGCTCTATAGGATCAGTGCATTCAAGGCCATTGTGTAGTTTTCAATTTCTTCTAGATTTTCTCCGTCCATCCATCATTTCTGAGCGTAAAATAATAAGAAGCCAGATGTGCATTTTCTGCTTGAACGCTGATGTCTTTATAATGTCCCACACGTCAGAGCTGAACTGATGACTAAAACATGACTTAATCATTTGTTGATGCCACTGCTCAACAAAAACACTTAATCAAAGCACACACAGAGATGGAGCAGTGAAGAGAACATGACCCAAAGTCCAATCCTCCAAGCTTATGTTTCCAAATTATTAACAAAAGACATTTCACCCATGCTTTGGACATTTGAAGTGTATCTGACACAGCAACAGTAACCAAAATATTATGATTAAAAAGTCTTAAAGGTACACCATGTACCTTTTTTTAACACGGGGACATCAACTTCTTGATGTTATTGCTTTGCCTGAAGTGTTCCAAACTGTGGTGCAAGTTAATTTTATAAAGATAGTTATGAATGATATTTTGTCAAACAACTTAGCCAACGTATCAATAGCATCATAGAGAAAATATTATCTGTGAAATTGACAAATCGTTGAGTTTTCACATGTATGGAATTTGATAACGATTCTAAAATAACTAATTAGCCTTTATAAAGACTTAATTCATCATGAGCAAAACATATTTAATAGAAGAAAACATGTATAACCTGACATTCTAATCTTAGACTCCTTATGTAAGTCTTATTTAACATTTTATACATTAATTCACCATTTGCATTTGTTCAAGAAGAATATAGGTTAAATTCAGGCATAGGTGAGTTACAGTGTAGTTATTATAAAGTGGGACTGGATTTTTTCTGTTCATGTGCACGGTTTTTCAGACACAAAAGTGAAGCAGAATTAACTTCTTCATAGCCAACCAGCTCTGATCCCAAAAAATCATACTGTAGTAACTCACAAGGCTCTTCAAGTTTGCAAAGATTTCTGTAAACCTTTTGAACATTTGTGCTACTCCAATACATGTTTGAGAACAAGGACAAAGATTCATTAGTGTTGTCATGGTTTCAATACTTAGAAATGCATTCGATACTACTACTAACTTCAATAGAGGGATTATCGGTTGATGTCACTTTCCGCTCTACTGCACATGTCACCTGCAGAAAGATATACGCTGTCTGTCTAGACGAATTGTATTCAGAAATGTTGAATTAGCAGCATAATGTTTTCGCACAGTGATAAACTCTTGTTGTAAGCTGACAACAGCACTGGCTAGTGTTGTTGCTACAGCTTGTGTCAATCAGCAGAAGCTCTTTCTGCTATCTGGTTGCATGTGTGTTGATAAACAAAAAAAATCCCTCTATACTACAAGAACAAAAAACACAAACTAAATAAGACATTATAAGCCTAATTGATAGAAAATGTGCACAGTTTTAAAAGTTTGGCTTTTTTTTAGATCTTTTATATACTTTTTGATTCAATATGTTAAGGTTAATCATTACTGTTTCCCTCTGTAATTGTCAAAAACACATGTAATTCTGACCAAACAATTAGATCTTTTCCCTATTTATTTAATTTTGATATTTAATCAAACATTGTGCAGTGCTCCTGCTTAAGTTACCCTTAATTTTTCTACTTGCTCTAATAAGGCTACCTTTTTCATATACTGTTCAGAAAATCTCATATTTTCTCCCATTTGTGTATCGATACTTGTGTCTTGATTCAGTTTTAGTATCAAATAATATCTGACTGTTGACAATACTACAATTCATTACACCACAAGAGGTAGAAAATGAATGAATAGACGTAACTAAGCTCCAACTTGAAACACGTATTTGTATTTTTAATCCAATACGTGTTTGTTTTTATTCTGAAAATATTAGTAGCAGAGTTCAACAACCCCTCCCCTCCTTTTTCTCTCTCTCTCTCTCTTTCACTCACTCCCTCTCTCTCTCTCGTTTCATGCTCGCTCGCCCTCTCCATCACAAAGACTCCCATCTCGTCTCTCCGCAGAAGCTGTAGCTCATTAATAAACTGCATAATAAAAGTGTGTGTGGACAGGCGTTAGTGTTTTGTCTTGGAGTGGTTGGTTGCCGGGGCTAAATGAGTATGTTCAGAGCAGCTCAGAGCACACAGAGGAACTGACCAGGGCACGCTCACGCACCACCACAACACCATCATGCCTCGCAAACCGTGGTAAGAAACAACACTTTTCTGTCTATTTAAGTCTTCTAGCTGGTGAAATCTGGTGCGATTTGTTACATATCTCTGTAGGCAGTTGTTTAGTCGTTTTATTAGTCGATGGAGTCTTAGTGGACCAAAACTTGTATTAGTCGAATAGTATTTTGGTTAAGTTTTACGGATTTACATAGATCAGCCGCAAAATTGAGTGGGTTAGCTATACATTTAGTAGCAAATCATTGGGTTATTATGTTTTTCAAGCACTTCCAGGCTCAGCTAAATGATGAAACAAAAAAAGACACTTTTTAGTTTGACAGATTTTGCCACACACCTTTGTAGACGATTGACGAAAATGCCTTTAGTCGACCAAGAATTTCTTTGATCGGCTAATTTGATTAGTGATTTGAACAGTGTGAACAGCTTACTTTGAATTTGATCTGGTCATTTACTGATTGGCTTTATAAATGCTATTGCTTTTCCTAGAATGTCCCATAGTATCTGTTTATTAAATGCATGTATTCCAATATATTGTAGGTTTATGTGTTGCAAGAAATAACCTTGAAAAACTTCAGTTGTTCCATTGTTGTAAGTAGTATAATGTCACCTCTCCACAGATTTAACTTGGCCTGGTGTAATAATATGTTTGTTTCTATGAAAATAAAGTATAAAGTCATACTGTGGAAAATTTAAAGCAAATCATGTTTTTTATTGTGTGCAATGAAATCCACTGAGGGATTGTCAGTGTGGTTCGGTCATTCACATTTCTCTAATGAAGCTGTTCCATCTTTTTGTCCCTGTCTCCTGATTTCATCTATGTTGGACAATGTTTTGGTAGATAGTGTATTATCCCTCATTTTATACAGCTCAAAATATTTTCTCTTGTTCAGAAGATCTGATTGACAGATGGTTTATTCAGGGATCTGCTTAATCCAGTTGTATCAAATAAGTATGAGTGTTTCCCAACTAAGCAGGGAGTACGAGAACCTGTGCGGGTATGTGGGCACTATAGCTAAGAGTGTACCCTTGATGATTTCAGATTTATCTGAATGTATTATATGTTTTTTATTGCACAGTTGCATGTTTTAGGCTACTTTTGACATCATTTAAAAAAAGCATCAACATGGAGGAGCCATGATAATGCACGGCGCGGAGTCTCATGACATGTGTTTGTTTACCTCAGGACAAAGAAGTAGTTCGAGGAGGATGCAGCCTCTCAGTTCTCAAAGCCTGTGCAGGCGATGTATTCCATCTGTTTTGTGTCTCTGTGTTAAAAACATGGTCCACCTTCACAAAAGCGATGTATGTCCTCTCATGTTTAAAATATCCAATAAACGAGTCTGTCACAAACTAGAAAAATTCCGCGCTAGTCACAATGTCGAGGCTCCGCCAGTTAAAAGTGGCACTTCCTGTGTCTCCTGCACAATAAAAGCCTCAACATAATCCCGCTGAAAGCAGAGTTTTATTATGAAAGAGTCAGACAGCGACAGCGCACCAGAGATTCTTTCTCTTCAATTTCAGGCTGCTAAAAGTTCACTGGTTTGCTCAGATGTTGCGTGTTGTTTTGGAGACGTAACCAGCGCACTGATATGTGGGTGATTTAATCTGCCGAACTACATGTGCTTCTATACTAATATAATGCATGCTAGTTAACAATGGAATTCTCACTGGCTATGGTATAATAAAGGTTATGGATCCTAGGCAACATTTTTGTATCAGTTTCATGTAAGAAGAATGATTTTACATCTCCTTGGAGACAAGCAGGTGGTGCACACACAGAAATCTCGCTTTGAGGAGATTATAATAGATTGTTAAATAGATTTTTATTCTTTTGATTTTTGCACTAAGAGAAATGAATTCACTATGTTCATCTTATTAGTAAAACGCAAAGACAGATGGTTTTAATGAGGAAGGTTTAGAGAGAGTTTATAGCCTTTTGTTCTTTACTTTGTTAAATTGTGCTTTAATTGGGGCTGTTCACTGTCAACACAGGCTCTAAATGTAAACACGCACTGGGCAGCAACCTTTCATTCATAATTAACTTTTACTTGTAACTGACATTAGAAATAACTCTTTACTTTAAACTTTGCCAACACTTTCTAATTTTTATTTACGTTTTTTTAGTTTTAGACATCAGTCCGATCTCACTGAAATGTGTATGTATATACAGTATGTATACCACGTACATTTGTTGCTGCTCCAGTTCATTTCTATGGCAGATGTAAAGATGTGTTATTTTTAATGAATATTAAGAAAATCCTTATCTTAATCAACTCCATGCCCCAGACCTAAACCCAAATATTTTGTTAGCTTCAGACTTAAACATAGGCATTAAACGTAAAGAAAGTGTTTCCAATGATGCTTCAACCAAAACACATTAAATAATGTGTCTGTGTAATAAACACGGATAGAAGGGCTAGAAACATGCTCATTAACATTAACTCGTCGTAGTGTTGATTTGGATTTCACTTAGACTGTGTTGGAGACACTATACCATGAATAAAAACTAGAGTACTGTACACATAATATACAGGTGAATAGGAAAAAATATAAATCTCTACTATTAGAGATGTAACAATATTGATGATATTGTGATATCAAAATTGTCTCAATATATGGTCATCATCACCTGACGATATTAAACATAAGAAAATAATACAATTCTAAATATTATAATAAACCTTAAAGCCGATACAGAGCAATTTAATCTGAAGCTATGAACCAGGTCAGGAATTTGTTTGTTGCTGCTTGATTCAAGCTTGAAAGATGATCAACCAATCAGAGAACAGAAATTAAGTGGTAATGTCAAATTGAAGCATCAGTAGTTCTGCAAGTTTGCCCTTAAAGTAGTAGCTGCCGGAAAGTTGGATTCTAATATCACCTTTTTATGATGTGATGGAGCTGCTCCAGCCTGATGCATCAGCCAACATCCATGTTTACGCTGTACTTCACAGACTACAACTGTGTGTTAGTTGCAGTATATATGTAACGTCCAGTAACAAACAAAGTGATTGGTTATTGCGAAAAAGGACCCGCCTACCACAGAACAAACAAGCTCCAATGCTGAGACGTCAGACGTTTCCACATTAGTGAAATAAAACCGGCTGATACATCAGGTTTGCTAATTTGTACCCAGGAAAATGAATCTCTAAATGACAAAAAAAAAATTACTGAAATTTATGGCTTTAGTGTTTATTATTGTTAGTATAATCTCAATATTGTGGACCTCTGTATGATAAATATCTTTATTGTAAGCTTCATATTGAAAATTCCTAATGCCACCTAATGAAACTTGCAGTTTACTCACAAAAAAAAACAAAAAACTAAAGGTGCTTGTTAGTATACTAACAAAAGAATTGACTGAAAATTGGCTTCAAATTCAGATTTAACACTTAAAAATTCTAGAAATTCCTTCAACAGTCTTGTCCAATCTAATTGTATACTGCTTGGTGTGATAGAAGCTAACTACTAACTGTGGATTATGTAGATTATTTGAATATAATAAAATATCTTTAGAAACAGAATCATTTTTTTCTCACATATTAACCTGACCAAAAACAATATGTTGCCTGTATTGCCATATCTGAGTTTCATCATATTCCCAAAAAACTGGACACCAAAAAGCTTGAAAACCCTTGTTTTTGTAAATATTTTCTTACATTCTTATTCCAAAAGGACATCACATACACCTGCTTGTTTGTGCTGCAGTGTTTGTTGGTTTTCATCAGGCTTTAATCTCGTAACCTGCAGACACAAAGACACAGTGGTGAAGCAGATTGAAATGGAGCGGTATTGACTGTTGCTTCAGGATGTTTGACCCTGGTTCAGCTTCTGTCTGTGTGCTGTAAAAACAATAGATCTATAAGCTACTGATCTCCAAGGAAAACTCTTACGTAAGCCTAATTATAAGGTTAAAAGAGACATGTTTTTTCAGGTATGTATTGAAATTCAACATAAGTAGATCATCAAGATAGATTTTGTTCTTTGTAAGCTAAACTATTGATCCAAAATGGCTTAAATAAATGGTTAAAATTGCCATCTAGCTTTGGAACAGCGGATTTTTATTACAATGTCTTAGTCATGTTTGTATTTTTGGCTAAGTGGACGTGGTTGGTGTAAACAATCATTTTCTGACACTCTGTTGCAGAACAAAACAGAACATGAGTCAGTCAATCAAAATATAACTTTGAGTGCAGTAATGATGAGATACTGGTGTAAAAAAAGAATACAAGTTCATTAAATAGAGTTGTGCATGTTTAATGTTGTTGAGGGGAATCAGTGTGACTCTTTATGGCTTTTCTACTCTGTTCTTACTGGAAAACCTACTCAAATTCTTTATTGATCTGGGTGTGCATAAAACACTGTTTATGAAGCTTTGTTTGGCTGGAATAGTTCAATAAACAGCCAGGCAACGGCCTTGGTGGACAGTTTGAAACACCTACAGTACTGTGCTGTGAAGCTGAACATTTGTGTGCGTTCTGCAACATAATTGATCAAAGGTGTTTTGTGCTGTTTACACTAAGACTGGGTGAGATGGCAAATAGTATTATCATGATTTTCACTCAGAGCATGACAAAGGCTGACCATTTGGAGAAATAGGTGGAAAAAATATTTTTGTTTCAACAGACAGGTGGAGAAATAAGTAGAGAAATGTTTCTGATACAGATTCCAATATTTTTTGCTTTCAGCATTTTGTGATACCTGATGCCTTTGTAGAGACTTTTTTCATTTGCAAAACCCTGTCAGCTAGTCAGAAAATGGGTCATAATGCTATGCAACTGTTATTTATTGTGCAAGCAACTACTTAACAAGATTGTGACTATCATGAAAATCACATGTATTCAAACAATTATTTCCTTAAAAAGAGCATCGCAGTAACGGTCCTCAAAGACAGAGCGAAGAGATCAAATGAAATGGGTGAGATATCTTATAAAAATGGATCATTATAAATGTTTCTAAGAAATAGCCTGGGACCTACTTTCACAACTCAAGGAAACAACACAACTTACAAACTCACTTATGAGTCACGGTTACTAATCTCGATTACACATTTTTTGTTAATGATTACTGCAGTAATCATAATTGAAATTGAATATTGATTCATTGCAGAGCCCTAGTTAAAGGGACTGTACCTGATTTTTGCATCTTTAAAAATGTAAACAAACAGAAATAATTCATTTAGAACTTCTTACTTCAGTCTACATGATTTGTTCACTTAGCTAATGCATTCTGAGCTTCAGAATTGTTCATCATGATGTGTTTAATGATTTTTCACAGCTGTTAGCGGCGAGGTGACTCTCCATGCTAACAACAGTTAGCCACAATGCTAAAATCAACAACAGAAAAAATTGGACAAAAACAGAATTTAATTAGACATGGACAGGACATTGTGGACTAATTTCCACCTGAATACATACATTCACAAGACATCATTGCCATGGGAAAAATAAGTTACTTTGTTGCAAAAAAAAACAAAAAATCGAGTATAGTCCTCTTTTAAGGTGCAACCTGGATATCAGCTGAACTGAAATGTAGGTGACCAATACCCGATCACTGATATTCGATACTAGTATCAGACCGGGGCATTTTATCACGATTGTTCCCAGCCCCAGTTTACAAATACAATTGACTCTGTGCATAAGAGTTGTTTGTTTTCAAATTCTCAGACTTTAGCGTTAGCATTGACAGACAAACACATCTTTTTATAAACACACTTTGGTCCTCTGGTGAAATATCCTCCTCATTTGTAAAGTATTTAACATGTTTTCAAAGAAAACCACCAAAAACTCACTGTTCAGTGCCTGATCTTTAGTATTTTTTTATTTTAGACTGAGGGAGTGAAAACCTAATTGAAATGAACTAAACAGGAAATGAACCTGCTGGCAAGATGTTAACATTTTTGAAAATAAATAGGGCGGTGCACAGAGTCAGTTCCAATGTCAACACATTTGAATTTTTTAACACAACAAGTGTTAAAACAGCTGTATCACAAAAAATTGTAAAAAACCTTTGAGTTCAGCTATTGAAAAATGAGAGTAAAAAGAAGTTTTGCATTTAGATTGGTTCATACTAAGTACTTCTGTCTGCTGTGCATATTGTTGGTGTGAGAATCAGTTATGAGGAATCAGTTGTTTTGGCTTTTTCACTCTGGATTTACAGCACAACACACAATCCTGCTTAGTTTAGCCAGGTGACATAAAACTGCCTGTAGCCCTCTATGGTTGGATTAGTTCAGTGATTGTAAATGTATCTCTTTATACAAACACATTATGACTACAGTAGTTCAACACCTTTACATTTCTCCTTTCACCTCCTCAAAGTCTTATTCCATTCTCCTCACAGTTTGGTCCACAATCTGCGCTTCACGTTTCCCAGGTGTCTGTATCGATCTGCAACAATGCACCTGCTAATTACCTCTCACATACTTCCTTATTACCTTCACATGCCCTCACTTTCACCTCCGCAATCCCATTATCGCTACCACGCACTTCTGTCAGATGAAAAAGCTAAGACTCCAGGCTCCAAATATGCTCCAAACTCGAAGTAAATTGAAAAAGATGATCCTGTTGTACAAAAGAGTGAGATGGGGAGTGCTGCTGGCCCCTCTTATCGCCGTCTAGTTTTGGGACAGGTGTAAATGTTATCTGTCGGCTATAGCATCATGGAAAAGAGCAAACTGAATCCGGCTATTTTGGGAGCCTGGCATTTAGCCTATCTCCCTGAGCTGTGACGAATGTGATTACGAATGTTGCACTGCTGGTGTGAGCTGGGAGCACCAGAGCAAACAATGGGTTAAGATTTTATTTGTGTGTTTAGGGATGAAGCTTTATTAAAACCACAGGTGGAGCCATAAGGAACAAAGAGAGAGGTGATGACAAAGGCGAAGGCTGGTGTGAGAGAAAAAGCACTTAAAATATTTATTTATTTTTTTTTTTTTTGAGAATACAGATGTCAACAGTGAAAGATTTGTGGCTATGCTAGGTAAAGCTTATATTACATTTTTCTTTCTGGTTCAGGAAGTAAATTGTCCCATTGTAAAGTACTATAAGGGTTTCAAATTTAAAGACGATGTCACTTTAGGTTGCTATGCAGAATGAGCTGCTCTCCATCTGCTTAGCTGGGGAAACTTCTTTGATTAAAACAACAAAACGGAACAAGAGCAGCTGTTTGGATCAGGTAGGAACCGGTCTGACAGAGGTCTGGCTCCTGAAGCTTGAGGCAGTATTTTTCTTGCTGTTTTTTCACTCACCTGAATGTAACTTTTAAGGGTCGTAGGGTCAAATTTCATTCACAAATGTTGATTTAGCAGCATAACTTTTGTTTTCACACAGTCATAAACTATTGTAGTTAACTACCAACGATGCTTTTTCGTCTTGTTTCCATTGTTTGTGTCTATGAGTGGCAGGTCGCTAAAACAACTATACTTAACAGCTATGTACTATCTCAGATCCACGTCACGGTTGTTTTCAGTCTAAAAAGCCTATCTACTTAAAATTTGGCAAATTTTCTAATTAACTTTATAAAGCTGCAGAAATGGATTTAAATATTTAGGCCTTAGGTTCCTGACTCACCACAGAGCTGGTTAGCCCCGAGGACGTTTTCAAACTTTTAATATACTGTATATATATATTTTTTCAAAACTGAACATAGTAGCCCGCACTTGTTGGAGAAAGTTGGCAATATTAAATGTTAGTCCTACAATTATTGACGGAGAAAATATCATGATTTAGCAAAATATTATCGTAGTTGTTCAGACCCCAAAACTGTGAATTCTAATTTTCTTTCACTGTCTAACACAACACTTTTGCTCAAGTCGGTGACCAGCTTTTTTAAATCAAACTGTCTGAATGAAAAAATGGGACAAAATTTAGTGAAATTTGGTTTAAAATTACCACATTTAGAGATTACTTTTACCTACCTTTTTACTAGAAAAATAAAATATACTTACAATAAATGTGAGTCTTGTAAATGTGAAAAAGTTACTTCACTCAAAATTTACAACAAGTTAGGGTTATTTGTTTTTATTAAGTTAACTGATCAAAACACTTTTCAGATTAGCTGGAAAACATCCA
Source organism: Mugilogobius chulae (assembly GCA_038363315.1). Classification (NCBI taxonomy): domain Eukaryota; kingdom Metazoa; phylum Chordata; class Actinopteri; order Gobiiformes; family Gobiidae; genus Mugilogobius; species Mugilogobius chulae. The sequence goes on along the minus strand of CM076415.1, from coordinate 16,041,191 downwards.
GGTTTAGAGTGAAACGCAATGAAATAGACTGATAGATGCTGCCCTCTGCTGTGGGAAACCTGTAAATGCCCTAATATTCTCTATAGACTTTTAATCATCCCACCAGGCTTGTTTATTCTGGGCTAATGTTCTTACAGTACACAGAGAATAACGTGAATGTTTTAGTTTTTAAGTTGAGAGCGTGGGAAAAGCCAAAGTGAGTGTTGTCATAGAAACCACAGCAGCCTGTTGCGGTGAGACTCGCCCTTCCTCCACAGCTCTGAGGACCGACCACTTCCTTTAGTCAAACCACAAACTCTGCACTGACATTCCCACTACTACTACTACTACTAGTGCTACTGCTATTACTACTAATACTACTACTACTACTGCTATTACTTCTACTATTACTACTACTTCCACTTTTACTACTACTGCTACTAGTACTACTGCTAATACTGCTGCTACTACCACTGCTGTTACTACTGCTACTACTAGTGCTACTACTGCTGCTGCTACTATTACTACTGTCACTTTTACAGCTACTATTACTGCTACTACTACTGCTGCTACTATTACTACTACTGCCACTTTTACTACTACTGCTACTGCTACAATTACTACTACTACTACTACTACTACTACTACTACTACTACTACTACTACTACTACTACTACTACTACTACTACTACTGCTACTACTACTGCTGCTATTACTACTGCTACTATTACTGCTACTACTACTTCTACTACTACTACTACTACTACTACTACTTCTACTACTACTTCTACTACTACTTCTACTACTACTACTGCTGCTGCTACTACTACTACTGCTGCTGCTACTACTACTTCTACTACTACTACTACTACTACTACTACTACTATTACTGCTACTATTACTGCTACTATTACTACCACAATGGGTACTAATGTCACTACCACTATTACTACTACTGCTACTACTACTGCTACTATTACTATTACTGCTATTACTAATGTTTCTATTACTACTACTACTACTATTACTACTGTTTCTATTTCTACTGCTCCTGCTACCACTGTTACGCTACTATTTATTCATTCATTCATACTACTATTTCTACTGCTACTACAATTTGCTACTTCTGCTTTTCCTACTACTGCTAGTACTGCTACTACTGTTGCTACTACTACTGTTATTAATACTGCTGCTACTATTACTACTACTACAGCAACTACTGTTACTAGTACTACTACTATTGCTGCTGCTACTACTACTGCTGCTACTATCTATTCATTAATGCGTTCATAATATTACTGCTACTATACTATTACTACTGGTACTGCTATTTCTGCTACTACTGCTATTACTACTACTGCTAGTACTGCTACTGCTACGACGACAACAACGACTAGTACCACTATTACAACAATACAAGTACTAGTAGCTATTACAACCAGAAAGTTACAAAGAAATACTGCTACAAATCTTTTACTCACAATTAATCCAGGTATAAAGCTGTAAAAAAAAATAATAATAATAAATATATATATATATTTGCTGAATTTGCTTCAGGAGGTTTGTTACTGTACTCTAGAAATGATTCCAAACTTGAAAAGAAGGTCCAATGTACAGTATTTTGTGCTCATTTAAATACGTTATTTCTAGTCAGCTTTTAATAATCTTGAGTTATATTCAGTAAGCATTTTATGAAAACAGAATATAGCAATAGACATAATTCTTCTAGAAAATCAATTTATTTAGCTAAAAGCTCAAGTCAGGGGACAGAAGAGCGTGGGAACCACTGCTGTAGTTGCTGCTGTGTTGCTTTGTAGTAAAACAACAATTTATTGTGATCGGTCACTAGAGGGAGCTGTCTATTTAAAATATACTTTGAACGGTTGTAGTTCACTTGTTGCAGAATAAAAAACAGCACATATAGTGTCAAATAAAAACTGTTTGCTATTTGATGTATCTTTTTTTCTCTCTTATATGCCTTTGACCTCATATTGTTTTAGGCTATAGTCTTAACTATTTTTGTTGCATATTACATAGCCTAGTATGAATCCACCCATTTTGTTACTACCTTGTCATTATAGGGCTAATCTCAGGTGATATTGTTTAAGTAAATGGCACACAGTATAGTGAGACTTTTGACAATACTTCGATTATACTGGCATCTTTTTTTTCATTCACCTAAATCAGGGCAAGCGGGCCTCCTCCAGCCGAAAAACAGTCCATATGGAGCTCAACAATGACCGCCCACTTCCTAGTAGTTCAACAAGCTCCGGCTCCCATGTTAAATTTGCATAGCAGTTTTGGAAGAAATATATAATAAATGTGTAAAAGGTGTAGTCAGGGCTTATCAAGTATGTGGTGAGTCATAAGCATATGACCAACTTTTTGTTTAAAATCTGTTTTTGCAGCTTCTTAAACTACAAAGTTATTAAGAGATTTTGCTTTTTAGACTTTAAACCCTTTTTTTTTACTTCCGGAACTGGGGCGATCTTCCGCTGTTGAGCTCCATTGAGGTCATGCAAGCTCACTCAAAGTAAAGAAGCTGATTTTTATTATTTAGTGCAACAAAGAAATCTAAATGGCGAAAACATGCTAATAAGCTTTTATGTGAAAACGACACAATTTTGTCCTTTATCTGCTCCAAAAGAAGTTTTAGTATTCAATTGAGTCCACTGAGCAATATTTTAAAGTTTTCTCTAAAGAATTTGTTAATGTCAAATTATGCGTCTGTTTTATTAAAACTTTAAGCCAAATCCATTTTATTCAGCAACTAAATAAGATGTCCAAACTTTCTTCTGTAAAAACCTTTGGTTCTAATGTGTATAAACTTGTTTTGTTTTTATTGTTTTTTTCTTCATTTTTCTGAACCCAGTTGTGTGGAATTTTGGCCATTTTTACACATAAAATGCACTATTTCTATATGAGAACATGACATGATGAAAAGCTTCTTACATTTTAATGAGTAAACTACAGCAGAAGCTTCACATTGAAAATATACGTTTTTCTATTCACCTGCAGTGTCTCGCCTTCAGTTGTTTTCTTTTTAAAAATTCAGCGCCTTTAGTGGGAAAATATTACTGTTTATCAACTACAAATTGTGTAATCAGTTAAAGCAATAATCAAAATGTACAGCCCTAAACTACAGCCATCTTTTATGTTGATGGATTAGTTTAGCTTAATGGTTAAACAGTGCTTTGTGCTTTGTTCCGTGTGTATTTACATTAGCTTGCATCACACTTTTAATTGAGTCGTAAGCCCAGAGGAGCAGAGCTATAGGCCACAGCAGCAGCAGCTCACCAGAGGACCTTGTGTTGTGTGTTTCTTTTCTTCTGTGCGCGCGGTCGCCTATAGGGAGCAGCGTGGCCGTTTCCATGGCAGCACAACTCGCCTCAGGGACGGTCCGCGGTGCCGCATCATTACCATGGCGATAGATAGGACCAGTTTCAGTCCTCAGGCAACAGGCGCAGCATCAAAACACACATGTGGACTGATTGTGAACATGAAAGCAGTTCAGCGTCGGAGGAAATGACTGAGTTTGTGCATCTTTTTTTAATAACTAGAAGAAGAAGAAAACATATTGAGATTTTGTTGCAAAGCGGTTTTTATTGACGTCACAAAAATATGTTTTAGTTATTTTTCTGGTTTGTGATATATTTATGAATTTGTATGAACAAGAGAGAGACCCAAAAAGTTCTTTCAAAACAGAGCCAGCTGTCATTAAAAAACAAAACAAGCACTTTTGATTTTTTATCATTGACCTGCACAAAGGTTCTCAGCTTTCAGTACCCATAACCTTTACTCATAAAAAGTCTCAATATTGTTTACTATCTGACATAGGGCTGCGTGATCAATTTCGAAATTGCACTAATGGACGCAATAACATATCGCTAAAAATCAGGGATGGGACAAGATCAAATTGTAAAGAACAGTCTTGGGAATAATAAAGGGTTCAGTTGCGTATTTGGAGCAGCTGTAGTAAAAAGTCTTCTCCATGTATTGACTTGTAGAGGACATAATCGGATAGAAAACAGTCTAAACTCTGTCTCAGTTTTATTTTGTATTGATAGGACAAATATTGACGGAGATAAATAGTCTTAAACATTAAGACTATCTGCAGAAGAGAGAAAGAGAATGTGGGTGGAGCCTGGAGTTCAGTCAAAGTCATAAAAAAATGTTGCTTACTTCTGCTTTAAACATAAATTGTGTTTTCAGTGTGAAAATCAGCAACCCCACCTTACAATAAACAATAAGTCAAGTTATTTAGGAAAATCTATGTACATACTTTGTGGACACAGAGCAGCCAGGACTTTACATGACCTGAGAAAATAGAAAACCCGATAAAGATACATTAGACCAAGCCTTTACATTTAAATACTATAGTAGCTATTTTTAAAAAACAAAGTTCTTTTAATGTTGCCAATATATTATACTTTATTCTTGAGACTGTTTTCTTAAAAGTTTTTTTAGCTTCACATGGCAGTGACAGAGAAAACACCTGGACATGTCTGTTTTCTGCAGATAGCGAGCACATTACATCGTGTGGATTAAATCATATGTTTCCTACAGTGTCCGCGTGACATTTTGCCTGCGGCTGTCCAGGCTTGTCCTCACCTCTGCTCTGCTCACTGTCTTTGAGGTCACGGCTCCTGTCTCTGTTTGTCGCCACAAAAATCAAATGCACTTCTTGGCTTGGAGATGCAATCAGCAGACGGCTCCATTAGAAACTGTTGATTGGATGTTGTTTGTGTGTAGAGTCCAAGTGCTACAAGTGTCTCTGCTCAGAAGCATGCCAAATCACATTTAATTGCAACGTATTACTCAAGTAATGTATACACCTGGGAAATAAACTGGCGACGCATCCTGTCCGCTCGGCTAGATTGTTGCTGTTATGTTTCCTGTTTTTGCACTATAATTTCCACACAGTAAGTATATGTGTGCTGTTGCTCACAGTCTGAGCTACTGACAACATAAAGACGGTGTTAATATTTGATTCTCTGTGATCAACAACATCTACGGACAGGAAGAGATGGATTTTTGGCTAGACCCTAGTTGATCTCACTGAAATGTGTATGTATACCACACAATTTCTCCTTTTTTGTGTTGCTGCCCCTGTTCATTTCTATGGTAGGCTGAGCCAAAAATTGAAAGACCAAGATATCGCAATCCTACTTTTGTTCAATCTCGATGAGAAGATCAAGTCCATCAGCCAATCACATAGTAGTAAATGCATGCAGTGCTGTCGTTTTAGCCTATCACAACAGGCTGCCCACTATAGTCTTTATTTTAAAGATACAAATGCTCATTGTTAATGAAATGCCTTTACTTAATGACAATGACATCAGAAAGACATGTGGAACTTTTTATTTGCACCTGTGACGAGAGCCCAGTGCTCTTCGAGACCACTTCTAAACCAGAGATTTCAGCGAAAGGTTTTAGTGACCATAAAGGCACATGGTCTATGGATAGGCTCAATGTGTAAAGTGTTGCACCTGTCTGTCTCCAGCAAAAACACTTGTTTGTTCTTTCTCGTGTTTCTCTGCCCGAGAAAAAAATATATTGCCTAAAATATTGATATTGTACCTTTTATATCATAGGTTTGCTTCACAGAAGCAGCAGCAATCTTGAACACACATGTTTACACTTTACTTTCTGTTACAAAACAACTGAAAAGCAAATACTGATTAAAGGAGCACTGGACTACTTTAATGCTGCCTTGTAAGATGGTTTCCACCATGTTTGTTTTATATCCAAAAAGTTAACTAACAATAGCACTGAAATCTAGCTTTTCACGGAAGTAGATGTAAATAAAAAATACAATGACACATTAAAATAGGACAAAAGCAGATTCCATGAGAAGAATATATTTATGCCAACAAAACTACCCCAGAAACAGGAATAAACCTAGACTATAGACTCTCAAACATCGGGTCAAATAAAAAGGTTAGTACATAAGACCAACTTACCACTAACGACAAACACAGCTCACCAACCATTATGACTCATGGCCCACTTTAAAGTAATGGGCCGGTTCTTGTTTTTGGTGGTAATTTGCCACAATTCTGCCACTGTTTTAAGAAATGCCACAAACGGCGTTTCTCAGACGTTTTTACAGCGTGGTCCAGACTATGACCTATTTGGAATGTGTATCTGTGACACCATAAAACTGCTGAAGAAAAAGGTCTAATAATACCCTTGCAATATCAAACAGAGGACACATTTGTTTACACTGGATAGTCGGTCTGCTTAAATTGTTAGCTTAAGAAACCCATCAGTGACTAAAAGACTGCAAACAAAATGTCACCATTAACTTTAAGTGCGATCCGACAGACACATTCAGACTGGTGTTTTTCACTTCAAAGTAACTCCTCTCAGTGAGAAAAAAGATTTTACATCACTGTGAACAGCTCTTAAAGTAATTATTTAGTAAAGTAAAGTTATTATTTCACTATGCACAGTTAATACCATTATATTCAAGCTTTTTTTTAAACATTTTACACATTTCATCCCAGCTTAGTTCTTTTTTTTAATTAAAATGTTATGTCCTGATGACACCACGTTAGGAAGTCGCCTAACCAGTGTACACTAAACCAAAACTCATCAAATGTTGCAGATTTGTAAGATTTGACAAATCAAAGTACACATAACACACTTATTTTGTTAAATCTGTTTCTTGTAAGAAAATTTTAAATCTTCCCTGTGTGATTTATCAGCTTAGAGCTCTACGTTTAACATATTTTTCTTCTTTTCTTCTAAACCTTGTCAGTGTTTTCCCTATAGTGAGCTGATCGGTCAACGTCATTTTCTGCTCAGACACGCTGTACGTCTAGTTGACCGCTCAAACATCTTTAATAAAAACAACACAACAGGACAAGAGTCTATCTGTTTCAATCAGGGACGTTGACTCCTGAAGCTTGACTGTTTTTCTCTGCGTTTTCTCCCTCACCTGAATGTAACGTGTGTGAATCATAAAGTTGACTTCTATTCACAAATGTTGATTTAGCAGCATAACTTTTGTTTTCACCCTATTATAAACACTTAGTTAGCTGACAACAATGCTGGCTAGTGACTGTCAGGTTTTGTGTGCATCCCACATTTTAATAAGCAAATGTAAAACTCTTTTGACAAAGAGCCACATTGGCATTAGGATTGTCTTCGAAGGGTCAATTGTAACTAAAGTTAACTTACTAATTTTTGACATACTACAAATAATAGTTGTATTTGATTAATATTTATTGAAGTGACATTTACTGAATATACATCTGCAAAAGTCAGACAAATAATTTCTTTAGATTTAGACACCCAGATTACTTCTGGCACTTTTATGAAATTAAAGTAAACCTTAAAAGATTATGAGGGCCGCATGAAATGAGACGGAGGGCCACATCTTGCCCCCAGGCCTTGAGTTTGACACTGATTTGGTGTATATTGGTCTGTGCAATTCTATAGTTTAAAATTTGTTGGTAGTAATTGGTGACTTTTAATGCCATTTAATGAAGAAACTAAGTTGTTTAATGAAAACAATACCTATCATGCACTTTTTAATGAATGTGCCATTGTAATTATTCTAATATTCAGAAAATAAAATGCATTGTTTTAAAATACTAACACATTGTACGCTACACAATGCTATTTTAAATACTTCACTATGTCATATTTTCACTTGCAGGGATTGTACACATTTGTTTTTTAGCTTCATCACTTTTTGTCCAATACTTGTTTGTGACTTTGCAGTTTTAACTTGTTCAAAGTGCTTAAACTGATCTTTCGGTGTTGCTCTCAGAGTGGAGCAGCTGCCTCTTAGCGCTGGTCAAATATTTACCTGTTGTGCTCAGACCAGGGGCAGATAACGCTCCATCTGCCTGAGTGCTCCTGTTAGGGCCAATAAAAGCGACCCTCATGGCTTTAGGACACAGAAATACTGCAGACACACAGACAAACACAGTGGGAAGCTGAAAAGAGCAGGTTAAAGTGTCCACTAACCCTAACAACCTGCCCGTCTCCATGGAGATGTTAATGCTTTGCTTCCACTATGGCCCACGTCAAAATGCTCTGTCCTAGACATTTTTCATCATTTTTTTTAGCCACAGAGATAAATTACAAAAATTCAAATATGAAAAGTTTGAAGCCATGTCTAACCAGCTGTGTAACATACAGAACAGGATTGTTTCCGCCCAAAAACATCAACTTCTGCAATTGATTTATTAACTTCCAGGTGCAACAGTATAAATGTAAATGAAGGTCTTTTGATTCCAGATGCCAATCCATAAATGTTGTTATATTAGGTATTGGTCCCATGATATCAGTTCGGCTGAAAGCTGTGCCTTCAATTAGTCACAATGAAATTATTTAGGCCTACTGGCTATGGCTGTGCTCAATTAATACAGATATATTGTGACAAACATGTTGGCAATACACTTATCGATACAGAGAGGCGTATCAAGATACTTAAACTCCTAAAAATTTGACACTTCTGACCCTGGAATGCTGCTTTAGGTTGAAACTATTGTGCTGAATGTGACTTATCCATAAAACACTAAATTACATTCTTAACATTGATTTTAGGGAGTTCTGCACTCAGAATCATGTTGAAAACATTTTTAAAGGCATTATACGGTAAGGTTTTATTTTCTATATTTTCTCATTTTGCTCAGTAAAATATATGTTTATGTTTTGTATTGAGGGAATTGTATCGAGATATACATATTTCTGGATATGTATCGTGTCTCTTGTATTGAGATACATATTATATTGGAATGCTCTTGACAATACCCAGCCCTTCCACTGGCTGATGTTGCCCCTAAATGTCTCATAATACACATTTATTCATATAAAAGTTGTCAACACATTGTCAACAATTGACGTTAACAGAATTGTCTGAATTAATAGAGCTAAGAGTTATTTTCAGTTCCTACATTATAATCAGTCAATATCGGAGACCAGCACATAGACTTAAAGTCAGAGTGTTCAAAATTGAAATTGAACTTTATCAGAACTTGATGGATACATTTTATTTCTTAGAAATTGGCTCTGTGCACGGAATTTCAGTTGGCTTGTGTACGTTCAAAAATGCTAACTTCTGTACATACGACCATTTCCTGTTAGCGTTAGCATTTACTGTAGATGTCATGTCTATTTTTGAAATGTTCCTCTAATATGTAAAGTCTTTAACATGTTTTCTGTAACATTCCCCACAACTGTCTGATCTAAAGAGTATTTATTCGTTTTAAAATGATGTAGTGAAAACTTCATAGAAATGAATTGAACAGGAAATAGTTGTATATATATATGCACAGTTTTGAACGAAAACAAGCCAACTGCACTTAGCCAATTGAATTGAAGCTTTACTTCTATAACCAGGTGAAGGGTTGAACTCCACATGACACTTTGTCTCCATGGCGACGAGCAGATGTTCCCTGTCAGGCCAATGTTACAGGTCAGGGAACAAAACAAAGCACAGGGGCAGCAAAATTAGGGAATTTCCAAAGTTGTAACATTTCTGGGAATAGTCAACAATGTGTGGAAATTTTGATAATAAATGGAGTGAACACTTAATGGGCAATGATGACAACTTCACATTATCATAAAGTGTTTGGCATCAAAACCAGCTAATGTGGCATAAATGATGTTAGTGTCTCAGGTGTCCTGCTTTCACATGTTTTTAAACGGTTAGAGGTCACATCTTATCACATAATCTGATGTATTTAAGATCATAAGCAATGCAAATGACTCAAAAGACACAACTTTATAGGATTATAGGACATAACTTATTGAGATAAAGGTTCAAACGCTGCCAAACATTCAAAAGAAACTGGCTTTGTAACACTTAAGAAATGGCCTACTTTGTATAACTTGTTGACATTAGGCAAAAAACTAGAAGAAGAGTGTTTTCTAATCATTTGGCTTTACAAAAAAGCTTGAGCAACATTGTTTCTCCACCTGATTTCTCGTTTCTATGATGATAATATAATAACATACTATAAACCTTTAAATTGAACTATAATGCAGCTCTTGTCAGCTAGATTGCGTATAGACACTTTTACAAAACGTTCCAGCCCTGACAGCGACGCACTGACTGAGCGCTTGAGTACAACGTGTCATAAAAGCAGAAGAAGTAGATTGCGGGAGAGTCGGGATTGTTTCAGGCTCTCAAAGGTGAAGTGCAGGGCCAAAGCCGACATGAAGAGGAATGAAAAGGCTTGTTCTGTCCCGTAAAACCTGACCCTTTGAGTGTAAAGTGTGGCGTCACTGTTGGTCATAATGGAGTCATTGTAATCACAGCAGAACATGTCAAATTAAAGTTCTGTCAGTGGCTCTTGTTGCTTAATTTGGCTGTCACAGTTATTTGTGATCTGCTGTGAAAAGTGCAATGTTTTGAGATCTAAGAATTACTGCGACAGTCTTTAAGTCCATTGTGTTTAGGGCTGCAAGATTTTAAACTAATATCTAATTGTAATTTGTGATTCCAGTTCAATTTACAATTTTAATTAGCTTTAGAGTTTTGTTTTTGAGTTCACATTTTAAGTTTCTGGGAAATACTGTGTCAGTGACTGAACAGTAGGGATGGTAAAATGGTTAGTATTATCTATTTATATGGCACTTTTCCACCTTTCCAGGCTCTCATATGGTGCGTTCCAGGCAACTGGTTTATTTTCCACTTCCCACTTGTACAAATGCGCTGTAACGCCACTTGTACTGGTAAATACAACTTGTGAACTGGGACCTGGTCGATCAAGTCCCACTTCACATACAAGCTCCTCTATCACCACAATAAATGTATTTGAGGGGTTTAACTGACACAAAAACTGTGTAAACATTGGTTACAGGTTATTCACCGTTACTTTTGTTTAGCTTAAAGGTTAGCATTAGCCATAATGTTTACTTACGAGTTGATTAGGTTGGAAGGCTCTGAACTGGGGAAATTCTTCTGAACGTAGTAATGAATCAAATATTTAAATTAGAGAAGAAGACAATATATTATTGCTGCAGATGTGTTTTATATCAGATAAATACATTTTCTTGCTATGGTGGGTAAATTTGGTTATAGATAAAATCTGCAAATATCTGGCAGTCAAATAAAAAAAAAAAAAGAAAACATTAAAAATACATTTCAATCTATCTCTAGATGGGGCCATTTTAGAAGCAAAAGTCTGCCTTTAAAATATAGAAAAAACACAATTTTAGAAGCAAATTTAATCATAATTTTTCAGATACAACTTTTTTTTTTTTTTAAACAAATGCAGCAAATTGTTTTGTCCCATTAACGCTGGGCTCACACTGCATCCAGTCTGTACTCCAAGCCGGATCTTTTTCATTGGAAGGAGCTTTTGCCGGACTGCCGGAGCTCTGCGGAGCCCTTTTTGGTAAGTTGTGAAAACAAGACACAACAAACTGGAAACCAAGCGATCTGGTGGTTTTCAAAATAAAAACATTAGGTTTCTATTACTACAACAAATACGTCACAATGCTCGACATATACACAACTTATGAACACACAGGATGTAAATAAACGTTCCGTGATTATTCATTGCGCAGCGAAAAATCTAACAGAAAAGGAAGTGGAAGGTAATAATGATTTACCTAAAATGCCTTTGAACGTGTTGTGTGATAACATGCCCAAATATGCTATTTGTAACTTCTCCTGCATGAGCCCGTATTCTGATGATTTATTAAAGCCCAAAATATAGAAAATACATTCATATCTGCATATTCTACCTCAGGCCTTCTCCCTAAATCATCCAAGGCGTAACAGAGCCTTTTCTCGCTCCGTCAGAGCTCAGCACAAACCCAATTTCCCTCCACTCGAATAACTCGCCTGTGTCCGGGACCTTAGCTTGTCCTTGCTCGCCCAAAACTCACCGTGGGCCGTAAGAGGCGAGATGGGAGCGGCGGGTGGTGATAGATCAGGGCAATTTGCTGCCACTGACTTCAAAAAATCAAATTACATGGCAAAGTGCAGAGACAGGGCTGGATAAAAGCACTTTTTGGGTAATGCACAAACACAAAGAGACAAAATAAATGAAAACACAGTGTAGTTCTTGATTTTTCTGGAGTAAAAAGAAGCTGCTTTCTGTTGACAGTGGCAGAAATTAATTTGTTATTTTGTGTGAGATGCCCTCCCTGATGCAGCTTTTTGTTTTGCAGGCTTTGGGCTCGATAAATAAAGATAACATGTACATTCATGCTTTAAAATTGCCATGATAATTGATTTTACTCATTTTCATTCAATGTTTTTCTTGTTATAGCTTTGGGGTCACGTGTAAGTGGAGCCTATCCCAGCGACTTTGGGCCTTAAGTGGGGGAACACCCTGAATAGTGGTAAACTCATCACAGAGTTAACGCATACAGACCCACATATATCATTCACACATTCATTCACTTTGGGACTTTTACAGTACATGCATGTTTTTGGAAGTGGAGGTAGCTGGATTACTCAGGGAACCCACAGAAACACAGGGAGAACATGCAAACTCCACCCAGAGAGATCATGAGATGTTGATTTGGTCTGAACCCTTTTTTTTAACCTTTATTTTACTTTTTGTTTGAGATAAATCTCTTTTTCGAGGGAGACCTGGCCAAGAAGCACCACAGTACAGAATCAGTGAAACATTTTTTAGCAATTTTTCACCTTGTTGATAATTGAAGACCAGAATTAATTGGATGATGCCAATGTTATTGCCTATCTCATTATCAAAGAACAAATATTATGCATTGTTGGAAAATCGTTTGAAGTTTGCAGCGATCGAATAGAAAGGCCAGAATCGATCAGTTTTGCTCTGTAGTTATATAATACACACAAATAATACAATACAAGCCGCAATGTTTGAAGAAACAAAGCGTGAACTGGGGCAACACCTGACTGAATGTGCATTATTATGTTGCATTAGCAGCTGATGTTGGACCTCTAAATATTGACAATAAGACTGTTTACTGTTCAAATGTTGAAAAAAAAAGTTTTAAGCACTAACAACAACGGCTTTGTTTTAAATGTAATTTATTATGGTTTATTTTGTGTCTTAAGATGAAAAATATTAAATAAACTAACAAAATCAAAAATTGTAGCTGCAAAATCCAAAACTCGAATCGTGATTCGTGACCTAAGTGTATTCTCGCCCTACGAACATATTTCTGAGCATTGTCGTTTTGAAACCCCATTTGATAGAATCACTTAAAAATTGGTATTTAAAGCACACAACAGTCCACATCAAAATTTAGGTGAGAGCTCTAGCTACTGGCAGTAAAGAAAATAACACAAAAGGAAGCTATCAATTTAAGTGAGCCCGATATGCTACAGAAATTCTCAAAACAAGTCTGTATGAAGTTAAAAACATTTTTCATTCATTAACTTTCTACTGCTTATTCCCATAACTTTGTACATTAAACGGGGAAACACCCTTAGGGACTGACAACCATTCACGCTTTCATTCATTCATAGGGGAAATTTACAGAGATGCTCAACCTTAACCTAAGCATGCATGTGAACATGTGAAGAGAACCTACAGGAAGAACATGTAAACTCCACCCAGAGTGATCGTGACAAGTTAACTTGGCGTGACCTGGAAGTCAAACTTATAATTTCCTTATTGGAAACGCAAAGCTCTAACCACTCTGCAACTGTGCAACAAAAAAACAAAGCATTAGATCTCATTATGTATCTGGGACATTTAGATCAGTGTTTTCTGAGGGTCAGAGGGGAACGAAAAATATCTCACAGACAAAACTTCAGCTGTGAAAGCAATATTAGAACAAGATAAAAAAAAAATAAATAAAAAAAAAGTCAATTTTGGCCAATATGTGCCCTTTAAACTTAATTACATTATGGTTAACCCTTACTGTTATTAATTATCCTTATCTAATGATTGAACTTGAATCAGTGCCTTATAGCTGTTGTTAGTCCAATGTTCTTCTGCAGCTCACTCAGGTGTACTTTCTATTTGCTTGTGTGAAGATCGACCATGTGCTAACCAAAGTGAGAAGGGAAGAAATTGATTTAGCTTTTTGATGTAACGCATGGCATCACGGCCCCGGAGGAAATGGAAAGAACACAGGCTTATACAAGAGGTGAGGTTCAGAGGAGCTGTATGGAGTCAATAAATCTCAGCGTGAATGTCTTTTTATACATGGTCAAAGGGCTCGCTCAAATGAAATCACATATTACCTGTTATCGGCCCCTATATGTCATCTCTTTGATCGCGGTCTTGCCTGATCTTCTATAAGAGGCGTAACTATAGATATTTTTTCTTGACCTTCTTTTTACTGTGGCTTGTACATGATGGCTGCATGATTTTTCAGACATTGTGTTTATGATTTGCTTTTCAAATGAAATAAGTCTGGATTTACTTGAGTAGTATTATTTAGTGTTAACTTTACTCCTGTTTTTTTCTGTTTTATCAAGTAAAGCAATATTAAAAGGTCATTGTATCAATAATGGAAAGATGGACAGTCACAAACAACATAAATAATCAAGAAGAAAGAGTCTGAAGTTATTTTCAATCCATTTATGTCTATCCTAGTAATTCAACCTAACTTACTGCAAGCTTGAAACGGCTTTATAGAGGGATTTTCGGTCTACGACACTTTCCACCCTACTTCGCATGCTCCATGCACAAAGATATGCTGTCCATCTGGTTAGCTGGATGGCTGGGAAAACTTCTTTGACAGAACAACAAACGGGACAAGATCTAGCTGTTTTGATCAGGTATGAACCAGTCTGACAGACGTCTGGCTCTTCAAGCTTGAAGTTTTTTCACTCTTGAATCTAACTTTTATTGATCAAGGGGTCAAATTTTATTTACAAATGTTGAATTAGCAGCAGATCGTTTTCGCACTGATAAACTTGTAGTTTGCTAACAACAGCCCTACCTCGAGTTGTTTCTCCAGCTTACTCAATAAGTGCCCATCGCCCGGTTTGTGAAACAAATAATGTCTTAATATGTAACTAATGCAAACTAGATCAGTGGCCCCTTATTTATGCTAAGCATTTATCTAGTGTCGTCATCAAAAAAGTGACTCAAACTTCATTCAAGTCCAAGTCACAGTTTGCAGGTCCACACCTGACTTTATCTAGTGACCAATCCGATACTGGGATCCATGAAATTTTGCAGAATTGAGTATCAGTCTCATAATGTGGGATTAGCCAATATAATATTTGTGCCCTTTATTGGTCAACAATTAAATGTATTGGCTGTTGTGACCCAGAATGTCTCCTTGAAATTTTATTGATATAAATTAATAAGTTGTTATTTGTGCAAAAAATTACAGTTACATTTCACCCATTTTTTTTGCACGTTAAGAGTGTGTTGAGAAGGGAAAAAAAAGCTCTTTTCCCTACTATATTGGTATCAGTTGATAATGGGTATCGGCAGATACTTAAAGCCACAGTATGGGAATCTGAACTGAAAAAACTGGATTGGTCCATCTCTAACTTTATCCATACTCATTGTGAATAGTATCTCACACCATTAATACAAACTTGCCATCTTAACCTTAAAAGGGAGAACACAAAAAGCCTGATCCAGCCAGTTCATATGAGGCAATGAACCAATGTAGTTATTCAAAACAAACAAAAGTGACACAGCATCTTCAGTCCTTAAGCACATGCAGCTGTCAGAAATCACTTTGCCGCCTTTTTGCGTGTGATAAATATTGCCCAAAAGCCAAATTATGAACGGCAAAAGTAACCTGACGCAGGGTAAATAGCCGCGAGCACGAAAAAATAATTGCGTTTTGACATTTGTGTTGGGTGAAATGACAGGAGCTGAGCCAGGGCGGTGAACAAAAGCTCGTCTGTGGCTTGACAATGCAATCAGCGCCTCACAAAGACATCGGACGTATCATATTCATCATCTCTGAATCGCTCATCTGACTGCTGCATATCATTTGCCTTTTTATGCCCGTATATATTCACCTTGGCATTTGAAGGCTTTATTGAGAAGATTCAGACGTCTGAGATAAGATAATGGGGGCATATTCGAGGCGTCATAGCAACCTGTCATTACATCTGCTTTTATTTAAAGTATAGGTGGAGACGTTTAAAGTTAAAAGGACAAGGTCTGCAGTGAATAAAGACATTCAGCAATGTAAAGGTGCATGCTATGACATTTCTGGTGAGTGTTCTGCCACATATGTGTCACCTTCAGAATGTCATCGCTTTGCTGAAACTAAGGCTTGGTGATACGGCAAAAAAGTTAAATCAGAAATTAAAAACTTCGCTTTTTAATCAAATCCTCTTATTGGAAAACCAAATGCAATTCACGCTCATGCTGTCTAGCCTCAAAAGCAAAATATCTTGATCCATGTGCTATGTCCCGCTCTACTCCCAGGGCTTTATTGAACAGTAAAATGTTTTTCAATTTAACTGATTGACATTAAAGCAACCGTATGTAAGATGTACAACTAGTGGTTTAAAAAAGTTATTACAATTACAGATGAACCTGTGTTGCCAGATAGTTTAAAGACAACGACATTAAAGATTAGAAGCTATTGACTGAAATAAGAAAAAGGGGTTTGCTATTAATCATAAGCAATAACTTTTTCAGACACCTGACTCTTGGTCATGGTTCATTCCCAACAATAAAATTTCTACACATTTTGTGTGGAGCTTTATGAGAACTGCGTGGAAACAAATGCATGAGCCTATGTTGTGTCCGTGTCCTGGTGCAATATCAGTTCAAACTCAGATGTTCCTGACTCATCAGTTCAAAATCAGCTTCAGGCTCCAGGAAACTAAACTGGCAACACAAATAGGAGAGTAATGTGAGGCTCTTTCTGCTTTCTGATTGGATAATCTTTTTGTGAACAAAATCACTAAATGTAAACATCAACCAACAAACAAACAAAAATTAAAACATGTTCATTGCTTTTTTTAATTACAGAATAACTCAGATTTAAAATGACTTTCTGTAAAAATAAGATAACATTTGAACATGTTTAGCTTGTATCTGTGACGTCAAATCAGAAGTCAAAATCTTACATACAGTTCCTTTAATTTAACCAGGAAAGTCGCCAAGATCGAGGGGCGGCTAAACATGTTTTTTATGGTAGCAGAAACTGGAGGAGGAAACTTAGGCAGACATGGGGAGAATATGCAAACTCCACATAGCCTGGGCTATGGGAGTTGACCAGAGCTCTTACCGCTGCGCGCACCAACCCTTTGCAGTTAGATACAAACAGCACAGTTTTGTTACATTTTATAAATGAATACTCAGTTTGGTCATAGACAAAAATAACGCAGTTTTGCTGTTTACTTTGAGCAACAGAGCATCAGACAGTGTTGGACTTTTGGATTAGGAGCCCTGATTTGAGACAACTTGATGCTTCTCCTCAAAAAAAAAAAAAAAAAAAAATGGCTTGGTCTCACCTCTGCTGAATAATTAGGTCTCCTTTAAGCATTGAAAAGTATCTAGTTTCAGTGCTAGTTTTAGTATTAATACGTGATTTTCTATACTTAAAAACAATACTTGTAACATATAACATTGACTTTTTTGAACAATCAATATGATGGTCTCAATCCTTCATCACTGCTCTATACCCACAGATCAACCCTGACATGATATTTCTGCCCTTTGCTCATAAATCTCACTTTTACCCACCATTAGCACTCCCCATCTGTCTGCTGGAGCTGAGTCGAGGGCCCGGGTCCTGCTCCTCGGTCCAGACTGTCTGTTCTGTCAGGAGACCCGGCCCTGCTGACGCTTCATCCATCAAAACCACAGCGGACACCCGGGTTCACGAGAGCAGGTGTAATGGTCGTCTCTGCTGTGTGTGAGGCTGGAGGAAGCGAGAAAAATCTTTTATAACGTCATGTCGGTCATTTCAAGGGCATCGCAGAGGGCTTTTCTTGGTACTTTTTATATCTTGTGGAAATGTGATGCCAGATCTGTCCTTGAATTGGTTTGGACCAGTTCTAGTTGGGTTTTAGCCCTGGTTTGAACTGAAACTAATGACCAGTTGCTTATTGATAGTTTGGCGATTATTCTTTTGATTAATCAATGAGTTGTTTAAGCACTGAAGCTTTGTTTTTATACATATTTTTTTTCCAAATTTGAACCCATTCAAAGATTTGCCTTACTATAGCATCAAATCTCTCTACGACTTCTGTCATTTTTGAATCGTGCTTAAATAACGTGCTTAGGTAAATAGTATAGTTTCTAGCTCACTTACTTGGCTCCA
Organism: Mugilogobius chulae; assembly: GCA_038363315.1. Taxonomy (NCBI): domain Eukaryota; kingdom Metazoa; phylum Chordata; class Actinopteri; order Gobiiformes; family Gobiidae; genus Mugilogobius; species Mugilogobius chulae. Next base: position 16,023,043 of record CM076415.1, on the reverse strand, counting down.
TTAGGTAAGTGAGCCAAACAGTTTACAATGAAAAAATTACAATCTTAAACTGGTCAAATCAAGTATAGTAAGTGTGTATTTTATTACTGAACAAAACTGGATCAATATTTTACATGTTTGTTGTTAATAGCACTATTGATCTAAAACAACTTATGAAATGGCTTCAGCGAGGTCGTGTTTCAAACTGCAGAACATCCATGGCCTTTACCGAAGCAAGCAGCAGCGTTGGTATTTTTATAGACATTGTTTTTATTTTTGCACAAAAGCTATGCAACAGTTTTCAACCCGAACTCAAAATATTTCAAAGAACAGCCAGTAAGTGGGCGTGAAGGCATGAATCACTCAAAATGCAACTCAGAGTTACCTAATGATGGGGAGAAAACAATATAACATATGATGGTTTAAAAGCTTGGGAGAGAAGGTTTTGCTCTGCTGTATGTGTGCTATAGAGACACTGCAGCGGAATAAGAAAAAATTTTAAATTTGCAATTGTTTCTGTAGTTTCAGATAAGAAAAGATAAGATCAGACAAAAGAAAAATGTATGACAAGTTATAATGTCCTGTTTTTATATAGAAATAAGGCATTTTAAGTGTAAAAACAGATCAATCAGCCCCTGCGACATTCTGATCAAATGCAGAAGAGTCTGCAACCAATCACTTCGTCGTCCAAAATTACGATGATCCAATCTCAATCTGCCACTCCCCTAGCCCTGCCCTTGCCAATTTCAATCTTTTTTTTTTTGTTCTAACTATTTCAAAACATTCAAAATGGCGGTTGCAGCCTATAGATTATTTTCTTTGGTTCTTGCCTCAGTTTTGAACAGTTAGGAAAGTATCAGTTATAATCTGAGCCGCAAACTGTGTTGAGAGCCTTCAAACCGAAAAAATCCTTGAGCTACATATCTACAATAACATCCGGTTTAGCGTGTTGCTGTTTTGGTGTAATTCTCGGGTTTTCTGTGTTTGGTTGACTCCGCGCTCTGAAAGCCCGCCCTCGAAATTGAAATCCAGCGGTCTGATTCCAGACCTTCACGTGAAGATGAGCATTTGCATCTATAAGAAGATAAGATCCGCGGAGACACAACAAACTTGTAACTTTTAACGTTTCACACAAACTCGTAACGCTGAAGTTGTCCACTCGGAGCACACAACTGGGTCACAGTCCTCTGACCTCTATTTTTTTTTACATCGTTGATTTTTTAAAGACCCAAATTAATCAAGCTACTTTAGCTTCTTTAATATGTGTCTTTACATTTAGCAGGATTGTAGGAGCACAACATTATTTGGTCTTGAAGATGGACAAATAATAGTTGACTTTTCATCTAAAAAAGAAAATGTTTTTAGGAGCCAGACACAGAAAATGCTTGTATAGTGTTTAAAATGAAGCTAGCTCCCTAAATTCCAACCATAAACACATTTCAAACATAAATGAGAAGAGAGCAGTAGTGTGATTGGTTTGACTGCAGTTACTTGTAATCAGCACACAGTTTTGAGTAGACAAATCGTTGCAGATGTCACATAAAGTCTAGAAATGACACTGAGACGCAGAAGGGTTGTGACTATTTCGACTTAAAACTTGCCAGTTTGTTTAGTTTGATCTGAAATTGCCACAAAAAAAGTAGTTATACTGTTCTCACTTTAAAGAACTCATTATAAAGTGTTATCCGTGATTTGTATAAAGTAATTAAGCAAAATGCCACAAGTTGCGCTAATAATCCAAACGACAGCTGTGGAGATGTTGTCTGCTGAGCTCGGTGAAGCTTTATCGCAATTTGTCATTAGCAGCAAATTGAAAACATGAGCAATTTTTAGCAGATGATTAGGTAACATCACAGAGGGGAATTTAATTTGGAGAAGTCAAAACTGCAGAAACACTGTTGCTGTGGGAATGAGCTGTCTTCCGCTATAAAAAGATATCAAATTCCTGCTTCGGTCGAGTGTTAAACCAACTGGGCGGCACAAAGGAACAAGCCAGACACCAAAGACTAATGTCAAGTGACTCATAAGCAGTCTTTACAGTGAAATATGATCTCTCTCTCTCTCTCTCTGATCCCGACAGACACTGGGCCGAGAGCAGGACTCATAAAAGAGTTTGGACCGACTTCGGAGAGAGCGGAAAGTTTGGACAAACAGCAGTGGCATTTAGGTTCAGAGGAGCAGCTAAATGTGAGGGTAACCTTTCCTTAATTAGTTTAACACAGCTCTTGGGAGTACAACTGGTTTGCTTAGAGGAGAGAAGCACATTCACAGTGTTTTGTGGGGGATTATGAAGTATTCCCACTGCACAAATTTGTACATCTACTAATGATAACGACTAAAAACCATGATGTTAGTGTTGCCTGGCTGCTGTACAGAACAATGTTTACGTCACATCAACAACCTCCAAAAGACTGACTTGTGATTGCAATAGAGTTAAGTAGTAGGGAGAAAATTAGTTGTGTTTTTTATGCACTTAAATCACCACGAAATGTCACCAGGAAAAGTTAAGTTTCTCATTGAACCAGCTAATGATTTGTCCCAGACTAGGCTCCCAAGGTCTGAATGCTCAATGGTTTCATAGCAACAATCCCATCAGCTTGTTTTAATATTGCCTTGTCAATAATTACAAGATACAAAGATTAATTCTCGTGGTATTTGTGGGTTTATAAATTCACCAGAAACTATCTTGAAAGGTTCCTGTTCAATGGTTCAAATTGAGAATGCTTGTATCAATTAAAAGGCATTTCTGCGGGACGTCACGACAGCAGCAAGTGCCAGGGGTGCTCACAGCAAAACAACAGCAACACGGGCAGACACGGGGACAGTAGCTATAGAAGGATTATTTTTTATCAACACAGGCAATGTGCACGCACCTGGTCTGTTGAAAGAACCGTCGCTCATTGACACAAGTCAAGCCAGGACCGTTGTCAGCTAAGCACAAGAGTTAAAAACAAAAGTTATGCTGCTAAATCACCATTTGTGAAGGAAATTCGACCCTATGACCCATAAACGTTACATTCAGGTGAGTAAAAAAATGGCGAGAAAACACTGTCTCAAGCTTCAGGAGACAAACGCCTGTCAGACTGGTTCATACCTGATCCAAACAGCTGCTCTTCTCTCGTTTTGTTGTTTTGATCAAAGAGGTTTTCCCAGCTAAGCAGATGGAGAGCGACGCTTACTGAATGGAGCATGTGCAGTAGAGCGGAAAGTGACGTCGACTGATAATCCCTCTATTGAATCAGTTTTGACAGAAACAACAATTTATTTATTTAATTTTTTTTTTCAAAAAGAGCAAGAAAAAGCGCTTTGTGCATTTATGAATGTCTAAAACACTGCTAAGGTGAGGTGGGCGCTTTGTTTGATCAAAGTATTCCACTTGAAGTTCCTTCCTTTCCCAACTGCTCTTAACAAGAGATTGTCCAGATCCATTATGTGTAGAACACATTCAGAGTGATACACATATTGACCACCAAAGTACTTCTTGGTCAACTAAAGGCACGTCTAATCCAATCTAGTCATTAACATGACAATAATCAGATTGTGGCATGTAAATAGCCATTGTATCATTGTATTTTCTGATGTTTTATGAGAATTCTTACTAATTTATGTGTACCAAAGTTGTTTTTGCAGCCTAAATGTTGGGCAGGAGTGGACTTTAGAAAGAGAATGTAAAACCACTGTCTCTGTCTTGTGTCATCTCTTCAGTCACTTTAATCAGTCACAACAATTTGATATTATCTCAGTCTAAACAAACCTTTGGCTGTCTGCGAGCCTGACTCACTGTGCCCATGTGTGCCTCCAGTCTCCATTTAGTGTCATTACAGTGTGAAACAGGCAACAGCTGACATTTAACCAGCTCACATTCAGTTGTATCTCACGAATCGTGTTTTTGACCAGTGCTGTCTCCTCCTCTCCATCTGTTACTGCTCCCTGACACATGCCGCCTGCTTTGGCTGAGTCAGCACGCTCCAACTGCTCCAGGACCACAGGGACATAGAAACCCAATATGCACACAGCTCCAAACATGCATTCTTCATGGCAGCAGCACATTTTCTATTAGGAATTAGGGATGGGAATCTGGAATAATTTGATGCATTTCCGATTTTTGGGCTGTTGATTAGTGTTGGGCAAGTTGGAGAACAAATTAAAGGAAGTATGCCTGAGTTATTACTATAATAAATCTTAAAATGAATTTCCTCCTACAGCTAAATTATCTTATGTACCTATTGAAGTGGAAATTAGTCCACACTGTCTAATGTCCTGTTTATTCACCAAACTCCACAAAGTCTGTCTGTTGTTGTTGTTGTTGTTGTAGTAACTAGCTGCTGTTAGCATATTGGCACATCTCGCTAAAAAAAAAAAAAAAAAATGCTTGTAAAAAAACTCGGAAGCTGAGCAAAACATGTGGACTGATGTAGGAAAGGTAAAATAATTCATTTCTGTTTGCTAACAATTTTAATGAAACAAAAATTGGGTATAGCACCTGAAATCAGGCTTTTCTTTAGATATTTTTCTTTAGAGTTTTCATTGATTAGTTGTCTGATTATTTTTTCAATTAATCTTTTAGTTTAGAACACAAAAGTCACGTGATAGAAGATTTTTACTTAATTTGAGCTGAGGTAATGTCACTTGAGAACTGAAATCACGAACTTGTTGCAGCTCCAGTAACGATTTCTGGAATATAAACTAAGCAAACTTCCGATCTCTGCCACAAAACACAGAGAAAACAATAACATTTAGCTGGCTTCTGTTCCAAACCTTAGGTTTTTACTGATAGAGGATTAGCTGTGGAGCTTTCAATTGCCCAGTCTCTTACTCTTACTCTCAAATGATTTCCCTAGTCATCTTTTATTCTGGTTTTATATTAGGCTGAATATTCTATCTAGCTTATTACATACAGGGTTAGCAACGCTTCATATTTGGGGGCGTGGCCTGCTGAGGGGGAAAGTGTCTCATGTCTTATCGTGTTAAAGTGTGGGAAGCTAAGCTGTTTTAAGACTTTCTGGTGAATTAGGTGTATTTTTAGCTTAACTAATTCAAGTCGAGAGGCACAACAAAATTTAAATGGCGGTTGCTGATGTTCAAAAAAATAAACAGAAAGTTAAAAAAACAATGCTAAAACACGCCAGCCAGGGCTAGCATCACATTAGCTTTTAGCTCGCAACTACCGTCAGCATTGTTGTATATATTTATATTGTTGGACTGCTGGGTCAATTTATTCATCTCCATGTCTTTGTATCTAGAATTGACACAATATATTTCTTCAAGTTCTGTTCTGTTCTTCAACTGTTGTTCTGATTCACTCTCAATGTTAAGTTTCCCCCACAGAGGTGCGTTAGTGGGTGTGGCCTTTGATGCTGACTGTATCTATCCTTTATTTTGACTTTTAATTAATTAATTTGGCTAAAAAATATGTCTAAGGCCCGTCTGCATTGTTAACTACAATAGATCGTCATATAATCATTTGTGCGAGCTTCAAGACAACTGTGATAAATCCTTTTTTGTATATATTTTTGTGTCCTTGGACAAGGCACTTCAGACATCAGATCTGTGCATTACATAATTTGTTTTACCTAAGACGAGAGCTTTAACTCATACACAAAATACTGTCATTTTCAACACAAAGCAAAACCATTTTTTGTTGTTGTGTTCATGTTGCTCATTAAACCATTCACGTTTTGCTCTAGTATTTATTAATCTCTACTTTTGCCTGTCCCACTCTTCTGTTTACGTTTTATCCAGGCTGTCCAGTGTCTCTCATGTCGGCGTCGTCTTGTCAGTTTGTGTTTGCGAGTGGGAGTGAGACGTCTCCGTGTGCTTTTCATGTCTGTGTCAGGCTGCTGTCACTTACATGTGTGTGTGTGAGCGCCCATTTACATTCATCACAACACAACACAAGCTGCAGTGTGTAAACGTGACCATGACACATCACATCACAAGAAGAATCACAAAACCTCTTCATTATTTGATTTGTGTTATGTGATACACAAAATACATTTAATCAGCAAATGCACCTGGTGAATAATGTTTCAGACACATATTTAATAGACGACTAATTGTAATGTAAATAACATCTGTCACCATGGAAATCAGCCATGTTTGTGCTTAACACCTATAGAAATACATTAGCCACAACGATGTAAAAACATAATGAGAAGTGGAGCTTATGTTGCTGGGTAAATTCATTTATCTCTTTGCTGTATTCTCTTTTTATTACAAAGTAATGAATCATTTTATTTTCAAGTTTTAATGATGTGTAGACGCAAGCCCAAGATCGTTTTTACTACACAACAAACGGCAAAATAAAAACATGTAACACTTTTTTTGTGTTTTTTTTCTATGAACTTGCAGTTACTCAAAGTACAGCAGCATCAAAAAAATTTATAAAAGTTTGTGTATCTGTCTGCGTCTATGTCAGTGAGCACTTCTCCTTTGATGAGATAATCCATCTCACCTAACAGGTGTGTCTTATCACAAACCAATTTCACTGAAATGCATTTGTACTGTATACCACCAAATATAAATGCGTATCTGTAACGTAATTTTTCCTTTGGTTAATGTAGAAATGTGTCATTAGTTAGGAATATTGTCATAATCCTAATCTTAACCAACTCCAAACCGCAGACCTAAACGTAGCTGTTAAATTCAAGGAAAATGTCTTCATGTGGCTTCGACCAAAACACCAGTCTATAGGACGCTAAGAAAATAGCATTTATGTTTGATGTTCTTCACAGCAAGGGGTTGGAAACGTGCTCATGATACACTATTAACATAGCCTGATGTATCAGCCGATGGAAATCGTCATTGGAGCTTGTTTGTTCTGTGGTAGGCGGGTCCTTTTTCTCATTAACCAATCACTGCAGGGAAATTTTTAGCCATGCCCAATTAACCTAAACATGCATGTTTTTGGAGGTGAGAAAAAATCGGAGTACCCGGAGAAAACCCACAGTGACATGGGGAGAACATGCAAACTCCACCCAGAGAAATTGTGAGATGTTGATCAAGAGCAAGATCAAGATTCAAGATTAACTTTATTGTCCCAAGGATTGGAAATTTGTCTTGGGCTATCAACCCGTGTTGCCGTCCATACTGCGCTATTCTTTGATAAAAGCCACAAGTTAATAAATATACATTTCACATACATTCAATTCACAGTGCAAAGAAAAAGGCAATACAGCAGTCCTCTATCAGTCCATATTCAGTCGTCTGACAGACACCGGCACAAAAGAGTCTGTTTTTGCCACATTGTGGGACCCTGAACCTTCTCCCAGAAGTTAAAAGCTCATACTCTGAAAACAGAGCATGTGAAGGATTGTTCAGGATCTTGTAGGCCTGACGCAAAATGGCCTGCTAATAAATGCTCTGCAAGGACAGGTGCTCCTGTACACGCATCAATTTGCATGCTGTATGGATGAGATGAAGCAGCCTGTTTTTGATCTAACCCAGGAGTCGAACCCATGACCTCCTTACTGGGAAGCCAGAGCTCTAACCACTCTGCTACGGTAGCCCTCATGTTTCATAAAATCATAAATAAAATTAGTGAATTAAATTTTTCAACCTGTCATAAGCACTTCAATCTACCCTTGACTCAAAACAAACATGTACAAGTGTTTATGCCCTGCAACGCTATAATCACATCCTTGTGCCATCATGTTATGTAAATGTAAAGCAGATGTAAAGTGCTGGAGTGGGGCGTCTGGTTAAGTGCTGTTGAAGCTGCTTTAAGTGTCACTTCTTAATTACAGAGAACACTGGAGCCATGAGCGGAGCCTGAGAGCCTCTGTGAGCCCTGTGTGAGTGTGCAGGAGGACGCAACAGGACACACGACTAAAGCAAATGCACTGCTCTTCTGCTGCACGCAAAGAGTACACAATCCAAACTACAGATGCACCAATCAAGCTTTTTTAAGTTTCGATAGCAATTATACTCATTACTGTACAAACAACAGCTTAGCAAGACTAAGCTGTTCCAGATCTTAGTTGCATAAAACTGAAATGCTGATTCCCCATGTTTGGACCATTATTACTGCTTATTAACAGACCTGATGGCAGCATGTATAGATTGAACAGAAGGGGTCCCAAGATTGACCCCTGGGGAACACCACAGGTCGATGCCAATTGGTCAGGGCAGTGCCAGAGATGCCCACCCAGTCTTCCAGTCTAAATGAACTCGAATACTGATATTGTGGGAATGAAATTTATGGATTGGCGCCGATATTTGATCCCAGTAGCAGATTGGTGCTTCAATTTTACAAACAGATTCAATTGTCTTTGCAATAGAAGCAATATACAATAATTTTTATTTATTTAATACATTAAAACCCCAAAAACAAGGACTGGAACAAGAAAGTATTTTCACCAGACAATACATAAAAATAATTCCATGAGAACCAAACAAGATAAGATTTTGACATAACTTAATATAAAATGGTAAGAATGATGAAACAGTTCAAAAAGCCTTTTACTGTATTCTCACCAAGCCAGAACATCGTTAGCATCTCTACAAAGTTTATTCAAAACTAGCTACATTACATGCTATTAATGGTTTACATCATGGTCCTTCCCACCTGGCGTCTCTAAAATAAACTGTAAATCGTCTGTACTTTATCATAGTATGTGTATTTACTGAAAGCTTTACAGCCGACTGTCCCTAAATGCACCGGGTCTGTGCAGACAAATACATTAGATTCACTTTTATTGTTTTGTGGTTCACTTGGACGTTGCGCTGACTCATTGTTTACTCCTGATTTTGGTGATATTTGCAGAAGCCAAAGCAGACAGGCTGGACTTTCCAAGGAGCTAAAACGAGGGACCGTCAGGGAAAGTAAAGGACAGAATGGTGCTATGGCTTTTAGAAGTGGTTCTTAAAGTGAGGTCTGGACCGTAAGGAAGTCATTTTGACCCAAACAAAAAGACTCATTTATGCACAAAATGAATTGGATACATGGTATTTAGGCACAACGGCAGATCAGACAGTTGATTCAGTCCCATATCCTCAACTAACCCACTACTTTTGGTCCCGGATCAATACAAAATCTTATAATCTATCCAAAAAAAAAAGAGTCGACTAATACAAATTTTGGTCGACTAAAATGCCATCATCCGAATAATCGACTAAGCGACGAAAGAACTACAGCCCTAGAGTATTGTATCTGTTTGTTTCTTGTCTATTCAAACATTTACACTTTTAAGTTTATATCAGTATGAATTACCTAATGCCACTGATATTTGAGCTCCTGCAGTCGTCTTTACAGCAGTGACGCTACCATTGAAACTGAAGAGAAGAAGCTTGAAATTTAGCTTCTGTGGTTTATCCTCGGCATTAAATTAGGCCGTAAATAATCGAACGTCTAAAAAACAACTCCAGTAAACGTTAGCGACCATTTTGTGGCCCGGGTTTGCTTTTCATAAGTTTAGAAGCACAAATCATTCTCTGAAGCTGCCATTTCTAGACATTTGATACACTTTCCACCTTCTTAAATCAGTAAAACGTCTCCCTGTTGATGTTTGTGTTACATTTTTTAACTTTAAAGCCCTGTACATATAACGCTTACTATTGACCATTTAAGCCAAATGTGTCAAACTCAAGGCCCGTGGGTCGGATGCGGCCCTCCAACTCATTTTAAGTGGCCCTCAGTGTCTTCTAAAGTTCACTTTAATTTCATATAATCTGGGTGTCTTAACCTAATGAAAAAAGAGTGAGTAATTATTCCGACTATGCAGATGCATTTCCAGTATCTGTCATCGCACTAAATATACAATAATCAAATACAGAAACTATTATTTGTAGTATGATTAGCAAGGTTAAATAGTTACAGCTGGCCCTTTGAGGACAACCCCGACGCCAATGTGGCTCTTTGACTAAATGAGTTCAACATCCCTGATTTAAACAATCTGTTCTTGAGACTATGTGAAAACATGCTGTGCTCTGAAGCTTTTGTACATGTCAGAAGCTCATTCTCTCATGTCATTGTGATAAACAGCTGAAAATCATTTTGGTTTAACATTGTGTAACTTGGTTTAGCTTTAGATTCTGCTTTTATTAAACCATAAATCATTCAAAGACTGATTTGAAAGACATTTGCTAACATTTTCTTCTCACACTACTCATTTAATAAACTAAATAAACATGCAATCGCCAAAACACAATTGGATTTTGAAATGTTTTAAGATGATAGTTAAGTTGTTAACCAGAATGAAACACAAATCAATACATCTGCATCTTAATTTATGTACGTTTTGACTCACTTCTTGTTGCTTTAGCTGCACAAATCCACTTTTCGTCAAAATGGCGTCTGTCATCCTGCTAAAAATGGCTTGGATTTCTTCTGTATTTGATCACTTCTAAGTCCAAGTGTGCTAAAATAATCCATATTCTGTTAAACTCCGATAAAGTTTGACAACCCCGGTCGTCGCTGTCGTCTCGAGGATACGCGGTGCATGCTGGGATAGCGTGACGTCAGGTGCACAAGCTCTATAGTCTTTTTTTCTATATCCATTCAGTTCTTTTCTCCTGATTTTGCCGACAACAGTCATAATTCAGTTGAGTCCGTTTGCGTGAGAGCAGCAGACACCACAGTGCTATAAACTCATCCTAACTCAATAAGCCCACACCTCTCTGTCCTCTCTGTCACTGATATCAGCCAGCGATGATGCATGAAGCTTTTACTGTGGCCATTTAAACACAGCTGTCAAGAAAAGATGAGAAAGTCCTCCATCACATTGACGTGGAGAGAAGGACATATATACACACACGCTTTAGGAGGAATGCATCAATTGCTATTTAAACTGAAAAAAAAAAAAAATTGTCTGAAATGTGGAAAACTGAGCTGTGCAGGGTTTTGTGTATGTATATTTTTGTTATAATTGTGTCTGTCTTTGACTCTAAAGGTGAAAAATGCTTGTTTGCTTTATGCATTTGAAGCTTACTTCTGTTGCTATAGCTTTCATGCTATCTGCTGTTTTTTTTAATACAAACAATCGTCTTGCTGTATTTAGTTTTAATCATTAGATGACATGTTTCCTCCTCTTAAGCATTCATTCATGCTTGTTTGATGAATCCTGTTTAGTAAGTTATGTCCTCTACTAATCTCAAAAATCACTCTGTTTAAATTTTAGCTGTTATGTTTTGTTGTAGATTGAGCTCTGAGCTTTTTCTGGACAGTTTTAAGCTCATAAATTATAGTGGACACAATTTTATAAGATTTAACATTTTTGCTTGTTTTTACCCCATTTGATGAGGTTTATGCTTATCTTTTGTACAGTTAATATGGCAAATGTAGAGGTCTACAACTGTTACCTAGCATCCGTACAGTCAATATTGCTGCGTGCATATGGTTTTCAGGTGCTTGTGTTTCCGAGATGAGAGGTCGAGGCACCGACCTTGTTTGCATTCATGTGCTTTTTACCTTGGAAAGTCCGGATTTTTTGTTAACAAATAAATGACACAGCACTTTTAACAGAGGTTAATAGACCTAACAGTGAGATGTGATGCTAGCCTGTCCAAAAACTAAAATTAGAGGTTGTTAGGTAATTATTTTCTAGCTGATTTTCATCAGTGTCCACATAGCAGTGACATCAGGATCCTAGCTTGGGCAGTTCCGTTTGTCCCAAATTTCCGAGCAGTTGTTTTTAGTTGCCTTCTTGTGCATTTTTTAACTCGTAATAACATTTTCCCAATTTCCCAAGAACCACATAAACTGGCATATGATCCAAAATCCACATAACTGACAAAAGTTAAGGTTTGACAAATAATATCTTGTAGGACTTTAATTTAGCCAAATTATTATTTAAACTTTAAGGAAACTGTGTAGATTGTCTGCATTTTGGTGCTTTTTTGACGACATACTATATGGAATGATTCTGTTTCAGATCTCAAATTACTTCCTGTTAAGTTGTATTGTCAGTTTCTTAATAATTTGCAACTTAACTGCTGTAAAACTGTGACAAATATTACTGTTACACCAAACTTCAAAATGAGTTCTTTTATGTGGTAGTTTAAGTTGTTCCACTGTGTCTTTGGTTATTGTGTCTTTGTGCAAGACACTCCACAGAATAGAACAGCTTAGTAGGGCGATGCAACGTTTTGTATGCAGATACTGTAAATATGTCTTTTGTGGATCAAAACAAGCTATTTCATGGTATTGTATTAACAATTTCCCGTTGTGACTTTCATAAAGATACTGTCGAAAAGGTGTTTTCTGTTCTACATTGGACACGTGTGTTCGGAGCTGCTGTTCCCAGAGCTTAGGTTAATACTTGATCAGAGATAACGCCTCATGGCATTTCACTGTATTTACCTCCAGCCTTTGAGTGGATTTATATGTGACAGTGTGACATTTAAAGTCTGATTTTATTATTTATGGTGGATATTTCCTCTTTAACTGGATCAGAGGCAGGGCTCAGCTGGTCTCACTCATTGGATAATGTTTTTATGACAAAGGGTCTCAGGCTGGTGCAGAGTTCACTCACTGGACACTTCTGTCTGCTTTGTTATCTGCTCCACTTATGGGGCAATAGGGGAGGATAAAAATAAAAATGCATTTAGACTTTGCCATTCATTTGAATATTCTATTAACATTGCAGAGCTTTTTAAAGTCAGTGAGCGACCAGAGACGATGAACACTTTCCATAACTTTGTTTTGATGGGAAATTGCACTGCAGCAGCAAGGACACCTCAACCTCAGGTTCTGTTATGTAGCCGTCGTTATGCATCATCAAAATTAAGTTTAATACTAATCTGTGGAGGGTGAAAGAACTAGACCTTGAACATGTTTAGAAGAAGTTTTTTACATTTCCCATATTAACCTAACCTCCAGATGGATCTGTGTTGAACTCCAATTTGAGTTCTGCCACATTATCCAACATAGAACTTTACTCACTGAAAGTGTTTGGGAAAAGGTGAGACGTTTAATAAAATAAAAATAGAGCCTAGCTTAGTTTGTGCTTAACCAATCACAGCAACCAATCGTAATGGTGTATCCATTGTCCGCCTAGAAGTGTCACAAACAAGGACGTCTCTGCTCTTAAAAACTCTCCTAAAACACAATCAATAGGTGTATAAACAAATCCACGAGAGCTGCCATCTTTGTTTTGATTCAGGCACTACTTGCTGTCATCTTTGATAACACCCCTCATCCTCCAAAGATGTGACTGGGACATTAAAACAGTGGTTCAAACAGTAAACCAGTGAGACTGGTGGAGGGCCAGATAGATTTCTTCTGAGCTTGTGAATTTACAAAAAACGCGAGGGAATCCATCTGACTGGCCAGGTTAATAATAACCAGTGCAAAAGAAAATCCGCATTAACTCGCCGTCTGGATAGTGAAAGACTTCAGCAAAAAACAACTCGATGCAGTCTTGCCTGTAATCATCTCTGATTTGATCCATCCAGGCAAAAGAGTAATCCTAAAGTAAAAGTCTAGTGGTCCAGCAAGGAGCATGCGTTTGTGTAAGGTTGTAGCCAAACTGAGTTTACAGCCAAAACAACAAAAACTATGATCCAGTCTAGATTCCTTAATCATCCTTTTCTGTCTGAGTGAACATGGAATAAGATATAAACTACCGTTTTCCAAAGCACGAGCTGTGCACCACTGACTTTGACGCGAGTGCTGCTTACAGAGAAACCAGAAGTGAAACTTATCAAGCTGCTGAATGTGACAAACTGCTGTGTTCCTGACGCTAATCTGGTTCAACTGTTACCCCTGCCTTACACTGAGTGCAGTTCTGACGGGTATAGAACGTGCTTAAGACCAATGCGCCCTGGTACACTGACCCTGGAGCATGTCCACGTCTGGGACTTGCGCAGGTGTACGGAAAGAATCCCTAGTGACCCTCTTTGTCCTCACAGCTGGCTGATGCGGCTTTCATGTCATTTATGAACATTCTCACGGAATCCACGCGGCTTTGGGTAAATGCGGACTTGCAATATTTAGCTTTCATTTTTCAATTTGTTCATGCTTTGCAACTTAACATCTGTAAATATTTACCACAAGGACTATATCACCAAACGAAGTCAGAATTAGAAAGGTGTGACAATTGTATATGGGCTTTAAACCTGAGATACAGACATGATGACATGCAGACAGGAATAACATATGTTTACATTTACTTGGCTATGAAGAATTAAACTAAATTAAAAGCCTGGCATCTGTTTGTTGGAGACACTTGAGACGCAGAAGAGGGATGAGACTGACTCCTCTCACACATGTGCCTGGATTAAAGAGAGAGAGAGACAGAGACTCAGAGAGAGAGAGAGAGAGACAGAGTGACAGACAGAGAGAGAAAGACGGGGAGAGAGAGGCTCATTTAAAGTTTCTAATTGGGATAATCAACAGCCACTTGTGCCATCGCTGAATTCTAATTAAGCATCACACAAACACTTGAAAGTTTCTTCCGGTAGTTTACATTCAATATGAGTAATCATGAAAGCATCTGGGCTCTAACAACTATATTTACACTTGTTGGGTTCAGATTGCATGCTGGTTTTATAATATTTATGGAGTAGAGGCAGATTTGACTATACAGTGTCTGAAATGTGTTTAAATTTGTCTTGTTAACTCATTCTTATTAGAGTGCTCACTAAATGGCTTCTTAAATTATAGATGTAGCTCTGCTTCCTCTCCTCATGTCTTATTTTTAACATTTCTGGCAAGTTTTTTTTTTTTTGCTACTATGAAAATAACAGTGATTGAATATCTAGAATATGCATTTAAGAGAGTGCAATTATTGCTGTAGCACCGATTCAAAACTTTGTTGTAGCACCGATTCAAAACGTTCTAGAGGGTTTCTTTTTTTTTTACAGACAATATTGAAGTGATTTCGTCAAAACTATTAAATTTCACAATAGACGATATTATCGTTTTATCCACCAAACCCCATGGAAGATACACATACCATGAGAACACACTGGTTAAAATCTGCCTCGTCTCAAAGTTACATTTTAGTGAGAAAGCAGGGCTTATCAGTTCTGAACAGGAAGTCAATTAAATTGTTAATATTTCTAAGCTGCTTTAGGTGAACTTCATGTTTTAAAATGACTGAAATGTAACTTACTGGTCTACATAGTTTACACATATTGTCTATCTGATTATATATAGCGCAGACTTGCTGCTGCTACAATGAAGTTACTGCTCAGTGACCTTACACTGCCTTTGTTTATAATGTTATTCGTGCGCCCACAGACAGGCTTTTATAAGATAAAGGAGAAAGCCACTGTGTTAAAGTGGAAATGTCCTTTGTAATGATTTTGAGCTCCACATACGTCTCTCGCTGTGCTGAGAGCTGTTAACAATAATTAAACCTGCAATACATTTTTCTAATGTTACTCGGCATATTTGTCCCCTCGGTCTCTGTGATACAAGGAGAAGGAAAAATGTCCTTTGTTGTTTGAGCTAAGTTCTTGACAAGTTCATTTGAAGTAAATTATTTCTTTGAGAGACTCAGGTCAGGACTATTCAATTTACTTTCCATAAGGCCAGATTTTATCGATGATCATCGCTTCTGGGCCGGGTAGTTGCACAATACATCGACACTTTTGACACAAGGTTGTGCCAAATATTCACAGGACTAGACTTGTTTGTATAGTGATCAAAACTAATGCTGCAGTCTGTTTTTTTTTTTGTTCTACAAAATGTCCAAATCAGTGTTAAACCCCAGTTAGGAACTAGTAATAATCCTGCTTTGATCTTGCGCTGCACGACAGTGTTGGTGCATTTCCGCATTTGCATCTCTCTGCTTCTGTTTGTGTGCAGCGGTGCACTATGCCACGGACCGCGCCACACACAGAGGACAGAATGGCCCGACACTGCCCGCACGCTCACTCAACCCGGACAGGGCAGCGCCAACAGGCTGCATCCACCGGCAACCCAGTCTTATTAACAATATGTACTAGAATTACGTTTTTGCAAACAAATTTGTAATTTTCTTACGTTTTTTGACACCAAAAACATACTAGCTAATACGAAATATTAAATGTACAATTTTGACGTCTTTAGTGCATTTTTTGCGCGCTTCAATGAGCTGCAAAAACGTTGATAATCCACATAAACACAAACGTTAATATACTACATTTTTCTAGGAAGTCTTTAACTGAAATTTTACATAAACATTTTACATTTTCATAAACATGGCAATTCATGTTTGTGTCTCAAACTAAAACAAATTACCTTTTCATTAGGCTATAATTAACCTTATAAACAACAATTTTCCTTCCCATAGTTCTCAGTGACTACAAAGTAGGCCTACATGTTACAATATATGTTATGCATCTTTCTTTAAGTCTTTGTTTAAAAAAAAATGCATTTATTGGTAAAAAATATGTTTTGGAATGTTTTTATGAGTAAAAGTACCAATAAGAGAACAGTTAAAAGACCAGATCGATAAGCAGCATCGATAAAAGGAGTAGTATCGATAAATCCTTAACGGTATCCCATCCCTAATAGGCATGTACACTGTAAATGAAAATAATAGAAATATGTTGTTGAGTTCAACTGTCAAAAGTAGCATTAAGTTTGATAAACCATCACACAGCATTATGTGTTTGATATGAGATGAATGCAAACAAAATGTCTATAAAAGTTTTTTCTTATGAGCACACAGAGCTTGTTCTTTTCTTCCAGTAGTTTCTCGTCTTAATCATTCACTGTTGGACTTAATGATTATCGGTTTGCTCATCTCCACTCCCCCCTGCGCCTGTTTTGTTCACACACTCCTCAAAATCCTCCCTCCTGCTTTTGTTTTGAAGCCATCAGATATTTATTGAAGCGTCTTGGTACACCTCAGGAGCACCAAGTCACACCTGTGGGCGTGCGGGAGGCAGAGGAGAGAGAGTGTTAGGGGAAAATGGATACAGGTGTTTCTTCAGCCCCTCGATGACGCACGAGAGGACCCTGGTGAGACGGGCCACTTCCACGCAGACGCCGGGAGCTTGTTTTGTATCGCTGTGCTTCCCGGGGGCCACAAGCGGTCGGCCATTTTGGTAGGAGAGCTTGTTTGTTTGGAGGAGTGCAGGAAAATGCCCAAGTGACTTTGTCCGTGCTGCAGAGTCTTGTCAATCATGTTGTAAACAGTCCAGAGGCTTCGAGTATTAAAGAAGTAATATCTGTGAAGGCTTCAATGTTTCTCTGTAGGTTTATTGATTTGGCAGGGCTGGTTTAGCTGCATAGAGGAAAAATATAGTATAAAGCTAATATAGGTGGCCATACAAACTTGTCAAAGCCTAATCGTGTCAGATCTCAGAATCTAAGCAGGTTAAGCCTGAGCAGTGCTTGGATGGGAGTCCGCTAGACCCTCCGGTGCCACAGTGGGAGAGAGGAGTAGAAACTTGCTGATGTGTCTTTAGGCAAGACACCAAATCTATTTTACTTAGTATGGATCTAAGTGTGTATGAATGATCAACACAGTTTCACAAGAAAGTGTATGTAAACCCAGACACTAAAACAGCGTATGTAAGAGTGTAAAGTGACACAAGATTTCACAACTTTAAAAAAACATGAGTTTTGGTTGAAGCCACGTGGGGACAGTTTCAGTTTCAGAAAGCGTCGCAACAGGATTAACCAATTAATATGATGAGATAAATCCCCAAAATATGTTGAACTTCTTCAGCTCAATTATTTTTCCCAATGTGAGTGCTAATAACGATTAATGGATTTATTTACTTCAAAAATGACAAAAATGTATATTGGTGAAATATTCAGAAACCACATTATAGAGACACAATGCATTTATAAATACCTGACACAGGGTTTGTTTAACAATTGCAAAAGGATTTCAGGAAGAAAAAGTACCGCAGGTTGCAGAGCCCTGATTTAGCAAACAGTAGCTTTTAATAGATTTTAAAGCAGTTAAAATGCTATGAAATATCTTTTAAGGATAAACTAAAACTCTACTAGTCAGGGTGGAGGTGCTGTTGGCATGGAAACATTGGGCTTATTGACTTCATTTGTTCAGCATTTGCTCATGTGCAAAATAAGTCAAAGGCAGCAAAAACTTGACACAGTTGACAGTTTTGTCTTACACAGACGCAATGCAAAATTTAAGGTTGTGCAGATCTGCTTTGTGTACTATGTCACATGTGCATCTTTCACAAACTACTGTACACATGCATATTCATTCATTCATTCATTTGCAATTTTTCATCTGCACTGCCAAATGAGGCTCTGTGTTTATAAGTTCCGATAATCTTGGATCCCGGTCTAAATAATGAACAGCCGCAGCAGAAAGTCTGTTTTGCTCATAGACTGTAGACGTTCATGTAATTTAGAAGAAGAAGTGCAGGAAAGAAAAATGAGAAAGAGAAGCTGCAGCGGGGACAGATAGAAATAGTGCATTTTAAGTCTGAAAGTTGTGAAACGGAAAGACAAATGTGGAAACTAAGAGTCAGGTGCTTTTGAGCTGTTCTCAGTTCTTTCTCCTCGTGTTAACTCTTTAAACTTTACATTTTTACTAATGATGAGCTCATACTGTCAATTAAAATACACTGGTTTTATATTCGAAAGCAGCCAAAGTTTTGATCTAACAATCTTTCAGTTGCACAGCCCGACAAATGGAACCTGCTTGACCCTATTGTTGTGTGCAAACTTCTTAATTATGAGTCTGAATTGGGCCACAAATTCTAATTAGGACATGCTTTATTGCCGTTGTCTGGTACCAAAAATCTACTTCAGCGACATCCTGCAGCACTAAACAATCAACTGCAGTGACGTCAAAGCACTGATATGAATTTTATTAAAGCACTAAGAGCATCATTTATCAATCCAGGTGCCAAATTGTAAGTGCAAACTGGGAAAAATACATGTGCTATTTGGAAGCATTTTGCACTGAGTAATGCACACATAACATTGCACCGCCCGAGTGTGCAGCCTGGTCTTATGGAAATGCATGTCTGTACCAGGCAATGTAAACTCTATGTCGTTTTTTTTTTGTTGTATCTATAGTTCAAATGGTTGATGTAAGGCCTTTTATTATTTATGAATATGAGAAAAATCCAAACCCTAATCTAATCTATAGTTCCAGAACTATACTAAAGATAAAAACTATTTTAAAAAATCGCTTACGAAAATTCCTACTCTGGCCATGCCTCCCCGAATTCGTAAAGAGGCACAAGGACTAACTTCTGTAGTGTGCAGAAGGCTTTAGTCGGTAATCTAAAAAATATATACTCATATGGCTTCAACCAAAACACGTGTCTATACGATTTGATTTACACTTTTTCACAGTGAGTCCTGTCAATGCTGCCAAATAGATTAACAAAAAATTATTTTCAGTCCAATTGTGTTGGGATTAGAGCTGTGCAATATATCGAATTTTAGATAATAGCGTGAATGTTGCAGAAATGAAATATCGTGCAGTGAAAACATGCTACAAAAAGCTAATTTACAATAAAATTAAATCGAATTTGTACACTAAGTAATTCAAAAGAGGTTTCTGCACTATTTGACAAATACTGTATGTATCTGATAACTAAACCTAAAAAACATAAATATATATCAATAATTAGTATTTAGCATAATTTGAGTAGATTTTCACTGGCTAGAACTAAGATTGCAAATGGAACAAGCATAAAAGATCTCATTTTACATAAAACAAGAAAAATACACATTCACTGAAATTATGAAAAGAAAAATGAATGATTCTGTTGTTGAAATCAGAGCTAAATTTACCTGTTCTACTTGCAAATCTCTACTTATGAAAGTCAAAACCTGTTCAAATCACAATAAATACTACTGCTAATCAATTTAAAGCTTATTGACTGTTAAGGCTTTCGATTTTCCAGTGTACTAACAAATTTGAAGATAGTATTTAAAATGTTTACGTTGGACTGACAATATTGTCAAATTATTGTTATCGAGATATGTAAAAAAATGATCGAGATGTTTATTTGTGTCAATATCGCCCAGCTCTAGTTGGGATGTGAGACAAAGAACAGAACAGAAACCTGCACGACTGCATTGTGCTTCAACCAATCCTTCTCCACACTGCTTGATTTGAATAAGTGACACTTCATGGTCTTATATAGAAACTCCTGGAGGCCCATCATGAGGAGTCACTTGTTTAAAGCCAACGTGGTCCTTCAGGCACATTCTCTATCACCTGCACGGTTACCATGACGCTGAACTCACTCAAAGCTCTGAGAAAACGACATGCTTCTTTTGTATGCTGTGCAACTATAAGATTACAAGCAATTAGCGTGTACTTTCTTTCATAATTGCTTTACTTTATATATTTTTCATACACTATAGTCGGCAGGGAGAAGTCTGGGCTGTGATTCAGTGCATGTTTCTGCTGCATCAGGCGCTGCTGTGTAGGCTGGCTGATGGATTTGACCTTGTCCACAGACACTTTTATTTTGCTGTCACGTGAAAGATGTTGCCGTTTTTCTTTTGCATCAACTCAAGTAGCACTTTCGGGAGGAGATGCTTGTTGTATACAGCAGACTAGAAATCTATATAAATGGAAAACAGTGCTTATCAGAGAACATGGGCAATTTATTACAAAAGAAATACTGAAACGTATTGGAATTTTCCTGGAATTGGCTCAGCGAATTACTCTACTTGTCCTATTAATAGTGTGTTCAGACTGGACAGTGTTTTTGCATTAGATATTGTGTTATACGTATGAATTTTCATCTCCAGTATTTATGAAGCTTAACCCTCGACCTTAACCCTCCTTGGTGTGGTGTGGTATGGTATGCATTTATTTATACATTAACAGTGCACAACAATACTTTATCCACGACAAACGTCATAGGACAGATGAGGAGAGTTATAGCATGAATCTTAATTTCTACGTAGTCTCTGAGCAGGTTGGGTTTAAACAATGAAAAGTGCATATCTAAGTATTTTTCAAAGTGAAGAGCTAGTTGAAATATAAAGCGACGTAGAAAATTTACGCTTAATGTGAAGGTGGGTCTGACCCTTTAACGCTGATAAGTTGGAGCTAGCACAGTTTTAGCTTGTCCTTGCTAACAACAACAGCAACACGAGTCTCAACAAAGCAAACCACGAACTAAAGTGTTTATAAAGTACGGCGACGTATTGCATTCATTTGAATAAAAATAATCTCTCTTTTAACGAGAAATTTTTCTGTTTTAATGAGAAATGTTTCTGTTTTAACGAGAAATTTTTCAGTTTTAACGGGAAAAGTTTTTGTTTTAACGAGAAAAGCTTTCTGTTTTAATGTCTAACGTTCCTGACCAACACAGTCTCACAAGAAGGCGTACATATAGCACGACACAAAAATAGCGTATTTTTAGCACGATATCAGTCCTGTTTTGCGTACTTATGTTACGCCGTACATATAGCACGATATGAAAAAGCGTAAAAATGACACGAGATTTCACAGCGTAAAAATGCCACGAGTTTTGGTTGAAGCCACGTGGAGACGTTTTCTTCAGGTGAAACGGGTAAGTTCAGGCAAAAAGTTACTAAAATGGTTAACATTAGGGTTGGGGCTTGGGGTAGGTTAAGATTAGATGTAGGATTTTGTTAATTTTCATAAATAAGAACACATCTTAACAACCACCATTGAAATGAATGGGAACTGTGATGCATACTACGCAAAACAGCTGTAAACTCGTGCTAATCATACGTAATTTACATGTTGCGTTATGTCGTGGTATATGTACGCTTTCTTGTGAGATTGGGCTGTCCTGACCCAGGTCCTACCGTGAACGCGACAGTGAAGGAGATTCCTGCGACACAACTTTTGTCATAAAAACAGGATTTGTTTTACTCGAAAAAGCAGAAACTTTCCTCGTTAAAACAGAAACAATTTAAATTCAAATGAATGCAATAAGCTTGCACGGCAACACAGTGGCACAGCGGTTAGCGCTCTGGCCTCATAGCAAGAAGGTCCTGGGCCGGGCCTTTCTATGTGGAGTTTGCATGTTCTCCCAGTGTCTGCGTAGGTTTCCTCCTACAACTAAAAACATGTCCAATGTGCCTCCCCTCCCCAGGACTTGTATTTAATCTACATTTAATCTTGTATTTGCAATTATTCATAATTACAATCGTGAATAATTGTGAAATCGCAATATTTTGTCTCCCAATAATCACAATAATAAAATATGATATCATGCCATTACTACACATGACACATTAACATTAAACTTAACCCTTGCAGCTTTAAGTACTTTAAACTGACAACTATTACTTCTGTGAGGTTGAAACAGACAGAAAGAACAGGGTTTCAAAAAGATCTATTTAAAAGTGGTCTTCCTGAGTCACATTTGTTGCCTTGTTGCCCAATTTGTCTCTGTTTGGGTTCTGTAGAAAGGCTCAGAATAAGCTTCAGAAATACAGTCTTCCTTCTTTCCTTGTAACCAGACTCTTCCAGAAACCGCCTCTGATCTCGGACTAACCGGCTTTGTGTTTGTCCTGGTGAAACATTCCAGGTCCGTCTTATATGCTCTGTCTGGCATATTTGTTTTAGGATAGTTGTCACAGCTCATGTTATTGAATAGATCAGTGGTTGTCTCAGAGCTTGGATGAATGACTCTGAAGTGTTGCTATAAAGAGCTATGGGGGGGAAAAAAAAGAAAGCAATATTTTGTTTTACTAGATTTGATTTGGATCTCACTGGCTGGTCTAAATATTTAACTCTTGGATGTCAGGGTTGTTAAGTGGAGTAGAAATTGAGAAAGCATAGGCCAAGTCAGAGGCCACATGACAAGTCTGGGAACAACTAGAATAGATCATCATGTAAAAAGCTCTGGAGAATACTGTGGACACTGATTACTTCCTGTTTACAACACCCAGTATTTGAAAATAATGACTCCTCAACTTCAACATTCAACATTTTTTATCAGTCATTCTGTCTGTCCCAGAGCTGCAAACCACTTCTATATGTTCTGAGTGTAGCATTGATGACATGGATCTTGTAGGAATAAGACACTTTCTGTTTGATTAGAGACTACTCTGTTGAATAGGTGGGTTTCACATTCTAGAATTCTTAGCAGTTATCAGTCAGATGGAGGGCATGAGGCAGATTTTCCTATTAATAACATTGGACTTTGCCATGGAATAATTAAAAAAGTATTTTGCTACTTTAAAAAGTGGCAATTTCTAGGATGACTAGACCCATTACTCGTTTGCAATGCAAAAATAAACTGCATTTAAACAATATTCATTTTACCTGCCCTCCACCTCATTGAAATAACATTGGCCAGTAGAATGTTGTGATGTCACGTGAAACCAACCTATTGCAGCTGCTTGGCTCGCCAAAAGTGTCCCAGAGTGTGAATGCATTTTTTTGAGACTTTGGACTGCTCATGTTTGGCTGACAAGCACTGCAGGAGCACCTACAGTTTTCACAAAGGTCATTTTTGAAGGAATCCCTCTATTTTCACAACATAAACTTTAGAAAATGTTTCAATTCTCAATGAGGGATAGCCTCTGCTTCGCCTGTTCTTGCTGCCATAATCATGAACTAACATAGAGGAAAATATATATTTGTGAATTCACAAACTCAAGAGAATCAAGTGAGACCTCACCAACTGGTTGGCTTGCAGTCCGAACCACATTGTAGCTAGGCAAGATGAGTAGCTCCAGAATCAAGCTAAACAAAGATGGCAGCTCCCGCAGATGTAGGTGTTTCTGCTGCTAGTGATTTTGTTTGAGCAGAAATACAAATGATTTACTTTTTGAAAGAGCAGAGAGGTGTCCGACTGTGACACTTGTTGTTCTATCCCATGCACACATTGTATATACACCATTATTAAACACAAACTAAGGTTGGCTACACACCCAATCAGCTCATAGTATTTAATTAAACGTCCAACCTTTTCCCAAATGCTGTCAGCGGGGGAGGTTCCAGAAGGATAATGTGGACGAACTCAAATAGGAATTTAACGCGTATTCATCTGGTGTGAGCCAGGTTAGCAAAAAATAAATAAATTATCCCACACCTTCTGTGTGATATACAGATAATATTATAATATATTAGAATTTTACTGAAAAGTCCTTGTAAATGTTGATGTTCTGGTCCAAGTTTGCACATATCAATAATTGAAAATAACCACAAAACGCAGAAACATTGCCTTATATCAAAGTGTAAAAGATTACTTTACAAACCTGGTTTGTATTTGCTCTAATTTTAATGTCGGCAATAAACCTGAAACTAAGATTTTGTATAAATCAAAACTACCTTTGCACTAGTCTCAAATGTGTTCATTTCTTCCATTTCTTGCTGTCCTGACAACCAACATTTTCATCTTCCAAACATCGAAGAAAGAAAGATACAGAACAGCGAGCATGCACCGCAGTCAAGGATAGCAGTTACGTAATGATAAGCTAACATAAAAATGCCTTGGTGTGAAAAATAGCCATTATGCAAGAGTAAATACTGGATTCTGCAGTTGAAGAGAAAACACAGGTGGTTTATTTACAATTGGGATTTTGCAAAGCAGCCATAGCCTCATTCATCGACGTAATTGAATTATTCCTGCGTTTGCTCAGTGGGTCACTCAGGCAAACAGACTGGAGCCGCAGAACAGGTGGCCCAAGATGGAAACACTACGTCTGAGATCGATATGTTCTGAGAAAGGCACTGCTTCAGCCTTGTTTACTGAGCTGTGAGGGAGGGAGGCAAAGAAAACTGGCTTAGAGTGATGTAATTGTGTGAAGAAGGAGCTGGGCACTATTGCAGGTTATATTATTGTGAGAAAAAACATAATGAAAATTGATTGAACAAAAATGATGTCACTGATTCAGTTTCTGCATTAGTTTCTGAAAGTTGATGATGGAAAATAGCCACATATATAGCCACATTTATATAAAATTAGGAACATAGTTTTTTGCTTTTGAAATTGTAGTGAATGAATGAAGTGAATGATTATCTGTCTCCAACACTGTGATGAGTTGGCCATTTTCCCCGTGTTCTCCTGCCTAAGGCCCCAAGTCACTTTGGCTCCAGTCACCGGCCACTCGTAATGGGAATAAGTGGTAGAAAATGAATGAATGAGCTGTTAACCTAGTTTAGTCCTGTTTGGACTGAGTTGATACTTTACCGGTTCACAGTTTTAGATTGTTGGCTGAACGTGTTCTTGTTTACATTTTGTTCAGCTTAATTTTAGTTTTACTCATTTGCTTGGTTTTTGAGAAAAAGAAGGTTGCTGGTTCGTTTCTTTGTAGAGTTTTCTCCCCCACGACCACCAAAGCATGCATCATAGCAAAAACTCCTCCATTTCAAAATGACCAAACCTATATAACAAAAGATCTGGAGATGGGTACTCGAGTGCCTACTGTTCCTGACAGACCCATACTTAATTCTTCAGGTCAATTGTTAGCCTGATGCATCAGCCGATTTCATTTGACTTTGTAGAAACCGTCTGACAACGCATCATTGGGCTTTTTAAAATGTAACCAATGACTGCTTTTTGGTCGTTATATCGTCCAGGAAGTAGAGCATAAACGTGTGTCAGTGATTGTTGTGGTTTCTATGTGGTAAACTTGCAACTTAAAGGTACAACATATTTTCTAACTTAATTTTAGACACAAAGTCAAAGGAGGAGAACATATACAGTCTGCTATCTCACTTTTGGTTGGTTCTGGGTAACGCACCACTCTGCTCCTTTTCACTGATTGGACGACCGTACATCCTGCTTTTTGGGAATCGTCTGCAGTCCTGCGATACCTGACCTAGTAGCTCGAGTGAAATGAAATTGAGTGGAGGCACTAGGTGGCGCCAGCCTGGCTAGTCAAATGCAGAGAACAAATTTCCTTAAATTTAAAGTGACAACGTGTTACTTTCTGGAGGTAAAAAAGGAGAATCTAGTCAAAATAGAAAGGTAAAGCTATAGTTTGGGATATTATTAATTGATTTACATCCGATTTATGCCATACTGTGGAAAATTAAAGCTTCTCTAATTTCCATGGACAAAACATGTGTAGTATGTTTTTGTCCAACAAAGGCATCAACGTAAAAAAAAACCCAACATATTATTTAAGTCTATTTTTTGTAAAAAAAAAATTAAAAAAGTTATATAATGTGTCATTTAAGTTTAGTCTGGCTGAAGCCCAGAGTAATTCTGATTCAGGCCTGATTTTTGTGCATATATTGTCTTTCCATGCTTATATCCAGGTTCAGCCCTGTCAAGTTCCTAAGTTAGTCCTCATGATTTATCCTTGAAACTTTTCAAAATGTTTAGTTCATTCATAGTTTGTTTCAACCCATATTTAGTGACTGATTACTCATTCACAATTCAGTGTAATCTGATTTATCCCTGCTTTAGTCTTGGATTTTTGTTTCTCTTGGTCTGACACCTGTTTTGTTCTGCCTATAGTCTTACTCGAGACATTGTCTCCAGTTTCACACTGTTTTGGTTCAGTTAATTTCTTGTCTTTAATACTTAACTTGCCCCTATCCATTCTCCCTGTGTATTATACAAAGAACAAAGCGTTATTAGAGCAGCAGTCGGATTAGAAAATTAATATGGGAAACAGAGATGATTACACCCCGTCAGGAACATAATGTCACAAAATGTGTTTCTATCCTCAACAAGGGTGCAATTTGCCATAATTGTTATTTTGTTTTGTTTAATCTCTTCTCATTCTCGTGTCGCTACATTTCAATCTCTTTGTCCTTGGCAACAGCACAGGCGGCCAGGCAATCGACCGATAAAAAACATGCTAGAATCCAAATTTCACACTTGACACTGTACGTGAGAGAGGGATCGAGAAAGCCAAGGTGTTTCGTGCACAAGCAGTCAAATCATACAATCTGGATAGAACAAGGTCACTGAGATTAATACAAAATCATTAACAAGGTAGAAACAAGGGCAGAGGAGAGCGGGAGAAGGGAGGGGTGCGGTAGGGGTGCTGGAGTGGCCGACTCAAAGACAGAGAAGTGAAGCTGTAGACTTGGAGACATCAGTCACACGCTGCAGGCTCGTGAATCACTTGAAGCAGTGCCAAACTTGTGCAAGTCAATGAAAACAGAACAACAGACCAAGTTAAAGTTGTACATTTGACTATATATAAAGTTAACGTATCTACATTCAACATTTTGATCCTTTTACTAACATTAACCATTCCTGTAACAAGTCAGTGTAATCTCTCATTCCACCGAGTGTGATCCAAAGTAGAAATAACCTTTAACTTCTTTCTAAAACCTATCATTGTTCTGTGATTTTGTAACTTGTTTGTAATAGAGATGGACATACTGTGGATTTTTATCACTATCCGATATTTGACCGTCTGGTTGTGGTTGATACGGTGTTTGCTGAGTATGTGTAACTGCACACATACACTGGGACATATCATCCATAAAAATATCAGTGCCAATACTGATATCATTAAAGATTGATCGATCTCACATGAGGTCAGTACTGGAACCAGAATTGGCTATCCTATAACCGTTTTTGTAATCTTTGTCTTTTGTAGTCAGTTCCAAAATATAACCCATTAAACATTTACTTAATATAATATAACCTAATAAACATTTACTTAATTTATTGTAACTTTGACCATATTTATCAGAGGTAAGGTGGTTTGTATGTCTCAAGTCAAAGAGGGATAAGTCCAAGTCAAGTCCCAAGTCAAAGAGAGACAAGTCCAAGTCAAGTCCCAAGTCAAAGAGAGACAAGTCCAAGTCAAGTCCCAAGTCAAAGAGAGACAAGTCCAAGCCAAGTCACAAATCAAAGAGAGACAAGTCTAAGTCAAGTCTCAAGTCAAAGAGAAGCAAATCCAAGTCAAAGAGGGGCAAGTCCAAGTAAAATCTCAAGTCAAAGAGGGACAAGTTCAAGTCAAGTCCCAAGTCAAAGAGAGACAAGTCCAAGTGAAGTCTCAAGTCAAAGAGAGACAAGTCCAAATCAAGTCTCAAGTCAAAGAGAGACAAGTGAAGTCTCAAGTCAGACCTCACAAGTCCAAGATGAGTCTAATGCTCCAAGTTTTTTCAGGTCTTTTTATCAAATTACAAAAAGCATTTTGCATTTCTACAGTTTCAGTAATGTTATTGATTTGTCTCATTTAAAATACATTTCTGGTTACAAAAAAGTGTGGAGGGACATGTTGCTATGTGTCAATTGTAAAATTATAGTTTTTATTCTTCAAGCCAACTCAAGTCTCATGTCCCTGACCTTCACGTCTAAGTTGAGTCCCAAGTAGTCTTTTTTTATCAAGTCAAGTCTTAAGTTATCAAAATAGTGACTCAAGTCCAAGACACAACTTGCAAGTCCAAACTATGACCTGATCTTTGCCTAATTAACCTTGGCTGATGTTCTTTATACAGACAATACAATTGAAAAGCATTACAAATATTGGTTGACATTTTACTATATAGGTCATATTTTACCCATTATAATCACTGATCATTTCATAGTAATAAAAGCCAGTGCTGTCTATAATTGTAAATACTCACACTTAAAAAAGCAGGTGGCACTGTCTTGTAAAAACCTCGTAAAAAAGAGGCTGCAAAATGATACTCCTGCATAAACAGAACACCAGATCATGAAACTGCAGCCAGTGTGAGAGCGCTGTGCCTCCCATCGAACGCTCCACACTACCCTGTGCTCACGGCAGGCTGTGGAGATGGGGGCGGGTCTTTTTGGGAAGATACGGCCAATCGGGAGTGAAGTGGGCGTGGCTTAGCGATAAGGAAGGAGGGAGCCGAGCTTTTGCAGGCACAGACATAGCAGAAGCACAGCATGTTAAGAGGAGGAAGAGATGGGGATGTGTTTCACTACTAGACAGGGATGCTTCGGTACAGTGTGTGCGCGGATGTCAACAGTGCAGTGCCTTATTATTTCAGTGCCGTCATGTGCTTTGGAGCTTTGCCAGTCAGACTAATTTCACAACCTGGCAATGCAGATAGTTCACCTTGAGCTAAAAATTGCCACCTTGGACTTTTGGATTACAACAAAGAAAAGAAGAGAGATTAACAACTTCTGCATGGGAAAAGATCGGAGATTTTTTTAACAAGTCTTCTTCACAGCGGAAACACAGATCTTTTGGAGCTGTGGTGAAAACCCGAAATTCATCCTGGAAGCGAGCAAAGCGTCCCCGGGCGGGAGACAGGTGCTGCAGCCCAGGGTCAGTCCGAGCACCAGCAGCAGCATTGGACCCAAGCTGTCCCCCACGGCGGAGACCCCCAGCAGCGGCGGCGGCGGCGGCCCTGTCCCGGAGCCCAAGGACCAGCAGAGGAGCATGTCTCAAGCCGGGAGGAGGTTCCACAATAAAAAGGCCGGAATTCGAGCTGCGGTTATCCTGATAGGACTGCTGCACAAGTCCCGGAAAGCCAAGGAGAAGGAGAGAGAGCGAGAGGACAGTGAAGGGTGGGTAAAGTCTGCTGATGGTTGTTTCAAAACTGTAAGAGATTTAATTATTGGCTTGTTACATGGGTCACAATTTCGATATTTTTTCAATTTTGTTAAGTCTCACAAGAACAAACTACTTTATTTTGTGAATTTGCTGAATATTAAACACAATTGTATGTATTTTTTGGACTGTTTGGTCAGAAATGTACTAAGATAATGTCTATAGAAGTTAATATTGCAGTAATTTCTTGGTCAATTTTATGGAGCAAAAAGGGACAGAATGACAAATCATACTTAATCAGAATCTAACGACAATAAGCTGCTGTTTATGTTCAGTGACAGTGGAATCAACTGTTTCCTACACAGAAAATTTAAAAGTAGAACTATGCAAGGACTACTTAAATACTAATAAACACTTCAGTACTATTTTCGATATCGTCCCATTCCTAGTTCCTGCTTAAAATTCTTATAACTATTGGACCATTCGCTAAAACACCGTTGCGACCATCAAAGAAATTTTGTGCCAGTTTTATCTCGATGTAGCCATTTTTTAGATATTATCCCAGCAATTGAAGTCAAATTTTCATTGATAATAAAACTTGTCCTATGCACTTTGACTTAGCTCCCAGCATGTTCGTCTTTGTATCAGTTTGCCGGTGAATAAAGGATTTCTGGAGGCAAAATTGACTTGAGCTTCAAGTGTTTACAAGGTGAAGCAGTTTCTAATTGTCCTCATTAGTACAAAATGTTCAAAGCCTTCCTCGTGGTTAGTCCCCATTAAATATGTTTTCCTGTATTGATTTTTGTTTGTGAGAGAGTTTGAATGAGCAGCTACAGATGTGAGCAGAAGTAAGCTTGCAGTTGGCTTTCTTACAGAACTATTTTTGTGTCCTTTGGCAAGACACTTCACATTGTTTTATGTATCAACACTGAAATTTACCATTGCCATATTGCCATGTTTACAAAGAGTTTATTTGGTTGGTTCATTGATGCAGACTCGTTTGAACAGCAGTAAACGTGAGATAAATCCATTTAGTTTGCTTCATTAGTTTTGGTCTGAGTGGAAAAGTTGCATTTTACAGCCACACACTGTCACGTTCATGCATTTTAACAGCTTGTAATGAATTTTTCCCAAGTGGTTTCAGACTTGACCCATCTACGACTTTATTATTATTAATGCGCTAACATTAACTGTGTCATCTCAAGTTTAATAGAGTCACCTTTTATCACCTTTCTCGTACTCCTACTAAGTCCATTTTCTTGTTAAGTCCTGGTTTAGGTCAGGTTTTACAGTGGTGTAGCTTGATTGAGACTTATTTATTCCAAATAATCGACAACAAAGCAACACATTTTGGGCTGGATGTTTTTGCTGATTTGGTTTGAATTCATTATAAGGTGAAATTTACTTTTAGCCATGTTATAAGAGTGTTCTTTCAACATTAGCTTACCAAAAGTTGTATCTGAATGGATTAGGGATCGACCGATGGGAATTTTTTGAGCCAATACCGATAACCCCCCCTGCTGTGGCCGATAACCGATAATTGCAGATACTAATATTTGTGACATTTTGATTTTGTTAAATGTCTTTGTTAGTTTGTGTGATGGTTACAAATATATTTTCTTCACATTTGGAACAAATGTCTGCACTCTGCTGCCACGCCAATATCGGCCGATACGGATACCGATATATCGCCCATCCCTAGAATGGATTCATGCATGTTTGAGTAATCTTGTACTGTCTTGCAATTGGTGCTCGAGTGCTCACAAAATTTCTGTTGTCACCTACCTCCTATCCCTGCCCACTTGTCTTTATTTACTTGCAGTTACTCAAAAAAACACAACATATGGGTTCAAAGTTGTCATGTAGCTGCATTTCTCCCCAAAAAAGTGAGCAATTCAAAAAGTGCTGCTTATTGAAATTAAGTTTTGCAATGAAGAGCTTATTGATTCTGTGGTTTGAAGCAGGAAGTCAATGCACCTGTTTATATTTTGAAGCCGTTTTAGATAAATTGTGTGTTTTACAGTGAACATATTCTCTAATGTATTACTAAATGCACAAAGCTAACTTTTAAAAGCTTTATATAAAGGAGAGATCAGGAAAATGATATAAATATTCTTTCATATGTCACTGTGTCATGATTAGAGCATGACAATAGGCTGATCGATAGAGTGTTACCATGGAAATACCATGTTTGCAGCAGGTGTGCTAAAAAGAATATTCATAGAGATGCATTAGCAAAAGCAATGTAGACACTATGCAACAATTTAAAGTTGTTGCACTGGTCAAAATATACTTTCATCATTCTTAGAAATGAATTCTGAGATTACCATCTTCAAATATTAATTGGTTTATAATTACTGCACCCAATTTTTGCCGCCTTAAAAACTTAAGCAGACCAAACCATTTTGTTTCATGTTTTTGCAACAGTTACAAGATTTAGCTCACTGATTTATGCATTCTAAACCTTATTCTCCAGAATACATTTAAAAGCACATTTTACAACTTTAAGAATGCAGCATGAGTCAAGCTGTGTGAATAAGCTAACAAAGGCTAGGTGTATGCTAAAAACAAAAATGAATCACACTTTCTGGAATTTACGGAACATGGAGTTTATTATTAGATATACATAGGACAATGCAAACTAAAAAGTTTGACCATTTATACTGTACTTACCGATGCTTCTTCTTCTTCTACTTCATCTTGTACTTCTACGTTTTCTACTTGTACTTCTACTTCTTCTTTGTCCACTTCTACTTTTCTTCTTCTACTTCTATTTCTTCTACTACTTCTTTTACTTCTACTGCTTCTTCTTCTACTACCGTACTTCTATTTCTTCTACTTCTTCTACTACTTCTACTTCTTCTACTTCTTCTACTACTTCTACTTCTTCTACTTCTTCTACTACTTCTACTACTTATTTTACTTCTACTGCTTCTTCTACTACTACTTCTTCTTCTACTTCTTCTATTTGTACTTCTACTTCTTCTTTGTCTACTTCTACTTTTACTACTACTTCTACTTCCTCTTCTACTTCTTCTACTACTTCTTCTACTTCTACTACTTCTTCTTCTACTACTTCTTCTACTTCTACTACTTTTTCTATTCTCTTTCTTCTACTACTTCTACTTCTTCTTCTACTTCTACTACTTCTACTTCTTCTACTACTTCTATTTCTTCTACTTCTTCTACTACTTTTACTTCTACTGCTTCTTCTTCTACTACTTCTTCTTCTACTTCTACTACTTTTTCCATTCTTTTTCTTCTACTACTACTTCTGCTACTTCTTTTCTTCTTCTACTACTTCTTCTACTTCTACTACTTCTTCTACTTCTAGCAGTAACATTTGACAAACTGTAAACTTTATGAGCTATGACAACACAACACCGATCTCTAAAGAAGTCGACTGGATTAAACGGGAAATGTAATCAAATAAACCTCTCCAAATAACTCGATTGTCACAGGGCCATTTATTAAACATTCACATCGTGAATCAACACATTAAGGTGAGACGAGTTTCTAATATTCATCAGACCGTGTTTGAGTCTGAATGAGCTGCTTGTTCAGGAGCAAAACAACGGCTTTCAGATTGAGTTGTGGCACTTATACTTTGAGATGAATTAACTGTTGACAAAATGAAATGAATCCAGTAAACATAGAGGCTTGAAACGTTAGCCTAGAGCAACTAAACTGATACAAGTGTTGCAGAGTTTATAGTCTGACATTTTCTAAGCTACTGAGACTAGTTAGACCTGGAATGGCTTAGTGCAGAATTATTGCTATAGCTTAATATTCTTTCATTGGGCTGTACAATTTATTAAAAATCAATTTAAAATCTTAATTTCAATGGACGTAAATGGCAAATGGCAGAGGTTGCAGTTTGTTAAGTACTATAATTTTCTTTACTGAAAACAAAGTTGCAAATTGAATCTCTATGCCAAATTTCTGTCCCAATGTCTTTTGAACTTGGAATTTTAAATGATAAATGGTCTATTTATACGTATAGCGCTTTTCTACCTTTCCAGGCACTCAAAGCACTTTACATTCAGGAATCAACTCACCCAGTGTAACATACACTGAGGCAATGTGGGTTAAGTGTCTTGCCCAAGGACACAACCACAATCCACTCTTGTCGTCCCACTGTGGCACCTGGTGTTCTAGCTGTCTCCCATCCAAGTACTAACCAGGCCCTAACTTGCCAACTATAAACCTGACACTTTCTTTATTTGTGTAAGTTAACAGCTCCCTTTTTGTGTTGTGGGCATTGGTAACTAGAGATTGGCAATTTATTGGTATCAACATTGACTAGGTTTGGTCGATATATCGTTAGATATTTACGATTCGTATTGAACCGATTTAAAAAATAAATATATTTTTATGGGAGGTCGTCTAGTCTGTCTTTGCACGTGTCAGTCCCAGTTTGTCTTAAGGTTAAGGTACACTTTATTGTCCCCGTAGGGAAATTTGTCCTCTGCATTTGACCCAAGCATCAAATTTTACATTTTGAACAGACTAAAGAGTAAAAAAAAAATTAACAAGCGGGCTAATATTGCTCTTTATACATAATAATGCCACAAAATATTTTCTTTTTTAATACATTTGTTTGTAAGTATGTGAGTTGTGCTGTTGATTTTAAATCAGAACTTAGCATCAGTATCATCAGTATTCCTCTCCCTACAGTTCTCTTTTGCAAATACCAGTATTAGACCTAAGACAACTTTTTTCCCCTTATTTATTTTATTCTTTATCAGCCACAGCGCTGGGCCAAATATCGAATATTAGTATCGTATCGACTCAAAAAAGTCCGTGTCAGTCCTAATTTGTCTTTTGCGTCAAACTGCTTCTTTGAACAAACTTAAGAGAAACAAATTGAAATCCGCATACGATAAGATGCCTATGGAGCTCAACAGTCGAAGATCGCCCTGGTTCCGGAAGAGTTTTGCCCCATGTTATAGTGCCATAGGCTTTTCGAAAAATTTAAATTTTAAGAGTTTAAAGACATACCGCGGGCTAACCAGCTATGTGCTAACTCAGATCCACAGCGCGGTTGTTTTCAGTCTAAAAAGCACAACTATAACTTAAAATTCAGCAAAATGTCGTAATAACTTCGTAGTTTACAAAGCTAAAAAAACGGCTTTTAAACAAAAATGTAGGTCCTATGCTCCTGACTCACCACATAGCTGCTGAGCCCCAAGGACGTTTCCAAACTTTTAATATAAT
Organism: Mugilogobius chulae; assembly: GCA_038363315.1. Taxonomy (NCBI): domain Eukaryota; kingdom Metazoa; phylum Chordata; class Actinopteri; order Gobiiformes; family Gobiidae; genus Mugilogobius; species Mugilogobius chulae. The sequence continues at coordinate 15,988,596 of CM076415.1, read as the reverse complement.
TTTTTATCAAATTCCCTATGGCAATTTAACATGGGGTCCGAGATTTTGGAACCAGGAAGTGGGCGGTCACTGTTTAGCTCCATATGGCTGCAAATTTACATAAAACTGTCACACAATTTTCTGCAAATATCGGTCATTGACTTTTAGAAAAATCCATACCTATCATCCCTATATTTGTGTGTTTTTGTCTCAGTCTAAACGACACATAGCACAAAAAATGAAGCTCAGTACAGAAGTGACCGAGAGGAACGCCACATTTGCAGCTGCTTTTCAAGACGAAACCCGAGAACGTCTGAAGAAAGCCCTGCTCTTTTGTACAAAGACAAGTATGAATGGACCGAGAGAGGGAGAAGTGTGGAGAGAGAGAAAAGGGAGGGAGATGGTGCCAATTGGAAGTACAAAAGCAGCTCAGGGCAAAGGGTACGGTCACTCACACACTGAACACTGGGCTTAATATAGCTCTGCATGGTTTTAACAGAAGCACAAGCCTCTCGAAGCACCTGTTGACATGAGCTAATTTAACAGAGCCGCAGTGCAAACACATTATTGTTCGGGTTGGGAGGTGAAAGCAGTGATTTGTAGAGTCCTACCCACAGCACTGCCTTTGAAAGAATACTGTATGTACTTTTATCACTTATACCTACATATTGTAGAATCTGTGATCTGGTTAAAACTATTGAATTGTGTGACTTTGAACAAGTATTGTGATTAGAATTGCTGTTTGTGTTTTAACTGTGTGCACATCCATATATGTTCACGTGTCATCACAACATACAGGCCAACTTTCAATCAGGAAGGTATCTAAAACTAAAATTGTGTAAATACAGTTTATTTTTGCAATACCAATGGATCTTGAAATGGCTTGATTTTAAATTAGAGAAATAATTCTTACGGTAAGAAAAACTAGCTCTTGTCATCTGACTTTATAACTGCCTTATGTGAATGGAAGCTGCTCTGTGTGCAGAACTAATGTACAAGTACTTGTCAGCATTAGCATTTAGAACCTGGTGATCAAATAAGGCGATCAATAGCTTTGCGTATTGGCTTTTGCAGTTATACTGGCCTGTAGCTTTATTCGCTTGCAAGGTTTTCTATCGGCTTTTGGACATGTGCATTTGTGTTTTGATTGATGAGTGACCCCTGTCATACACTCTGAAAGTGCGAGTTCGATGTGAGTCAAGACTCGCGTGACTCTTGCAAGACTTAGAAAGTTCTTAAAAAAAAATAGTGCGGAAATAATCCGTAGAGAGTCTGGTTTTGTCAGAGGTCGCAGCGGTTTGATGCGACTTTCAAGTCATAATACGAGCATTCTGGGGGAATCCACGTAAAGTCGTGTGGCTTTGGACAAACACACACCGCAAAGCAGTACCGCAAGGCTGGAGTACAAGACATTTTGCAAGAAACTCGCTCTTTTTTCGCACCAAACTTGCCTTGTAGTCAGTGTACAAGAGGCGTGAAGCTGAATGCAGCTGAAAGCGTGGGCCTGACCATTCGACCAATCAAAGAGGGAGTTTTGTAGTGCGAGCTGCAGTAGATGTTGTTTTATACAAAATAAAGACTTTTGAATCGAAAAAAGAAAAGAAAGCTTATAATATAAAAATAGATAAGATTTGAGATCCATCAACATCTGACTAATCTTAAAGCTATAGATGCTCTTTGTGCTGAACTCAAGCAGTTTGTGTTTGCTTTGTGTTTTATAGAAAACAAAAAAAGCTTTCTAGTCTGTACAAGGATTTTCCCGCTGCTGTATGGACTGAATGGACTACAGCTACACAATAGCAATACCATTTCCAGGTTTATTAATAGGTCCATTATTTAGACAAAAACACATCATGACCTTGATGAAGTGTTCTCCTGATTTGTCCTTGATATGTTTTCAAAAACATCCACCATAACTCACTCTTCACTATTTATTCATTTTAGACAGACACAGTGAAAACCCCATAGAAAGTAAAAGGGTAAACTTTGGAGATATACTCTACAATATTTGCTTTTAGTTATGTTTCAATGCTGGAAGTTCTGTGGCAGAAAAGCAGCTGCTGTTGTTTTGTTTGTGTTAGCTGATCGATGTCCATTATCTCCTGTTCTTCACATGTTTGTTCACTTTGATTTTGGCAGCAGCTCTGAGGGGATTTTCCTTAAAAGTAGTTTGGGTCAGATCTTCTTAGTGCTAATGCGGCCTTTGAAGAGACCTGTCGATAAAACCTGTGGGAATAATCCACACGACGACGCTAACACCGAGGCAAGTTTGTGAGGCCTGCTTTAGCTCATTATGCTAACAACTAGCCTATATGTTAACATTTTAGTTGTAGTTTTGTCTTTTCTACTTAAATGTATTTGGTAAATGCAGAACTGTGCAAAAATTCAGACCACCTTGTACTAAGTAAATTTAATTAAGTATTTTAGTTCTCAATAGCACAGACTCTTTTATTTGAAATTTGCTTCTAAACTTTCCGACTGAGTGTAAATATTATGAGCAACACAATAGACAAAATGTACTTTTTTGCTGTTTGCAGACTAATTTTAATCCCTGGAGTTATTGTTTTGCACAAATTAATTTAGTGTTGTAGCTTGCAATAGTGTTTCTGTTGTCGTGGCAACAGTGCAAAGCTTCAATAGCTTGTTTGCTAACGGTGGATGAATATTTAGGGACATTTCACCAGCAGCTCTACAATAATGTCCTCATCGAACAGACTCTAAAACATCTTGTGTGATGCTAAAGTCTGTGATAAATGTGAGAGAAGCTCACCTCCTCCCGTTCATCTGCTTTTCTTCCACTGTTTACCTGATTTTCTCTTTTTTTAAATGTAAGCTATAAATAAAATTTTCAGCTGGAGGTGTGGTGAGTTGAATTTGTTCTCAGACTCTTGCCTCTTTCTTTCTATTTTAGCTGTGTTTTGATTTCTTACAAGTTGACTTTCCATTGTTTTTTCCACTCAGTGCTAACATTGAGAATGCTGTGATGTGATCTAAGTTCTATAATGGCTTTAAGTGATTTATTATGCAATAATCGTGATTGGATTGTGAGTCCTGAATCAAGAATTGAACCGAATCATGATTTTTGATTTGTTACACCACTACATCATAGAGATGAACACTGACTATTAATGCAAGATCAATGTGAACAAAGCAAAACATGAAGTTTTATTTAAACATGGCTAAAAGCTCCACAGGAGTCATATTTGTGTAACACAGGCCCTTTAGCCTTTCTTTACCCAGGTGAAAACCTCTTGAGATTGAAATCTTTGTTCAAGGGTGACTTTTGTTAAAAGTGAGCAGCAGTGCACATCACAAAAATATTGCAGGAGATTAAAATAAGGCTGCATCAACACTGATCCGTCTCCATGGAGACCAGATTCAATAGTATTTTGTACTTTAAAAACAGCATGAATCAAACTGATCTACAGCTACTAATCTTGTCTTAGAGACGCTGACACAAAGTCAGATAACTGAGGGATGTTTTATATCTTTCACCAACCTGAAGTCTGATTGTCTGAATGACTGCTCAGGAGGTCTGTAGGCGACCAAAGAAATTCTTTGTCGACTAAATGTCCCATTGACCGATTAATTGGCTAAAAAGGGACGTGGCTAACACTTTAAAGCTAAGAATTATGTTTTACACTAATTATCTGACACAAACAAAAATACAACAAAATCCAGAGGAGTTCATGTAAAAACGTATATGAATAGAAAACATGGTATTTATGTAACAGCAGATCAGACCAATGACTCGAACCAATGAAACTACTTTTTGTCCCTTGTTTAATTCTATATTTTGTGTACATAAAATGTACGTGTTTGCGTTTCAATGCTAACCCTAATTGTCGAGGAGCACTGAAAATAATAATTCTGGCCGTAATTAAAGGCAGCATATATATATTTTTAAATCAGATTTAATCATTTTTTCATTGTTAATAACATCTGCACACTGGACTATAAAGTATATAAATCATTTAAATTGGAAGTAAACATTTAGTTTGACTTTACATAAAGAAATGTATCTGAATTTATTAAGCAATCTCGTCATAGAAGACTTTTCAAGTCTTTAAACAGTGACATTGACACTTGTGACTTCTTAAGAAATAGGGCAAAGTTGGCACAGCCGGCACTTGAATTAGATCAGAGACAATTAAAAATAGTCCTGGAGGCATTTGAACTTAACGGAGCAGGACCACATTATGCCTCCTGCTAATGTGCAATTTATATGTTTATTATCCGACTTTACAGACTCATTTCAACTGGAACAACTGTAGCTTATTTCAGAACAATGTCATTTACAACATTTTAAATCAGACAGAATTAAATGTATTGATTGAGACAGAAAATCCACTTTCTCACAAATGGTTTTTCCTCACGACGAGCGCTAACGGCAGCAGAGTCATTTTGTGTAATTTATAAGTAAATTCTGAGCGGAAAGAGAAGATATTTTACAATGAAAAATAGTTTTGGATGAAAAATAAGAAGAATTTGAAGGCAGGTATTTCAGTAAAGTTAGAGAGAGAGCAAGAGAAGAGAGGCAGATGAGAGAGATACAGAAGGGAGAGAAAGATGATAAAGAGGGATAGGCAAGAGAGAAAAAGAGGAGAGAGAGTTAGATGAGAGAGAGAGAGAGAGAAGGGAGAGAAAGAATAGAGAGAGAAAGATGAGAGAAAGAGGGGAAGAGAAAGTGAAGCGAGAGAGAGGGAGAGAGAGATGAGAGAAAGAAGGAGAAAGAGATGAAAGAAAGAGGAAAGAGAGAAAGAGGTGAGATGAGAAAGAGAGAGACAGAAGGGCAAGAAAGAGTTGAGAGGAGAGAGAGATGAGAGAAAGATGAGAGAGAAAGATGAGGGAAAGAGGAGAGATGAGAGAAAGAGGGGAGAGGAGGAAGAGAAAGACGAGAGAGAGGGAGATGGGAGCGAGAGAGAATAAGAAAGCGATGAGAGCAAGAGGGAAAAGAAGGGAGAGAAAGAGGGGAGAAAGAGAGAGATAAGAGAAAAAGGAGAGAGGGTTAGATGGTGGAGAGAGAGGAGAGAGGGAGGATAAAGAGGGGAAGAAAAGGGAGAGAAGGAGAGAGTGAAATGATAGAGAGAGAGAAAAGGGAGAGAGAAGGGGAGAGTGAAAGACAGAGAGAGAAGGGAGATAAAGAGGAAAGATGGGGAGAAAAGGAGAGAGGAAAAAGAAAGATGAGAGAATAAGGGAGAGAGAAGGAAGAGAAGGAGAGAGGAAGATCGGATCGAGAGGGAAAAGTGGAGAAGAGAGTGAATGAGAAAGATGAGAGAGAGAGGGGAAAGAAGGAAGGGAAAAGGGGAGAGAGAAATGAGAGAAAGAGGGGAGAGGGGTAGATGAAAGAGAGGAGGGAGGATAAAGAGAGGGAGAAAAGGGAGAGAGGAGGAGAGAGATTTGAGAGATGGGAGAGAGAGGACAGTGAGAGAATGAGAAAGAGATGAGAGCAAGAGGGGAAAAGAAGGGAGGGAAAGAGGAGAGAGGGAGAAGGGAGAGAGAGAGAAGTGAGAGAAAGTAGAGATGGATAGAGAGGGAGGAGGAGAGAGAGATCGGAATAAAAGAGAGAAAGAAAAGGGAGAAAGAGAGAAGGAGAGAGAGTAAGAGAGAGAGGGGTAAAGAGAAAGGATATAGAGATATTTAAGATAAAGAGAGAGAGAGAAGAAAGAGGGTAAAACAAAGAGAAAAGAATGAGGCAAAGAAGAAAAAGAATAACAGTCAACTCACAGACATGAGTTATATAAAACTTTAAGACAGAAATTGTACTTGCAAGAAGTTAACCTGCCCTTTTACGTTTTATAGTGCAGTTTGGTTCATTATTTTGTCTGAAACTTTCCAGAAATACACAGATCTTATGAAAGAGAAGATGCTTTGCCCCAGTTTTAGCAAAAGAGCTATTTTCCAGTCCCCGGCAGACGTCCACATTAACATTTGAGAGAAGACTCACATTGTCGTTTAGTGTGAGATGTGCTGCAGCTTTTGACTAAATGTTTTTTCGTTGTTTGAAAGGTCAGGGTTTATCCAAGGTTCATATTTGCTGTGGAACAAGTTCTAGTCAGTCGAACATGACAAATATTTTACATGTGTTTACAGTAAGATCAACCGTCTGTGGTACAAGGAAGTGTCTTTTAAAAGGAACCCCGAATATTTACATAAATAGATCGAAAATACTTCACGTAGGTATACTTACTAAAAAGTAGAACTTAAAGTAAACAAATATTCGCCGTTTGACGTAAAATTGTTATGTTTACAACAACTTCCTGATATTACGGGCGCCGCCATCTTGAGGTGATGACGCAGAATCGTGTGGCGCACTGGCGCAGTGAGCGTCAGTCGTGAGACGCACGCAACAGCCGCAACAGCTGCAACAGTTGCCGTTGATCTGGTTAACAGGAGCGTCAGTAGTTTTTCGTCGACAACACATTGTAAAATGGTACAATGTGTGGCTTTTGGTTGTGATTTCGTCTCGGGAGGAAACAAGGAGAATGCGGTAAGCTTTCATAACTTTCCTCGTAGTTACACGATTCGACGTCATACTACCCATAATGCACTGCGTTGTAAACAATGATGGCGTCTTCCGTGAAAATATATTTCGTAAAAGTTTAATAAAACGGTAGATTTTTCAGATTATTTTCGTGTGTATTTATATCTTTGATGATATAAGGAAAACTCGAAAACAAACATTAAAAAATTCTCGGGGTTCCTTTTAAATGATAACTGTAAATGATAAATAACACAACAACAGAAATGTACAATGAACAATGAAGAAACATTCTGAATTCCTACGCTTAGTTCCAGTTTAAAATCATCTTACAGCTCAATGTTAGCTCAGTCTTAGCTCAGTGTTTGCTCTGTGTTAGCTCAGTTACAGCTCAATCTTAACTCAGTCATACCTCGGTGTTAGCTCGATGTTGACCCGGTGTTGGCTCGGTGTTAGCTTGGTGTTAGCTCGGTGTTAGCTTGGTGTTGGTTCGGTGTTTGCTCAGTGTAGCTTGTCAAAAGTGTAAATGAGCTTCAGAAAGACAAGTTTAGCTTTCTAATTTACTCTTATAAGCCTTGTGTTTGCAGTGTCCAGCCTGTCCAGACGGTAAATACAAGCCTGTCAATGTGTTTATTTTCTCTATAGACGTGATACAAATGCATAAACGAAGAGAAGCTCTCTCTGAGAAAAACACAAAAACAGTTTCTTAGTTTAGAGTTTGAAACTAGGACCTAGTATTGTTAGTTTAAACTATGGAACAGTTAAATCGACCGGCTGATATTTGAAGCCGATATTTAGATTTTGTTGTAAATCTGCCTTATCGGCTATCTGCCTCAATTTTGGTCGATATCTGATTAGTTGTTTGGGCTTTTTCTTTGAGGGAAAGTCACACTCAGTGACCAGCTGTTTGGAGAGAAACAATATCTCTCATTTCTAAGTCTGCGGTTTGGATTTTATCATTAATTTTTTCATTAACTTTTATTCTTGTTCTATGACTTTGCAGCAGCACAAACTTTAATAGGTGCTTGTTTGTCAATATGAAGATTATGAATGTCTTTCAGAAACAATGAAAAATTGAGCGTCATTACATTGTGTGAAAGAGATACATATAACATATATGTTAGTAAATAATAGTTTAGATTTAAGCTTTTTTTCCGTTATACTATCTCATTCCAGCTATGCTTTTAAAACTAAAGTAATTTAGAAATTGCCTTTTAAAATTGACCTTTGATATCCGCATCAGTCAATGCTCACACTATTTCTACTTTTGAGACAATATTGACTTTACATTTTAAGTTATTCGCTTTGAGACACAATGAGCTTGCCAGTTCAAGGTTGTGCTCAAATTTTGGCACGTCTTTAAATTAAACAGATTTATTCTCTAAACACATTTTTATCTTAGTTTTGTCCACTGTGAAATCATGTATTGTCAGTTTAAACAGGACTGTATATAAACAAAATTTACTACATCATCATTAAAGTTAGCAGCATCTGAAGGCAGACTTTACTTACATTCTAAAATTGAATTTTGTCCAAAAATGGTTACTACGGTGAATCCTTTTGATAATCTTTTTCATATTTACATAAACTACAACTGACTTCTGTATTTATTAGAAAAGAAAAAAAAGAGTTCCAGTTTATAGACAACATTAGTTAAAGTTTACTTAAGCAACAGATGACACACAACAGAAAAATAAACACAGCATTGGCAGCATAGCACAGTCCATTGGTTACACACTCTATTTTAGTCCAGGTCATTAGTTCAGAATGAAGCCATGTGTTGAATTGTGACCATCTGCTGCTCCACAAAGCGTCCGACTGCACAAAACCACTGTCATCTTATTTATTATTACAGAACTGGACCAGAAGAAATATGTGAAGAGAATATATAGATTTAAAATTAGTGAGGTCAAAGAAAATAAGTCTTGGGTCAACAGTCCAGAGTAAATGTAAACATGGGTTATTCATTGACTTTGTCCAAGTCCAGCTCTTTTAAGTTATTGTGTAACATTAATGATAAAAGAGTGAACAGGAGCTTTGGGCAAAGTTTAAAGCCCATATGACAGGCTCTCATAATAATCTAATGCTGACTTAGTTTAATGCTTTAGGACATTTTTGACCTGCCGTTCCCAAACTCTTTAGCACCTGTGTCTTCAGTTGGTCTGAGGATTGCACAAGACCTTTCAGTAATATTTACCAATCAGTTCAAATACAAGTAAATGGTCTATTTATATTGTGCTTTTCTACCTTTCCAGGAACTCAAAGCGCTTTACAATGTAGCATCCACTCACCCAGTGTACGCAGACACTGAGGCAGTGTGGGTTAAGTGTCTTGCCCAAGGACACAACGACAATGTACTCCTGTCATCCCACTGTGGCACCTGGTGTTCTAACAGTCTAACATCCACGTACTAACCAGGCCCTAACTTGCTTAGCTTCTGAGATTTGACGGGATCAGGCTTTCAAAAGCAGGTATGGACCCAAAAATGTGAAAACATTTACTTCTAAGTTTAAGATGGTTAAGTATATGTGGACTTAGTTGGGATGTAAAATAAGAAAATAATGTAATTATTGATATAAATTTTCATTTTAAGTTTTCTTTTGTGCACTTTGTGTGGACAATCTTTGGAGGTCCTTCTGCTGAATTTTGGACACTGGGTGTACACTGACTGCGAGGCAGGTTCGGTTCATGGCAGAGTCACGTAAATTCCCGCGAGAACGCTCATAATGACTTAAAAGTCGCATCAGATCGCTGCAGTCTCCAGGAAAAATAGACTTATGAGGATTCTTTCCGCAGACCCACACAGGTGCCACACCTGCATCCGCACTCCTCAGAGGTCAGTGTACATGGGTGCATTGGTTTTAGCCACTTTTTATGTTCTGCAAGACCCGAACTGAGCTCGCACTCAGTGTACATCCAGGGTGAGGCCCACGGGGGGACCCCACTTTGGGAACCACAGCTCTAAACAAAACCATAACATCACCAGGAGTCAGTCATGTAGCTCTCGACCAGAAAAGCTACATAAATCTCCTTATACAGTCGATGTTATAATAGTTCATAACATCTTTGTCTGTTGTGAAAGATATTTTGAGCACTTTTGGCCAGTCAAAAGAAAAGATTGTTAAATTAAACAGTGTGTTGCTGACAGTAAAGGTAACAACATATTGTGTTCTGACAGAAAAACTCATCAAGACAAAACCGCAGCTGTAACTGAACCAAATATAGAAAGTGTGAAGTCACCTGACAGAAGCTGATTGTCATAGTGACTGTAAAGTCACAGAGTTTCTCTATAAGATGAAGACTGTGTTTACAGCCACTTACTGTGTATGAGTCCCTGCTCCATCTGCTGTTGTGTCTGTGGGCAAGACACTTCACCTGTTTTACTGTATTATAAGGCTGCACAATTAATCAAAATCACAATTAGAATAGACACAATAGTTGTCTGCTGCTGACTGTTCTCACTTCTTTTTCTCCAGAAGAGCATTTTCAGTTAAGAGCCAAGTTGTTTTTAAGATCGTGTCATAAATGAGACCCACTGTCTGTAAACTGCACATTTACATGATTTTGTCTCTTTTCTAAGCTTGTATTTGACATTCCTGTTTAATTTGGCAGAGGTTTGCCTCTGTGACTCTGCTGGCTTGTTACTCTCACAAATGACATTTCTACTTATCAGTGACATGGGAATTTCATCATTTTCACAATCTCGTCATCTGATTAATTTTGTTTTCAACTACTTTCGTCGTGCGTGTTTTTAATTTCTCCTCTGATTTGATTTGAGACACTGGACCGCGCTGAAGAGAAAACCTTATCAAACACTCTTCACAGTGGATTGAAAATTACTCTGAGAGCTCTCCACAAGAAACGAAGATAATCTTAACCTTTTATCACGCAGCACAGAACAAAATCAGTCATTTTTACAGAGAGAATAAATGAGTTCAAAGGTCATCAGGAAGTGAGTGTTATATAAATTAAACCATCAAGAAGATTACAGAAAAATTAAGACTCGACTGAAATTATTTCTAATGTGATCATTTCCTTCTGCCTTCACCAATTCATTCGTTTTATGATTTTGTTGAATATTCAGTCTCTTCAGTGCAGCATTTTTGACTTTCTGAGCCACAACGTAAAAGATTGAACTAGCAACTATTAAACACAAACTAAGCATTAAATCAGCCGTTGTTTCCGAGCTGTGTATATACTAGTGTTTTTGTTTTGCAAGTTTAATCCAAACAAGGCAAATTTACAAGTTTCACGTCAAAGCAGTGACCAGTGCGACTTCTTGTGACATCTTTGTTCTGTCTTGATTGTCATGAGAGTGTCGTTGCTAAGGCTTTAATTCCTTTAGTCCTTTAGTCGATTAATCAGTCGATGGAGTCTTAGTCGACCAAATTTAGATTAATCGACTAATTCCTTTATTTAGATTATGACATGATCTTAAATTAAATAACAAGTGAAAATGTGCCTGAATCAAGCAATTTCTCACAAGTTTGGAGAAGATATTGATTTGAGTATAATCAGTTTGCCACGGGAACAAGCGTAAAATACCTCGTTTCACTTAAAATATGAAAAAATACACATTTATTCCAACTTGAAATGAGCAAAAAATAATCTATACATTAAATAAGAACTAAATTCTTGTGGCAAATCATTAAGAGAGAGTCAAAATATTCTCATATGTAATGATAGATACTGCTTAATTGAACACCCTTTTTAACTAGTTTTGTGGCCAAATATTTCATGCTATAAACACACAGTTATAATAATTTTCTGTGTCTTTTTACAAGGCTTCCATCATGATTTTAGTCTTTCTGAGCACAATTTGAGTTGATTACAGCCCTGATTGTTGCAATAGTGATCCAGATGTCTCTTAGACCAATGGTTCTCAAGTCTTTTAAAGCAAGCACCACCTACGAAAGTATTTAGCCTTTAAAAGTTTTATGGCGGATTTTGAACAAAAAGTTTATCAGTATTGGTCAAAAATAGATTTACAGATTTGCAACAATCTTGTACTAAACCTAAAAATTTATAAAACTGTGGAAATTGGTGCAGTAAAACGTTGGCCAATAGACAGTGAGATATCTTGCTGTCTATTGGCTTGTTAACCTGTCAATCAAACCTTCTGTTCCGTAACTCATTAGCAGTGGAGAGTTTATCTTTCTTTGTAAAAATGCTTCAGCTTCATACAACCTTTACATTTCCAAAGTAATACAGGACTATTGTGGGTCTAAAAGTCAAGTGTAAAATCGGACTAGAGTTTTCCAAATCTATTAAACTATGCTGTACTAATCAAAAACTAATACCAAGAAAGACAAACTGCTGCAATATTTTAATAATTTACACATTTTACTACAATGCAAAAAAAAAGGCATGTTTCACTTTGTAGTGTTCAGGCTTCAGGTTAATGCATCTTGGACAATTTCCTTCAAAATATTCTGTTATACTGTAGGACAAACTGATCTGTATTGAACGGTCCGGTTTTGGTGCTGTGTTTGTTGTTCAAATGTTTAGCTCGGCGGGACAGGGGACATAAATTACCCCTAGCAGCTGGTCACTCGCTTGGACCGGTCTGTGTGCTCCTCCTCAGCCTCTGCAGCAGTACCGGGCACAGAGCCAGAGGAGACAGGTACAAACGGGGACGCGCAGGGGTGAGCAGTGTCAGAGGGAAAAATGCTATGGTCCAAGCATAATTATAGCTTTGTGTATAGTTAAAGTTAATCATTTTCAAAGGTATGTGTACCTAAGCTTAAGCATAAATAGTAGGCATTTAAGCTAGTCCAGTGTTTGAAGAAGGATAGTGTTAGTCTGGTCCGGAAGGTCAGAAATTAGGTGGTTGTCATAGTAACATGTTTAATTATGTTTCTTTACTGGCTTAAATCTTTTGCCCAAATCTTTTTCCTAATCTTACCCATCAATCTAACCCTTTCCTAAACTTACCGGTTCCCCTAAACCTAATCACAATCCTAGCATTAACCTTAGAGAACTGTTAGCATTAGCCCACCCAAAAAAAGCAAGATTTTAATAATACAAAACAACAAACCTATTGACCACATTTGGGTCGATAAAGGTCAGAGCCTCAGTACAGGTCATTGTTAAGTTTACAAACCTGTTAGTGTTTCGTTGTAGATAAACATAAGCCTGTAAAACTGCCATTTTAAGAGCAAAATTCAAGTTGGATTTTCTGATTTTGTGCATCTTTTAAGAATCCAATCACCACCAAATGTGGTGTTTTTTCTAGTGAGAACAGCAGACAAATGACGTAAATATCTCTGGAGGTGCATCTGGTATTAAAACACAGCACAATATAGGCCTATTATCAAACAAAATGTGATGGATGGTCACCA